>CM060896.1:8322500-8922500 GCA_030762935.1 Hymenopus coronatus
CATCTCTCTGAAAAGTATCTCAATGAACGACTCATCAATGACCTGCTATCAAAAGAACTCCATATTCCAGAATTTTGAAAAAGCCTAGTCCTAAAGCACAAATAATTGCTCAAGAATTAAAGAGGAAACAGTGTACATTGTAGCCCCATTCGACTGATAGAGAAAGCCCAACCAGTATTGCGTCAACTATCATTGCCCAGTCTGCCAAACCTGTCGCTCAGTAGTATGTAAAGAGTGTCGAGAAGTTGATATGATATCGGCTGGTTTTGCGACCTGTTGGCATCATGGGGCCAGCCAAACTTTTGTCGTGAAAACAGCCTGTCGCAAAGCAAGCTTGGTAACATTCCCAGATTTTGTTTGTTTGTAGTGTTTAACGCCCACTTTTACTGCTCTGGCACCACAGGCAATGACACTGCTGATACATGAAGACGGAGCCCTGGTGGAATGTGATGGAGGGGGAAACTGGAGAACACAGAGAAAACCCGCCCCTGCACCACTTTGTCCACCACAAATCTCACATGCAGTTGCTTGGGATGAACCCGGGCCGTCTAGGTGAGAGGCGAGTCGTTTGATCACGAGGGAATGTCAATTCCATTTGTTGTCGTAAAGATGGCTCGATCATTGTGGCATGAAACTGAACCTGCTGCAGCATATTGGAGCACTGCAGTCTACGATGATGCAACTTTATCTTGAACTATCTAAAAAGCAAAAATTCAGTTGAGCTTTTCATACCATTTCAGCAATTTTTTATAAGATAGAGAGGAAGTACCACTGCACATACCAATAAATATAATATTGGACGCTGATGATCTGAAATTTCAGGACTTCTTTGGAGAGGTGTTTGAAAAGTTGACAAGTCCTGATGAATATCCGGATGCAGAAGGATAGGATATGGCATTTGCTAGTTTTGACAGATGATGATTTAAAATTCCTACCTGCCAACCAAACAACACACCTACTCCGTCAACCACAAAATGATGCATGTTGACGAAAACGGATGGTGGTGGGACATTGTGGTGACAAGAAGTGCATACCTTAATAGGGTGCATAACACGAGGCAACCCAGCAACAAACCCAACTAGCAGCGAAGAAAAATAGAACCTGTGTTGCAGGTGATGGCGACCTCGCACGAGAGAAATGGCATTCATGTTAACATCGCAGAACTACCAGCATAGCACACAGCAACAGGAAGACACAACCTTTGCATTTTTAACCAAAGAGGTTGTATTCTTTTACTTCAACTTGTAAATACAAATTGATAATTAAATTGCATGCCTTTTTAAATGATAGGACATGTGAAATTTGTGAAACTTGTTTTAAATATCACATACCAACAAATGCATGCTAGAGGTTGTAACAGACCGAGCAAGCAAAATATTGTACTGACTGTCTGCATGGTCTGGTAGTTTATGCAGATTTTGAATCTTACATTGAAAAGGAATAGCAAAAGCACATACCATTAGGATATTGCAGTTTGGAAAGGGGAAATAATTTGGGGCGGACATGAATCCCTAAATGATTGTAATGATGAATCTGAAGCGTTTATTGAGGATATAATTACATGCATTTAGAATTGGTCCTGTAGTTTTGGAATTGAAACTACAAAAAGTGGTATTTGTGGAGATTAAATTAATATAGCAGACAAAAGAATTACAGGACGGAAAAATTACATTGACGGTCATCCAGGATCATATCATATTAACTACTGGATGGTATTCGAGAATACTTGCCCCCTGTATACTCCCATAACTTTCAAGAGTGTGACAGTCACTAAATCATTGTAGTACAATGATTTGGTATGGATGTCAAAATTCTGGACAAGAGTTTAGAAACATTTGATATTGTAAGTGTTAATAATATCATACATAAGTATGTTTTCTAGACACATTTAATATTCTAAGCTCCTCTTTGAATCAGTTAACCTCAACAGTTACATATTTCAAGTGTGCACCATCGGATGCTAAAGAGAAAGCACCATTTCCTTGTGAATGGTTTGATAGTAAAGAAAATTTGAACAACTTGTTTCTGAGCAATCGAGAGGTGTGGTGCGCTCAGTTGCATGATAACTTTAAGATAAACACTGTGCTTTAGCCATTTGGCAGCAGAAGGTTTTTACCAAATTTGTAGAATACCATAATTCCTTTCTCAAACTAGTCATGCTATTGCTGGCAGACATATTTAAATTATTAAGAAAAATTCACATTATGGCTACAAAGTCAATGTGTACTTTCAGGAAGCACCAGGATTCACATGGCAATTGGCTCTCAAGCAAAGCCCAAACTCTTTCAAAGTCATACAAAATAAATTTCTGATCACATTAATCTAAAATCAGATACGGGTCAGCACATCACAATGCGTTAAACGTTATGCGAAGGTCGATAACATCAACAAAGATCATACTTAATACCCTGAGTTAATGTATTGTACGCCAAGGTAATACTAAATAAACTGGTCTGCAGCAGACCTGACCTACCTTCAAACCTTGGAAATTGGTCACCTTAGAGCGAGCATTGCTTCCTAGCCTTGGTAGACCTAACCTATTTCACTAATATTCACGATGCACATGTGAAGTTTGCACTGGCCCCACACCATTTCAAAAACTGGTTTTGCACAACGTTCTTACCCAAGATCTGATATCTGGATTTAATCAAAATTTATAGTATTACTTGGAAACTTGAAAAGGTGTACAATGTGTGATTATGTAATGCTGCACCGTGGCTGAGTAGTTAGAGCAATCACCTCTCACCCAGGTTCAATCCCAGGTGACTAAATGTGGGATTTGTGATGGACAAAGCAGCACAGGGATGGGTTTTCTCGGGGTATCCAGTTTCTCCCACCATCGTATTCATTCCTTATATCATCAGTGTCATCATCTGCAGTGTCAAATGTAGTAAAAGCGGGCATTAATAAAAGAGTTAGGCTTGCCACAAGGATTAGTGTGAAGATTTCCGGATAAATTCCCCCACCAAAACTAACCTTTACAGAGCAAAATTTTCATACATCACTGGAATACCAAATTTCATACTTAAATTAGGCATCCCATATGTGCACAATGTGAATATTTTGAAATAAATACTTCTAATTGAAAGTACTCTTTACAAAGAAAAAATTTCTGAAAAACGCCAATCATGATTGTATTAAATTATGATATGTTACAAGAGTTAAGATAAAAACAAAATGTATATCTTTAGATTTCTGGGAATGTTAAACCTTTTCAGTTGTAATAAATAATTGTGTGTAATACAGAAAGGTACATAATAGAGGAGTATGGCCGCACCTTGGCCAAGCGGTCAGACCACTTGCCTCTCACCTAGACGGCCCGGGTTTGCTCCCAAGTGACTGCATGTGAAATTTGTGGTGGACAAAGTGGCGCAGGGGTGGGTTTTCTCCGAGTTCTCCAGTTTCCCCACCAGGGCTCCATCTTCATGTATCATCAGTGTCATCACCTGCAGTGGCAGAGCAGTAAAAGCGGGCATTAAACACTACCAAAAAAATAGAGGAATACCTACTTAAGGAGTAAAGTATGCATTATATTATGTGAGTTTTTTCGTGGTTTAACTTTTTCTGAGATATTAACTTTTGTGTTTTAAGTGTTTATTTCAAAAACAGTAAACAATGATTAAGGAATTGGCAGACCTTTGTAATCCTTGCAAAAGTCCCATATTTATGCAATTTCTTAGTATGAACTTTACATAGATATTCACTTTCGTTTCTTTAAATGTTAGCAATTTTTTGCACAATAGTTATCTGAAGCTTCACAGTACTCCTTAGTTTAATGTTTAGTTTAACCTCAGTATCTTATGCCCCCCTTAGATATGTTAGAAGCAATGGTATAACAATCTTTAATGTTGAAAGCAAGGTTTTGATTAGTAGCTGTATATTGTTCATTCACTGTCTTCTAATTCCATAGGTTTAACCATAGATCTACAGTATTTTAGAGCTATTTTCTGGTTTTAAAACAGAATATATGGATTTCTTTATTATAGACATATCATCCAAATGTAGGAAGTGCAAGGAAAGTTTCGTAATAGTAGATAGTTCTCCATGCTGACACTGTAAATCAAACATGGCACATCCAATTAAGGCTGCTGACAGGCACCATCAGTTTAACATTAGGGTTTGTTTTCAAATAGCATCCTTTTCCTTTAAAATGATTGTGTTAGTAACAAACATGTTAGTTAACATCTGAAAAATCTGCTTATTGAGTAGAAAGTTGGTAGAATAAATACATATCCAGGATTTAACTGTGATTTAAGAGAGACAAAGTAAGGATGGAAGATGAGACATAATATGAAATAAGGTTAACAATTTCTTTTTATGGTGTTTAACACCTGCTTTTACTAATTTGGCACCGCGGATGATGACAAGGATGATAGATGGAATGAGGATGGAGTACCGGTGGGATGTGATGGTGGAAGAACCCGGAGAAACCCACTCCTGTGCTGCTTTGTCCACCACAAATCTTGCATGCGGTCGTTTGGGATTGAACCTGCACTGTTTAGGTGAGAGGCGAATGGTCTAACCACTTGGCCACAGTGCGGCTTTAATTATTTTAAATATTTTATATGCTCTTGGTAGGCAAGATATAAAGAACAAGAATTATGTAATTGGAGCAAGCTGATCTGCCTGAATGTAACAATGCAGTCTGCCTCTACATTAATCCAAAGACATACTGGCTCAGGCAGGCAGACAGTGCAACTGATTGCGATTTATTTTATTTAAATGTACAGACTTATATGAATTGTCTTGACAGATTATTGTGACAGTCCAGCCTCCTGGTTGAACACTTATCATACTAGTTCCTAGTTCTTGGAGAATCAGTTATATGATCAAAATTCTAGGTAATGTTAGTATAATCCATACGAATGAAAGTATCATTTGTACATGCAATCCAAAAAATGTACTTACAAGCCGCTCTGCTTGAACTCTTGTTTGTAACATAATATCTATCAAAATGGATAAAATACTTAAAATATCATTTTCAGATTTGAGCAAATTCAATAAAATACAGTGTCTCAAAATGAGCTTTGTGTGGGCTAGTACCATCCTCTACCAAATAATTGGTATCCTTTATGTATCAGTTTATTTGTTTTATATTCCTTCCAAATTTATCAATGAAATTACAAGTATGAGTGAAACCATCAGTCATATGCATTGTTTCTTTAAGTATTTTGTGACATGACAGTACTTCTGTGTCAGATATAAGTAGTTAATTATTTTACACTCTTTCTATTAATCTGTATTTAATTATAAATAATTCATCTTGTAGCATAGATTCATCCTACATGATTCTATATGAAGTCTCAAACAGAACCTAGAAATCGGAATTCTACCAACCATGCCTAAGCCGGTATGCTGACCTTTCCTACTTAACTCATCATTTAATGTTTATATATGTCAATGTAAAGCTGTCTTTCCTTACTACTAACTGTATTTAATTATGTTGAAGCAAGCCTCTAGCATTATACTTGGTAACTTGTTTCATCCAGAATTATAAGATATTCAGCAGGTAAATGCACCAAACTTGCTACTTCATGCTTAAAATCTAAAATGTTAAACATATATGAGAATCGTAGTTGAAGTCCATATTTAAAGCGTACTTCATAGTTAGATCACATCATTGTAATTTATTCCATTGATCTATCTGCAATAATTGCTGAACTATTTGATGTTAAGCATAAAGGAGATTCCATCTCAGTACTTCATGATTAAAATCTATATATCAGGTTATGCTTTAAAATTTAATCAACTCATAATTTATTCTAGTACTCTACTTGTACTATTTCAGGGGTTATCCAATGTTGAAGATACATGGGAATCTCTGAGTCTCTTTGATATAACCAAGCTTAAAATCTTTTTTTGTTATTTTTTCCAGTTCTCCAACTATATTACTACCATTATTATTCAATATTAGTTTGTCAGGCATTGAACCCAAAACTTCATAGATTCTTTAAAATTAGATGAGCCCATTATAATTGTTTCTAGCACTTTTAACTCTTATGTTCCAAACTGATTTGATTTTAAACATGCTTAAAATTCATAATTACATTAACTCATCATAGTTTATTCCAGTACCCTAAGAATGTTAGTTTTGGGATATAGCATGGTTAAAGATTGGTGAGAATCAAAGCAAAGAACATCATAGAGTGAATCTGTCTTTAAAATGTTTTCTTTCTATTAGATAAACCAGTATTAATTTTTTCTAACATTCTAACTATAATAGTTCCAGAATTGTACCATAGTGTTATCAATGACCAAATATACAGTTAAGTAATTTGTGAGAAGTGATTAGTTGAATTAAGGGTATTTGAAACTATAGGACTCAAATATTAATCAGTCAATTTATGTATTTTTAAATATGAACCTAGTAACCCAGTATCTGAGCCTTTGGCCCTCATGATTCAATTTCTGTCTTTTTAAATATAAGAAAGTACTTCCCACAAGCATCATATTTGTGTAACATACTGAGACAATTTATGTCTCTTGAAACTTGACACAACAGTAAAACACTTCCCAAATATACATATTTCACTTGTGAGCCATTATGCCTTCATTTGTCAATTTATTATTTTCAGATATTGCAAACGAGTAAAACTCTTTCCTGGCTTTATGACTTCATAAGTCTATTTATGCTTTTTAAACGTTGTAACTAAATAAAACACTACCCACAAGTCACACACTTCTGCAGCTTTTCAAATACTTCAATCTAGTAAAACACTTCCCATAAGTCTCTCATTTTTATGATTTTAGTATTCATGAGTCAATCTATGGACCTTCAAAACTTTCAACCTAGTAAAATACTTTCCACAGATTTCACACTTGTGTGGTTTTATGCATCAATTTATGGACTTTCAAATGTTGCAGTCGAGTAAAATACTGTCCACAAGTATCACACTTGTGTAGCTTTATGCCTTCATGAGTCCATTTATGGTAGTTCAGATTTTGCATTTGAATAAAATACTTTCCACAGACATCACATTTGTGAGGCTTTGTCTTCATGAGTCAATTTATGGCTTTTAAAATGTTGCATTTGAATAAAACACTTCCCACAAGCATCACACTTGCATGGTTTTATGCTTTCATGAGTCAATATGTCTTTTTAAATGTGATATTAAAGTAAAACACTTCCCACAAGTACCACACTTGTGGGGCTTTGTGGCTTCATGAGCCAATTCATGGACTTTCAAAACTTTCAACATAGTAAAACATTTCCCACAAATATCACACTTCTGTGGCTTTATGCCTTCATGAATCAATCTATGTCCTTTCAAATGTTGCAGTCGAGTAAAATACTGCCCACAAGTATCGTACTTGTGTGGCTTTGTGCCATCATAAGTCAATTTATGGTTCTTCATATGATGCACTTGAATAAAACACTTCCCACAGGCATTACACTTATAAGGCTTTATGCCTTCATGAGTCAATTTATGGCTTTTAAAATTTTGCATTTGAATAAAACACTTCCCATAAATATCATATTTGTGTGGCTTTATGCCTTCAAGAATCAATATATGTATTTTTAAATGTGAAATCAAGGTAAAACAATTCCCACAAGTACCACACTTATGTGGCTTTGGGCCTTCATGAGTCAATGTATGGTTTTTAAAATGTTGCATTAGAATAAAATGCTTCCCACAAGTATCACACTTTTTGCTTTATGCCTTCATGAGTCAACTTCTGTCTTTTCAATCTAGTAAAGCACTTCCCACAAGTGTCACACTTGTTCTTCTAACCAGATCTGACTGTTTACAATAATTCTTCTTGTTGAAGTCGTGCACCTGCATACAATTCTGCTGAATAAATTATTATATTTCAAGCATGGAGTTTTACTGACCATTTGTGCATCATCAAGTTGTTCAGAGTAAATATTTTTCTGTGCTGAAGATGTTTCTGGTACATAAAATTCTTCACTTCTATGTTTTGGGGTTTTTTCACATTCAGGACCATCCTTTGTCACATTGAATCTTGCATTATTGGCAGGGTTTTTATCGGAGAATAAAGCTGATTTATCTCTGTATAACCTGAATTGGGAATATCTTTTTAATTACAGAAATACAGGGTTACTACAAAAGAAATAAACAACTTCAACTGCCTGTAAAACAAAAACTATTAGAGATAGCAACCTAATTATTTTGGAGGTATGTTGAGAAAAACTCAAAGTTTTGTTTGTTACTATTGGTAATGCTGTAGTGTTTTGTTTATTGTTGCAGAAGCTGAAATGGCAGAAAATCCTGTGGAAAAGGCATATTGTGTGTTGGAATTTGCTAGAACGCAATCAGCAACTGTTGCCCAACGACATTTTAGAACACGTTACCACAAAACGCCACCGACTAGACAGTCAATCTACGACTGGTATAGAAAATTCGAGACAACGGGATGTTTGTGCAAAGGGAAGAGCTCAGGAAGACCAAGAGTTTCGGAAGAAAATGTTGAATGTGTTCGTTCTGCCTACATAAGAAGCCCACAGAAATCGACATCTAGGGCAAGCATGCAATTACAAATTCCACAGCAAACTGTATGGAAAATCTTGCGGAAGTGACTGCACATGATGCCTTACAGATTACAGATGTTGCAGTTTCTGAGTGAAGAAGATAAAGTCATATGGTGTGACTTTTGCATCGACATGTTGCAACATGAAGACGATGCTGGTTTTTGTGAGCGCATCATTTCATTTTTGTGGTAACGTGTTCTAAAATGTCGTTGGACAACAGTTGCTGATTGCGTTCTAGCAAATTCCAACACGCAATATGCCTTTTCCACAGGATTTTCCGCCATTTCAGCTTCTGCAACAACAAACAAAACACTACAGCATTACCAATAGTAACAAACGAAACTTTGAGAGTTTCTCAACATACCTCCAAAATAATTAGGTTGCTATTTCTAATAGTTTTTGTTTTACAGGCAGTTGAAGTTGTCTATTTCTTTTGTAGTAACCCTGTATAACAAAACATTGTTTATGTATAGACAACTTATCCTGCATATTACCTTGAGTAACCCAGGAACAAAGTATTAAATTATATCATATACATATCATTTCATAATATCAGTAATTATAAACTTGAAGATTAATGTCAGAATACCTAGTTAATAAATTATCTATATAACAAAAAAAAGCCTAATTTAAATAAAAGACATAAAGCTTTACAGACTCATCAACAGAACTAGATGACACATAATGAAAAAGTCATCAATTATGAACAAAACTTTTTTTATTATATGGGATGCAGCTAGAAGATGTTTTTGATGAAAATTGAGCTGTTGAGTAGAATATTAAACATTTTCTGAGGAATCCTTACAAGTGGGTTATATTTTTTTTATATGCAACATGTGGAAAAGTTAAACAAATGCATAAATAAATTGAGGTTAATTTAAGGATGCTCTTTAACTTCTGTTGTTTTTGGTATCCCATTCTATAGTGAGCATGAAAGACTGATTAATGTTGCTTAGATGATCAGACTTGTGCTGTAAATATATGACATGGGATCACTCGCTTTACTTTTCTTTCAAATAATGCCATGCTAAGAAATTTTACACCTGAAAAAATGTATTGCCCTTTGCCGGGTTTGAAGCTGCAATCTTGAGAACCAGATGCTAGCATATTACTCTTACACCACTTAGGATGACGACAAAAAGTTAAGTGTTACCTTTATATCAGAAGCAGTTTTGCTTTGTTGATGTGAAAAATGAAGTAATTACATATTTTAACTGAGATAACCAAAGCCCCATAACCAGAGAGAGACCAGATATGCAGGTAACTGCAATGACATAACATTGACCTTGCATAAACATGAGGTACAGCAACATAGTGAAGCCACACCATAGCTGAGTGGTTAGACCACTTGTATCTCACTATTGCAGCTGAGGTTCGATCCCAAGCAACTGCATGTGGGATTTGTGGTGGACAAAGCGGCACAGGGGCGGGTTTTCTTCAAGTTTCCCCTGCCATCACAATCACCGGTGCTGCATCTTCATTCCATGTACCATCATTACCATCGTCTGCGGTGCCATAGTAGTAAAAACAGTTATTAAACAAAAAATGAGCATAGTGTCCAAAGCATAATGAGGACGACAATTCCATGTACACACAACAAATGAAAAGGGATGAGAAATGATTGCTTTAGTGATGACAGTAATCCTCAAGCTAGAAGAAAACATAAAGAATTACAGAATTGTTTTCAAAATGGCAAATGCTACAAAGTCTTTATCAAATAAACCCTGTTCAGAAAGTAGTATCTTTTCTTTATTCTTTTTCTTCTTCACTGTATACAATAAAACATACCTAACATATAGCTAGACATTTAGCATATGCAAACCTTTGCTTTCCCAAACTTAACTCTTAAGTTATACCTATATATTCCATAAACCTACCATTATACCATTCTGCTTGTCAGATTTGTAACCTCCACTACTTCATGTCTATCTCTTTCTAAAAATCTCCCCATTTTAATTTTTACATTACCTTTGGTTAAATCATCCCATTTTCCATTTCATTTGCCATCTTTTACCCACTACACAATTACTTAATACAGTACTTCTATATGTGTAATTAATTCTAATTGTTTAAAAATAATGATCATGTTCAGCGTATATATTTTTTATATTGATCACAAATGTCGACTTATATCTCCCTCACACAATTTCATTTTAATGTTAAAAGACTTTGGTTCTTTAATTTGTCCATATATGCTGCCTTCTCTATATTTTACACCCTCTTTTTGTTCTTTTCAAACACCATAATCAATTCCATCCGATACACAAATATCAATATCATGTACAATTTTATTCTAATGTATTACCCAACATCCCAATCCAATTCAATTTTTGGATCACATATATTTGGAACTTTGTAACCCTTTTCTTATGATTTAAATTTAAACCTCTTTAACAATTCAAATTTTCTGCACTATTATGCCTTTTTTTCTCTACACTTCACAACTCTGCTGACTAACTTTTGGATAAACATTGCAGGTAGTACATCAACTTTTGGTGTCCATCAGATTTCTAATCCACTAACATCTTTGATTCAACTATTGCTTCAAAAAATATTTCATTGTCAATGATGTGATTTATATAAACATATGCTATGACTAGTTGTCCTTTCTTTTCTTATATTTTGACCTCAAGATACTTGAAAAATTTTAGATTCTTTTATGCCTCTACTGGTTTTCCATTTATAAACTATAAATTTTAATAATCTATAAAGATATCCTTGCACTGTATTTTGGGTTATTCCTTGTGTTTTCACTCATATAGAAATAGAAGCTAATGTAAAACTTTTAGTCATTTACACAACATGTGCTAGACTTTAACTATGTAAATAAAATCTTTAATCACAATTCCTAATGCCATATTTGATAAAATAAAAGATAAATTAAAAGTGTGTGTTTTTACAAACCTGTTTCTCTATTTTATAACATATTTTATATGCATAAGCAGTCTCTTTAATACTTTTAAAAAATTAAAAGCATAGTAATATTTTGAAAATAAAATAAAAATCCAAAAATAAATAATAATTAGGCATACAAAGCCTGACTATACTGAAAGTTCAGGTTAATGAATGAAAGTATAGATATTTCTTTATTTAAATAGCAATCTGTTTTGGTTTAGTGTTTTATTTTTTAAAATACAAAAAAATGAATTCTTATAACCTGCATCTAAAAAAAAAAATCACCAAAAGCACACACACACACACACACACACACACACACACATCGGAATAATACAGCTAATAATGAACATGGCATAAAGCAATACTGTACAATATAACACTTGCATTATTGCATAGCTGAATAGTTGATTAACATTGCCATGTAATTACATATTTCCATAAATCCATTTTGATAAGTACACTGATTATTTGCATGTGTATGAGGACCATTGTTATCTCATGCACTTTTATCATTGAAGCTAGAATATATACCTATCCTCTCTTACACCGATATCAGAAACTCTTTCATCAACTCTGAAAATTCAAAATCACTCGCTTTCTTCTAATACATCACAAACTGCAGCTCCTATTTCCTCTTTGGTTGGTAACCTTTTCTTAGCCAACCCCATTTTTCAACCAACATAAACATTGACTACACAAATTAAATTTGGAGCTAATTTAGCGCTTTGTGTATAAAGCTAATGCCCTGAAACACTCCAGAAAGCCTTTCTCTATGGCTTTGACGTAGAAAGCTTACAGACTTTCCCATTGGAAAGATTTAAAACGTACGAAAATAGTATCATAATTACATCATGATTGGAAATTCTCACAGAATATTTGAAAACTATTAGATTGTGATTGGCCACACTAAAAGGGTTAATGTGGCTATAGTTACTGATGCAACTTGGAGAAAAACCTCGCATATGTTTAATTATGTTTGAAGAACAATTCCGTGACTTACATTAACAAGGAATATGGACAAGAAGATGAAATTATGGAGAAGTGAGGAGTACACTGTGATCTAAAAGTCTTACCTTATTGATTCTGTTGAAGGGAAGCTCTCATCCACCCAGTCCTGTAACATAATTATGTATATTAAAGTATTTAAAGATGCAATTAATTGACCAAATTATAGTCCATCAAACTGGCACACATGGCTGATGGATTATAAACCGGTTATGTGACACTTTCAGTAACATGAGGCATACTATGTAAATTACAAAATGTTATTTAATTCTTCTTCAGACAGTTGCCTGAGAGAAATATTTTACTGAAATTGTTTTATTTCTGTAAACTAAAATTTCTTGCATAAATGGTTTGTGAGGTCCTTATTCCCAGAGAAGACAGCTCAGTTTTGTTATACTAGATTTAATTTAACCATAAAAGATGAAATATTCAGATTATAAGTTTCCATTGTAATTACATGATTGGAATAATCAGAAATCATATAGATTCAATGCAATAAACACAAGTTACATATCTTTTGTTGGATGTAGCATATATCTAAAACAGTAAACATGTATTTGTTTACATTTAATGAAACTAAGTTATCCTTTGGATTCCACTGAATAAGAGGTAAGTGTACACCTTTTTGATATAGTATATGTGAAGTTTTTATGTATTAACCAAGGAAAATGATGCTTGATTATTTTCATGTCTAAATCATGTTCTTTATGTAGACATATTTCTAAAAAAGTAACATATTGAGAACTTTCAACCAAATTTAAGCACTGCTTAAAAGATAAAATGACAGTGACAATGTTACTGTAATACATACCAGGAAAGAGTGCTCAATGGTGCTGAATTTCCATGCTTTTCTTCTATAAAAATGTTCCATGACCACATACTGTCTGACCATATCACAACCTCTCATGGATCAACAATTCCTTGTTTCACCACAGCTCATGTCTGCAGAGATGAAGAATGAAATGTGTGAAATGATCCAATGGACCATAAAGTTGAGGTTTCCATTTGATTTCTCAAAATTAAGGAAATATCCGGTAAAGACTTTATAACCAGACTCTCAGATAGGATAACAAACCATCTATGCCAATAGCAAGCAAGCTGTTGTATAATGCTAGCATGACTATTAGGATCAATTTGTCTTCTCTGACAGATAACTCTATCCCCAAAAATGAAATAGAGTTTTATTTATGAATGCTCTTTAACTGCTGTGGTTCTCAGCATCCCATTCTACACTGGGCATAAAAGACCACTTTATTTTGCTCAGAGGCCTCTTTATCAGGCCTAATGTTCTTTAGCGTGCCATAAATCTACAACACAGGACCAACAGCTTTACTTCTCTTTTGAAGGAAGCCATACTAAGAGGTTTTACACCCAAAAAAAATTATTGTCCTCTGCCGGGTTTGAACCCATGACCTTGGCTATATGAAGTTAGCAGGGTAACCATTACATCATGGAGGGGCTGTCAATTTGAGGTCTTCATCAGTGGAGAAATCTTTTCCATCCAAAAAGTCATGTACAGTGTCCAAAGTGAAACACCAGTTTTTCTTAATTATTTTATCAACATTTGCTTTCAACTCCTACATAACGATTAATGAACTTTTACTCTGGTTTTTATCATATACACTGGTTCTTCCTTGAATACTTGTAAATTATGTGCCATTTCTTAACTTAAGATTCATTCATTGCATTATCACTATACGTGTTAAAAATTTGATTGGCTGAACATTTTGTTCATTCAAAAATAACGAATGAGTCCTTTGGTGGAAGAATAGTATAATGTCAGCATTGAAAAACTGGTACCACGTAACAAATGTCTTGACAGAATGGAGATTATTTTGAGAAATAGAGTAAGCTACTGTAATGTTCTAAACAAAGTTTTGAGTTGATATCTTTCATTATTTTAAATTACCTGTCAGTTTCTAGATGGCCCTCATATTATACTGAGCTCCTGAGTGTTTGGGAAGGACAGCCTGCTATATCATCCCCCATGTAGCCCTGTCACCTCATTGGGCTCGAAATCTTGGTATCAAATTTTTGGGTGCAATATATACCTTCTCTTTATACTACTAACATAGTATGTGTAGAGAAAGTAAAAAAGAGGGAATATTTATAAATATTGATTGTAAATTTTCCAAATTTAAATTAATTAGGCACATATCAAATCAATTTGCTTGTTAGTGATACAAATGAATACTAAACTTAATATGTTATGTTTCAAAAATTGTTACAGAAATTTTCAATTTAGAGGATCACATAAGCACTGCATTTTTTATTGTTTGCACAGTATACCATAATAAAACTGGCTAAATGCAAAATCTTGGAAGTTATAGCTCCTTTTAGGTTTCACCTTTTGGTACAATAACAAATTTAGCGCACATAGTAATGTTTGGAAAATACACTGGAATTTAAAAAAATCTGTGTTACATAAGCTCATATGGACTATCATATTTGCAACATGCCGTTATGACTACATAGGGCATAATTCCAGCCAAAGAACTATTGATAGTGTGATCTCCTTGGAGAAGCTCTAAGAAAAGAATTGGGCGGAGCCAGCAACACAACTGGGCATGCTTAGACACACCTGTCGAAGAGGATGCAAGACCTATCAGACACTAGGGCATTCACTTCAGTCTTCCAGGAGGGAGGAAATGGTCAATGTCATGGATAGCAGCATAGGCATAGCCATTTCACTTGTCTGGTGCGAGCATATATCAACTTGTCAAAATTTCTTTTTTTACTTTCTTTATGCATCATGCATTTAACTTGGCTAAATTTGTAACCTTGCTCACAGCCAGAGAAGTGTTAGTTTTCTTAATTGGCCAGAAACAGCTAATGGCAATGTAATTCATTTTTTGTAATTCTGTGCAAGCATTTATTATTCAAAGTAACGTCAGAGAATGAATACTTTGTATTTTATATTGTGAATATTGTGTGCCTTTATTAAGCAAATGTATTTAATTTGGATCTGACTTAACTTTGACAAAGTTCACCTATTACATGCCTTTATCCCTGAGTAGATCCATCCTCCGGGCATTGTTTTATTCTTGTGCCTTCCACAATATAAATGATTGCAGTGGTTTTTTTACCACAATTAGGGTCTAGCATGACACACTGTAATATTAGAGGTTGTAAATATCCACTGAAAACTGAACAAAGTGTTAAACCATATATTATTTTAAACATATCAACTGTGTTATTTCTAAGTCTTGTACACATCGGCAGGATGAGAGGGCTGTCATATCAACAATACAAGAAGATGCCACCAACGTAAGGAAAACAAAATTATAAAACAATCCATTTAAATGCCAAACCACAATGTTGGGGATTATTACAATAATCAAAAAGCCTACAGTTGTAAAACTAAATTACACTTGATCATTCAACATACCACCCTTAAACAAACACTGTTGTACACTTCACTAGTGCTATTCTATACTATTGGCGGGCATATTGGTCACCAGATGAAACTAACAAATTGGTTTACATTTACTAAAGCATAAAATCCTCTGCAGCAGTCATATGTATGGTGTTGGTGAACTTAACACCTTGAAATATCAGGTTTTAAATGTGGTTAGCATCTCTTCAACTGTTTGGGAAAATGTCATTTGTACCTCACTCATGGTTTGATCATGCCAAAGATTCAATTTGCTTCCACAACTCTAAATGAATGAATATTTTTAATCAAACTTGTATATATTAGTATTATTAGAACCAGTTGAAAAATTCAATGTCCCAGCCGGAATTTGAACATGGTTCTCCCACTCCATGTGGTTGCTCTAACCATTGAGCTACTGTGACAACTTGCCGGTATGGCATTCAATTTTTCAATGGAGAGCACGAGAACCATGTTTAAATCCCGGCTGTGACATTGCATTTTTCAACTGGTTCTAATAATACTGTTACCTTTCAATATATGTAAAAGAGAGGAGCATTATCATTTAATTACAAACTGTATATATTATATGTGATGAGGGCCTTAAGTGCAAAATAATATCTACTTGAGGGCTTCTGTTACCCTCTGTTTCACACACAAGTTAGCCTGTGGACTCACAGTGACAGAATGTTCATTTGTAGATCATCAACTAAAGCATAGGACAATAAGTGATTGGTTCATTTATTGCCTTGAAATTTGGACAATCTGAAACAACCAAATTTCACCATAATGAGGTCGCTTTACCGGTCACACACCTCAGCTTATGTCATATGACAGAGAAAGGGGTATGTCTATTAACGGAAGCTACAACTTGCTCCAGCAGTCTTTTTGCTATCCTTAATAACTTTTCGAGATTTGGCACGCATTCTCTTGTTTAAGGTTATCCAGTGTATGGTGATGCTGGAAAACCCTGAGAGCACGCCGGCGAGTACAAATAGCATTACAACACTCGTTGGTCCACCAAGGTACCGGAAATCGACGGGTTTTGGCCCAGTGGAATGCAGAATGAATTGCTCAGGAGAGGAAAGAATTATCTCTGTGTATACAATTCCGAGTTGGCTTGAGCAAAGCACCAGCCTGCTAAACGGGTGGAACATACAGGATGTGTTAAGAGAGTAATAAGGCGTGGGAAGTGGTCACTAGAATGCAAATCAGAGATGATATTCCAACTTAAGAAAGCAGCTAACTGGGTGAACATAATGCTGTATGAAACGAGTCAGAAAGAAAGGTGGGCTCGCCGGTGTTCCAGAGAGATAAATGATTGCTGTCCAAGAAGTTTGCATTGAGCTTACCTCTCGCACATGCCCGAGGTGAGCCCCAAAGTGCGTGATGGGCATTCACATTGCCTACCAATAGAAATGGTGGAGGCAATTGCGCAACAATGCAGGTCTTCTAAGTCGGTGTGCGAGAAGTCAGCAGACGGAAGCAAATAGACACCACAAATGGTTAAAATGGTGGTGGGCAACTTAATTCTGACAGCGACGGACTGGATGTCACATTGTAAGGGTACGAATTCGGCGAATATATCATCTCGGATAAGCATCATAGTGCCCCCATGTGCGGGGACACCATCTTGCAGTGATATATCACAGCGTGCGAAGGAGTACTGCCTGAAGTAACGGTGTCCTGCAGACGGAGCTTTGTCGTTTATAAGCACAAGACCAAAGGCTGATTCTGGCGCAGCAAAATTCAAGCTCTGGTCGGTGTGATCTAACTCCACTATGTTCCACTGTAGGATAGCCATAGTTTATATGATGGGATAAGTTCTAAATTGAAAGTCGTTTCTGTGTATTAGGAGGTGCTGGTCGGTTTGACTTATTCAAACCTCGAACCGATTAGAGGTACCAGACTTCGGGATATAGGTTTGACGGAGCCGCATGAGCCTCAGAGAAGGACACCTTCTCTTTCACCCGAATCTCCTGGATCTCATTCTCCTTTGCAAAACAGGTGCGTTCTTGGGAACTTCATCACGGTTTACCGTCACAATTCATGCACGACGGAGGTGTAGTACACACCGTTGCCACAGGTAGATTCGCTGTTGCAAACATCACGCGTGTGGCCAAAACGCTGACATTTATAGCACCGGAGCGCGTTTGGTATATAAGGTCTAACCTCGATGGCTTCATACCCTGACTTAATCTTTTAAGGGACATCTATCTGATCAAAAGTAAGGAATTAGGTTGCATACCCTCCACAGTACGAAAAACAGAAGCCCAGACTCAGATACGCAACCCTCAACCAACCAGGATATCCCTTTCGACCAAACTCCATGCACGGCCTAAACGTGGGCGGGCATTTGGACCGAATGATTGTCTCACCACTTAGAGGTTGCCCACATGAGGGAGTCAGGGTTGGCTCGGGACCCCGGGTGCGCAAAACCCGTAAATACCGTAGTAGTCCCCTGGGGGGGGGGGGCTTCCGAATATTACTGAATTTCAACTGATACTGGTGGACAACTGTCTGCGCCTGGGTTACCGCAATCGTGCAGACTTCCTGCAGATTGACTTCGGTTCCAAGCAAGCAAGACCAACGTTCGGAACAGCTGGAACTAGGTGTTAAATGCCCGCTTTAACTAGTTGTGGCACCGCAGGCGATGACACTGATGATGCATGAATAAATGGAGCATCGGTGGAATACGATGGCGGAGGAAACCGGATGACTCAACCATGCTATATATTGGCAATTGTTAACATGCAAAGAGGAGTCCAGGCATTTGAAGGATGTAAAGCTAACACGGCACACTACGAACATTACACCTACCCTAAATATAACGTGGAATGCACATGGACTACGCAGGCAAGACGGAACTAAGAGACTCCCTTATTCAAAATAATAATGACATAACACTAATTATGGAAACCCACCTTGGTGACAAACATAGGTTTAGTATACCGGGTTACTCAACACACCGTAACAATATGGTATTGTAATAGAACATAACATTACGCATAGCCTAGCTCCCCAACCGTAATTTAGAAGTACCGAAGCAACTGGCATATACATTACCTTATACACTCGCCTGCCGTGCCAGAGCAGTAAAAGCGGGTTAAACACTACCAAAAAAAAAAGAACTTAGACAACAACAGGGTTCTTGTATGGCGGCATATTCATCACCAGGTGTCTTAAACACTGCGCTGATGCAGCTAAATAACAAAGCAATAATAGCAGGCGACCTAAACGAAAAACACCTAATATGGGATTGCAAGAAAACCAAACCTAAGGCAGGCCCATACTGCACTTGGAAAACAACTCGGATCACATAATCTATGCTCCAACAGAACAAACCTACATTTCCTTTACGAGAAAATCAAAGCTCTGAAGCTCTAGATGTTGCACTAACATGCAGCCCAACTCAAATAATTAATATACAAGTAAAGCACGAGTTACCCTCCGATCATTTACCAGTTTTAATCACGTAGAGGACTCTGCAGCCCAACAGCCACCAATCTAACGACTCAATTACCATAAAGCTGACTGGCATACCTTCACAACAACTGTAGACGAAACCAAATCAATAGAGTATGTAAACGCGATAATAACACAGCTTGGACAGGCCATAAAAACCGCAGCAAATGCAGCGGTACCGTTAAGCAAGCCTAGAAAAACACAATTTCAGCTACCAGAAGACATTAACCGAAAGAAATCGAGCTAGACGAAGATGACAGAAATCATGTGATCTTGTGTTCAAGAATACTTCAGATACTTAAACGCTTTGATAGCAGTAAGAACGAAAAGCCATATTTCACAACGTGGCAATACACACTTGAAGACTTCAATTATGAACGCGCTTCAGTGTGGAGAATAGCGGGCTGTCTCACAAGAGACAAAACACAAGTCCTACCGCTACATTTTAGTCAAACAATTGCAACAACCAAATCAACAAAAAGCGGACACACAAGCAGATACTTTACAACAAACACTAGTGCTAAATCCCACTCCGTCCTGCCGCAATTCACGGCTGAAGCGGAAACAGAAAACTTTAAGGAAATACAAACTCACAACTTACTGCGTAAAACTAACCCTAGCGAAATAAAGTGGCTATCAGACATTCTGCATAGAAAAAGACCCCAGGGCCGGACAACATTCCTTCAGTTGCCCTTATGCATCTGCCTGAGAATGCGATCTAGGTATTCAATTTCGTTCTGACTAGCGGGTACTGCCCAGACAGGTGGAAAATAGCCATAATGGCACGGCTCCCCAAGAAGGGAAAAACCCTTTCAATCCCGCTATACCGCAGACCAATTATCAGTAGGAATACTAATTCTGAAACGACGCAATGCCCAATTAACTAAACAAAATATTTTAATGCCGGATTTGCTCAACATCGAACGGGCATTTGACTGAGTATGGCACGCGAGCCTATTAAAGAAACACAAAACTCTTTATATACACGACTCATTAATTAAACCATTAGCTATTACCTACACGACCCCAAATTTCAAACGCAAGTGAACAATCACCTCTCAAACCAACGCACAATCAAACCAGGAGTACCTCAAGGCAGCCTACTTGGGCCAACTCTCTTCAACATATTCATAAACGACATTTAAAAAACTGAAAACACAAACTTGTATATTTATGCGGATGATACTACCATAATGACACAATCGGGAAAAAAACTGATTTTTATACACAGAAGACTACAGAGCGCCCTCAGTAGAATGGAGGAACACGGTAAAATGGCTAGGTCTCAAAATAGATCGAGGCCTAACTTGGAAACAACAAATATTACACACACGGAGAAAGGTCAGTGAACAATTGGGCAGGCTCTACCCACTGATAAACATGGGCTCCCATCTAGCCCCCAAAATGGGACTATTCAAAACACTAATACATCCAATACTCACTTATGCTGCACCGGTATGGGGTTATGCTGCCAAATACTACATAAAACACCACTCATTTCAAAATAAAATATTACGAATGGTAGCTAAAGTGCCGTACATAGCTCCATCCGACATCCAACACGATGAACTTAAAATGCATACAGTTGAACAATTCATTAAGAAACTCGCTTTCGACACTTACAAAAAACTGCACACTCATCTTATTCCACTAATAGTAACATTAGGAAACTACACCAACATAACAGACCTGTTTCTCTGTTTGACAACCTTCTAATACCCTGAAATCTTCCTACAACAAAATACCAAACATTAATCGTTTTCAATCTTCTTTTTCGTTTCAGACCCCTCAAGCCCTCGGCAAAAGCTGAGGCGGCCAGGGACAAACGGCCTCCCACCGTGATCAACGTGGCAGCAAACTTCGGGCCGCTGCATATGGAGTTGGTCACACAGATGACGATCGGAACGACATGGACCAGACGAAGGATGAAGAGCCTGAGCGAACAACTGTGAAACGACTGACGAGCTGGACTCAGCTTGCAAAAATCATCACAGGATGCATACAAAGCACTCAATCGCCCAATGAAGCATGTTAATAGAAATTAAGCTGGACGTAAATGACAAGTAGGCACTCCCTGCACAAACTAAATAAGTATGCATCTTAGCGATTAGCACCACACCTTATTAAAAGCATGTAAGTCCACTGGTATTGCTCAGGTTTCATGGGCAATCCCAGTTAACACCAATGACGTGGATAGGTAGAGTCAGTCAATGCCATAGCCGGGATTTGACCCACGGATCTCCTGGTCTCTAGCTGACTCGCATGTTTCCCGGTAAACCACAAGGTGATCTTAAATTATTTTGAGATGAAAACCCCAATGGCAACTTACAATGTTGTAAGCACTTTAGACCCAGGATTCATTGTATAGCAACTATTATGGTCAATTGGTGTTGGAATAATTGTTTTTTCACACAAGCCGTGTGTAGGACAGGAGTTGCATAGGTAGAGTCAGACACTGACGTGCTCGATGCAATGCATGCCAGTGTATTAGCTTTCGCCTACTAACTGGGGTGCTACGCGGAACCCGACTAGGGCATGAATAACTGCATAATTCACTCGGCATGTTATGTTTAAGTCATGGAGGGTTTTTTTTAGTGGATATACTGTGCTCTAGCGGGGAGCTCCACATATCCCCTTAGCCATTACACTTTGGCTAGCAGTTAAATGCAGGGATGCATTTCCCCCTCCATTGTAAAAAAAATACTTCACAGCAAAAAATATATATGTAATGCAAATAATCAGATATTGGCTTCACTCAGGTACTATAAATACGCAAATCTGGACTTTCAAGCCATCAGTTTACCCTCAAGACGAAGATGATGTACATCTTTCAGATGTTGGAGTCAATCCATGAACTTACCTGGCTAGAAGCCCAAGAACATATATTCTTTTTGTTTTGTAACAATAGATAGAGGAACAAATTACCATCTACAGACAGTGGATTCCCATTCTTTTGTGCTCTATGAAGATATAATACTAGCATAAGAATACCAATGGAACTTAATATTAGTAACATACAATTACTTCAATTTATATTTAAAACTCCCATTCATGCTTTTAACATGCATAAAATAATCATATATTCACATAATATATACTTGCATGAGTTTTCTCATATTAGCTTCCCATCTTTAGAACATTTTGCATTTACATACATTCATACAGCATGTATTCTTAGTACTTGCTATCTCATGTGTTCGTAAAAACACAACTATTTACGGCCGCGCTGTGGCCGAGTGGTTAGACCACTCGACTCTCACCTAAACGGTCGGGGTTCGATCCCAAGCGACCGCATGTGAGATTTGTGGTGGACAAAACGGCGCTGGGGCAGGTTTTCTCCGGGTACTCCAGTTTCCCCCGCCATCGCATTCCACCGGTGCTCCATCATCATTCATGTATCATTAGTGTCACCGCCTGCGGTGCCATTAGTAGTAGTACCAAAAAAAAAAAAAAAAACAACTATTTACAAAACGTTTTACCCATGCCTAATTATGTTGCTTTCCATTCTTCTTTTCAATTTATTATTAACCACTTGTGGTACCATAAGTAGTTAAAACACTACCAAAAAAAATATATTATTATAAATAATCTTCAATATATTCAAAGCAATTGCATCAGCATGCATGGTCACTTATAAGCTATAAAATTCCCTACCTTTGCATATCTTTTTATGCAGAGATTATTTACATACAATATTTTAATATAAAAAATATAGTAGCATTTTGAATGCAATAACAGACGTTATTAACTCATAAAAGAAAAAGGATGTGACTAAATTGCCCCACAAATTCCTCTTTTATAATTTAAAGATTTATTATATATTTATATAACTTATGATGTATATAACCACAAATATATTTAACCTTAATCCTATAGCATTATTTAATGATTTCTAACTGCACATTTTCAATTTTATTTCTAATATATGTAAATTAGTTATTCAAACAATTATTTCATTGCATGGAAGTTATTAATGAAACAGTTTGCAACTTCAATAAATCGACACAGTATTAATTACATAAATTACATATTATATACTATTGTTTATACCACAATCAAGCTTCTTCTTCTCTTCTGGCTCTACAGCCCTTGGTGAGCTTTGGTCTCCTGCATAATCCTCCTCCACATATCTCTATCTTCTGCTTTACTTTTCTAACCCTCTAATTCCAATCTTTCTTGGGTCTTCCTTTTTTTTCTTCTAGTGTACAATCCTCCCTTAATATTCTTTTTGGCATTCTATCTACCATCATTCTCTCTATGTGTCCCAGCAATCTTATTCTTTGTGCCTTTATGAATTTCACATCTTGCTGATGAATTAGTTTTCGAGGCTTTTTTGCAGCTTTCGTAATGATAGTTTTTTTACAAGATTAGGTTGTTAACCTAATGCTTAACTCTCAACCTTGAGGACCAGGCTTCCTTATTTGTGTCCCCAGGAAGCAGGGTGGTCCGGTTATGCCCCCAAACACCTCAGGGTCACTACTCCTCATACTCACCAGTGAGTCCCTGAGGGTACAATCAAGCTTATATACAAGTAAGTTCTAATACTACTTATGGCTATTGATAAAATCTGTATAAGGTTTGTTTGGAGGTGCCTTGACTGCAGAGCATTATAAATGTTACATTTCACATTACATTAATTCTTTAAATGGCTGAAGATTGTACTTATGTTATCTACCATAAGCTTTGCCACTTCAAAAGTATGGTTCCCAAATCTTTTACTTATGGTGTATGCAGCAATTCCATTTTGGAAGTGATTACCTTAGCTCTTCCAAGATGTTCTTTCACCTCACTAAGGCTTTATCCTGGAACTGAGGTTCCCATTTGCTTACCTCCTTTTCATGTTGCTTTTCTTTTTCTTTGCACTGAGGAAGATGCATCGGTACTCTGTCTGACATTTTTCTTCCTTGGACAGTTCTTGGTCTCTAGGGATGGTGGATGGCAACTCCTTAAAAATAGGTATAGGTGGTATTCCAAGCATTAATTCTGCCCGTGTGAATCCAATTGTGCTGCTGCTTCTTGTGAAATTGACAAGATCCTCACTTCTTTGGCAATATGGGACCCAATCTTGGTGATTCCTGTGCCACATAAGCCTTTATCCTTTAAGGCACGTTCTGTAGGATTTCCACTGGGGTAATACATTGAAGAATGATATAATTTTACATTGTTATCTGCCAGAGTTGTGGTGAACAGCATGCATATGTGCGTGGTGGAATTGTCAGAGAGGATGGCATCTACTGTGCCATATTTTAGTATGTAGTCCTTCAATCTTGTGTAAATGGGTTTTACTCTTTATATTTTTAACAGGATAAAGTTTGATAAATTTGGTTAAAATATAGCTATTACTGATGGATTATGAGAGTAGATGGGTGTTGTTTAAATAAAAGAATTTAGATAAATATAATGCATATTTATTCCAGTTGTACCTCATGACTACAAAAAAGAGGACATAGAAAAATGCACATTTGGTTTCTAGTATATAAGTAAAATGAACTTTACTTGGTTATATAAAACAAAATCAAACCACAGGTTAAATTACCAGCTGACGTTTTAACACACTCACCTATTTAAACCTGTTTCACACACAAACCATTCAAAAATGTTCTATGCTTAACAATAGGTAAGGTTTTTGTCATAATATCAGCCGCTAACTCATTGGTGTTAATTCGAATGTATTCCACATAGCCTTTTCTGATATTTTCTTTAATAAACAATTTTTTTATATTAATGTGCTTGGTGTGCTTATGATATCCCTCGTCCTCTGCAATACACAACGGACCATTATTGTCATTGAACATTTTTACACAGATCTTTCCTAAATCTAGTACCTCAAACACATTTCTGACATATGTTGATTCTTTGATACCTTCAGTTAGTCCTAAATATTCTGACTCAGTGCTTGATAATTTTACAGTCTGCAGTTGCTTAGATTGCCATGCAAAAACAGAACCATCTTAGCTTCATCACATATCCAGTATGAGAAAACCCCTTTTTCTGATTGCATACATGAGAAGCATAAGCAAAACACTCAACATTCAAATGCCACTTCTAGTGAATAGAAGGCCATAATTCTTGGTTCCAATAATGTATCTTAACACTTGTTCACCAGCTGACTAGTGCTCATCACCATGACATTTATGTACTAAGTTTACATACAGTATACATTAAATCAGGTCTGGTGGAAATTGTTAAATACATAAAGAATCCTATAAACTTTTCATAGGGAATTTCCTCAATTTTGGCTCCTAACTTTGGTAAGCCACAACCCGCAGATATGGGTGTAGTCTTTGGATAACAGTCTACCATATTGAATTTCTTCAATAAGTCTGACATGTATTCACTTTGGTCTAGTTTGAAAATACCTTTCTCTTGGTTGTAATTCACTCTCATTCCTAGACAGTTTTTTAGTTGGCCTAGAAATTTAACTTCATACTTCTATGCTAACAAAGAATAAAGTCTCTCTTTTTCGCAAAGCCAGTTACTAAATACAAATAAGTCATCTACATACAAACAGGTATAAATAGTAGAAGTACTTTCTTTCTTAACAAACACACAAGGATCACACACAGATTGAGTATATCCAACGCTCTTAAGAAATCTCATTCTGTGCACCACTAGCTTGTTTTAAACCATAAAGGCTCTTTTTCAAGGCACACAGTTTACCATCAACAGCAAAGCCATCAGATTGCTCCATATAAATAGTTTCACACAGATCACCATTTAAAAAAGCAGTAGTGATATCTACATGTTCCATATCAAAGCTGAACTCATTAGATATAGCCATAACCAGTCTTAATGTTTCTGGTCGAACAACTGAAGAGTAAGTTTCCTGGTAATCAATACCTTTCTTTTGAGAACCTCATGCTACCAGTCTGGCTCTATGATGCTCATAATTAACAGATGCATCCTTTTTACTTTAAAGACCCATTTACTCTTAACAATATTTTGTTTCTTAAGCCCCTTACATAATTTTTATCAATGCATTGTATTTCTCTTCCATTGCTCGTCTCCAATCAGGATCCTTCCTTGCTTCTGAAGCAGAAGAGGGAAATGTATCAATTGCACTTAAAGCTACACAAAAATTTGTTTCATAATCGTCAGTCAAGTGGGGCCTTTCCCTCTGAGGTCTATCTGGTGTTTCTACCTTATTTTCGCTATAAGACTTATTTTCATTGAGATCATTATTCTCCATGTTTTCTACATTTTCATCCTCAGCAGTGAATTCCCATTGTGGGATCAGTTACAAATTCAGAGACTTCATCAAATCCATCTAGGACACAACCCAGCTTTTTTTCATCAAAAATAGCATTTGTATATACATTCACATGACTTGGTTGCTTTGGGTCAGCTAGCCTATATCCTTTTGATCCCTCACAGTATCCTGTCATTATTCTCTTCAGCTATTGATATTGTTCTTCATGATACTTATTATGTTGTAGCCCTTTTCACTATGTACTTTCCATAGGAGTAGTATTTGCATTCTTCGGATGAAATTTTTTTACGTTTCACTTTGGGTATCATAGACATGGCTTTACATCCAAACACACAGATATTAGACAAATCTATCCTTTTTGCCAGTCCATATTTCTAGAAGTAACTTATTAAGAGCTACAGTGGGACTCATATTTTTTTAGATAAATTGCAGTATTTATAGCCTCTGCCCAATAATTTTAATCCAACTTTGCCTGAAAAAGAATAGCTCTAGCAAATTCAACACAAGTTTTGTTAAGCCTTGCAGTGACTCCACATTGTTCTGGTTATATGGTGCAGTAAATTCCATAACAATGCCATTGTTTTTACACAACTGCTTCATCATGCCACAATCATTGTCCCCTCCATTAGCAGATCTAAATCTGTTGATTTTATAATGCATTTGATTTTCTACCATACACTTACACTCATTGAATTTAGATATACATTCACTTTTTCTTTTTAGAAAATAAACAAATCTCATCCTGGAATAACCATCTATGAATGTAACGAAGAATGTTACTCTACCATAAGACATACTATCTCTCTCAGGAACATATACATCACTATGAATTAATTCCAGTACACTGTTTGCCCTAATTGCTGCTTTAAGAAATGGCAATTTACTGTGCTTCCTTTTCACACACGAGATGCAAAGTTTCTTTTCAGATTTAGTAAAGGATATTCCATCCACCAGTTTTGGCAATTTTGACAAGTCTTGAAGATTTAAATGTCACATTCTTTGATGCCATAGTTCTTCAGAATAATTAGAGGGCAACAAAACAGTATTCTCAACACTTTCAAATTTACAAACATTACCATACTCTGTAGCAGAAGAATTACCATCTCTATCTAACTTATAAATTCCATTTACAACACTTCCAGTTAGCATGCTTTCACCTTGGATTTCTATCCTATCCTTGGGGAACATATTGAATTCTTTATCATCAAACATAATTATATTTCCCTTGCTAGCTATTTGATGTCAGCATCAAATTGGCTGCACTATTTGGACAAAACATTGCATTTGAAATGGTAGCTTTTGATTCACCTTTGTTGTTAATATTCAAAGTAACATCACCAATACCTTTACATTTCAAAACTAAGTTTTCAGTTACTAACTCTCCCGAGATTGACTATCATCAATAAAGTTTGCTAAGTCTACTCTATCAGCTATCAATATACCAATCTTCGCCACCTAAACTTCCACTAGCTAAAGCAACAGTCAACATTGTAACACTTTTTGTACCTTGATTTGAATTACTCACACTTGATTGCTTCTCTTTTTCTTTACTTTTGTATCTTTGAGAATGTTCTTGATTTTCTTTAAATCCGGACAATCTGATATCTTGTGATCTACTTTAAGACAATGATAGCAAGTTGGTTGAGCATTGTTGTTTGAAGCATTAGTGGATAGAGTAATCTCACTTTCCTTTCATCGTCATTATGAACAAAATCCAACACTGAATCTAAAGTAACTTTCTTGTGAGCAGCACCATACGCTAAAATCAGCGGAGTACATGAATCAGGCAGACCATAAAGCATTATTGAGCCAATTTTTTCATCGGAGAATGTAACACCACAATCTTCTAATTCACCACAAACACTCAAGATGTGACTGATGTAATCATCCATAGATTTGAAGTTATCCAATCTTGCTCTGAAGAGTTTCCTTTCCAGCATGAGTTGACCAGCTACGCCTTGTTCTCCAAAATCCTTAGCAAGTTTGTTCCATGCAGCTTGGATACCCAGGAGATGCGAATGACAAGATGTCGTTACAGCCTTGGCAAGTGCTCGTTGAATATGTCCTTCATCAGTATCAGTTCCTTCAACAGCTTTCCAAAGTCCACAATCTATCAGAAAACACTTCATTTGAAACTTCCATGTTGCATTGTTTGCTCTTCCCTTGATTATGCCTGGCAACCCCACACAGACCTCTCTTTTTCATATTTCAGAAATTGAGATTCTATGCAGTTATCAATTCACTTTTCTTCTTAAATAACATTATAGTGCCCTGGGCCCAAAAACCTGATGGGTAATGAGAGCAGATGGGTGTAGTTTAAATAAAAAACATTAGATAAACATAACGCATATTTATTTCAGTGTTACCTCATAAATACAAGAAGAGGAAGTAGAAAAATGTACATCCGGTTTCTAATCAGAAGAGCCAACATTAGTAAATTGAACTTTACTTAGTTACATAAAACAAACACAAAACACAGGTTAAAAGTACCAGCTGACATTCTAACAATTACAAAAAATATATCTGTAGTTCACCATGAGCATCTGTAGTTATTAATGTATTTTTATTATCTCTAATTATGATTCCAGGTTCAATATCATATTTAATGTTTAGAGGTGTAGCCTTCTGACATAGCTCATATGCAGCTAGATAATGTCTAACTTTTCTACTGATATGCTTAAATATATAAGTTTTCCTATATTGTCAGGATTGTTCTGCCTGTAACTGAATACATGATGGCGTTATGAAAGGTTAGGATGGTTTGCTTCCCAATGACTTTATGTGTAATTATGCTCCATTTCTTTATGTTTCTCCCATGCAGCTTATAAAATTTGTTTTCTAGTATTCCTAGGGATCCTTTAGCTTCAGCGGCTATTTCTGGAGCTGTTAAAAATAGTTTGGATAGTTCAGGATCTTTTTGTAGTTGTGCTATATTTTTACATATTTTTAATAAAACTGCTGTTGGCTTTTAGGTTAAGATTTAAAATTTTAATTTTGTGGTGCGGACAGGCTAGTGTTGCAGGTAGTGTCTGTTGGCTTTTAGAATTAAAACAAAATATCAGCCAGGAAAGTGCCAGCATTTCTCAACCTGAACTACAGTGAGTGATGGATAGCTTCCGAAAAAGGTGCCAAAAATGTATGGACAATGGCAATGGCCAGTTTCAGCATCTCCTTTGATAATATTGGTAAGTAAAACCTTTAAAAGTAGTTTTAAAAATGTTGCATGGTTTCATCCACAGCTGTCTATGACAGCAGCAGATGGTTATGAGTGCCGAGGGCAAAACACCGCACAGTGGGTCCGGACATTTTTGGATCAGCCAGTAGTAGTATAGACTCCTTAAATATTATCTTTTGATTTTTTGAAGGCCTCTTGGGTTTTTTTTTTAATTTGTTTAATGTTTAATGCCTGCTTTTACTACTCTGGCAGACAAAAGACCTCTTAGTGGTGTAGCTTCCACTTCCATTTGATATCTTTATTAGGAGTTCTCTTAACTGATGCATGGTTAGATTGAAAATACAAAAGTCCAGTATCGGCACGGTTGCTTTCAATTTTTAAGCTGTGGTATACAATCAATGGTATTGACTCATTCTGGATTATGTCTTAAGCCTTCAGCTGAGACAACAAAACCTGAGAAATTTGCCTCTTTAAGAAACATTTTGACTTTTTCAAATTGACTCTCATGCTGCTCTCATACAATTTGTTCAATATAAATTCTATTTGACTCAGGTGCGATTCTACAGTCATGTCATATATTAAGAAGTTGCCCACATAATTTCCTTCAAAATATTTTATCTCCTCTCCAAATATACTAGGGTTGACTTATAAGACCCGGATCTGACACAGATATGGCACCACTAGGCCAGTTAGACGGTAGCATCATATAGTTTAACTCTGGAATAGCTTGTATAGTTTTATAATGACAGCATTTTAAACAACAAACTTGAAAGTTCTTCATGAAAATGGAAGATTTAGAAAAACGAGCAGTGATTAAATACATTTGAAAGGCTTAATGCCTAAAGAAATCAAGGAGGAAAAGGACAGTACATTGAAAGACTCTGCCCCTTCATATTCAATGATTAAAAGGTGGATTGCACAGTTTAAAATGGGATGTACGAGACTAGTGATAAGCCTCCCTCTGGATGCCCTGTAGAAGTGACAATTCCAGTGATCATTGAAAAAATTCATCATTTAGTACTGGAAGACCGCAGAGGCTGTAAACATATCAAAAGAACGTGCAGGTAATATTTTAAGTAATGTTTTGAGCTTTCACAAGGTCTGTGCAAGATGGGTGCTGCGTTTGTTGACATCTGATCAAAAGTTGCAAAGAAAAACTCTTTCTGTTAAGAATGTGGAGCACTACCATAAAAAGCCCAGCGAATTTTTGAGACGGTTTATTACCGTGGATGAAACTTGCATGCATCACTACACTCCAGAAAGTAAATCGCAATAAAAACAGTGGATTATGCCAGGTGAACCAACTCCAAAAAAGGCTCAATTTTGTCAGCTAACAAGGTTATGGCGAGTGTTTTCTGAGATGCACAGGGAATTATTTTTATTGATTACTTGGAAAAAGGTAAAGTATCACTGGTGACTACTACGTAAGCTTACTGAAACGTTTGAGTGAAAAGGTGAAAAGAAAAAAGTCTCATTTGGCAAAAAAAAATTTATTTCATCACACCAAAGGTCCCGGCCCATCGTTCAGTCATTGCAATAAGAAAAATGTGTGAATTAAAGTCAGAACTGCTTGAACATCCATCCTATTCGCCAGATCTAGCACCCAGTGACTACTACCTGTTCCTAAACTTCAAAAAAATTTCTTGGAGGACAAAGATTTTACAGAAACGAGGTCACTGATGCGGTAAACAGCTATTTCAAGCGCTTTGATAAATTGCACTACAGAGATGGTTTAATTAAATTAGAACATCAATGTGACAAATGTATTAGACTTTCTGGTGATTATGTTGAGAAATAAAGCAAAAAAAAATGTTTTTTAATGCTTTTTTCATTCATAGCCCCAGGACTTATCAGCCAACCTCTGTGGTATGGAGGCCTCTGGAAGTGCCCAATTGCTAGTATTAAATCCAAAGTGACATTTTATGATTTGGTATACTTTATCTTCGTGGGTGAAAGATGTATAGTTTCCGACTTCTGGATCTAACAAAATTTGCCAGCGTAAGTTGTTTAAATCAAGGATTGAAAAATATTTACCATTACTCAATCTGGCTGGTGTTCGGAAATGATTATGCAGGGTATGTGCATTAATTGTTTTTGGATCTTTTGTCATGCAGAGTCCTCAGGTCCATGTACCCAACATAGAGCATTAACAAAGCAAGAATCAGAAATTTCAATTATTTGATCTTCAAGCATTATTTCTCTTGCCTTGTCAGCTTGTTTTCTAATTGAGTTAGGGATCGGTCGACACTTATGAATGTATGGTTTCACTGCCTCCAAAGTAAAGGTGTGAACGTATTTATTACTGAGTCCTGGCTGGTTTATAAGTATTTCCTTATTATTGTTGTAAGATTTTTGTGGAATTGATCATTTTTTAGATATTTCTTATTTTTTGTCAGATTTAAATACTTAAAACTTTTCTCATATGGAAAGTTGTAAACTCTGCCCTGAATAGAAATGAACTTCAACCACATGGCAACCAGTTTTTAAAAGATTTGACTATCATTTTAGCCTAGTGTATTCCCTGATTTTTCTTCTAATGTTTATCTTGATTTTCATAACATAGATAGAAGAATATGCTCTTTAAAAATAATTTGTTACAGCAATATAGAGAAAGTCATGTGAATGAAACATGTAACTGTTTTTTTTTTTTTTTTTTTTTATTTTTTGTGGTATAAAGCTGGAAATAATTCATACCCCAGTACTCCCCACCTGCCACAGGTCTAATTTGGGAATATAATGGCTCACCATCCCACTCATCCTGGAGTTCAGTATAATACCCAGTCCTGGCTGGATCACTAGGGGTGGGTTAGTCCCTAACTGACTTATTTAAGTAAGCAGAGCCAAAGTGGTGTATTAGGTTGTATGCTCTGTCTGGTCACTGAAATAAGAAATCCCAGGCTTAGATATACTACCCTGAAACGGCAAGGATATCCCTCTGCAATATAAGTCTCCATGCATGACCTACCCATGGGTAGGCATTTCTTTTGACTTCCTCACCACTAAAAGGAACACACACCGAAGTAGTCATGGTTGACTCAAATGAGCCAAACTCACAAAAAAATTGAAAATTAAATACAGTTTTAATTATGGAACACTCTTTTAAGTGATTTAGTTCTCAGCATTTCATTCTAAACTGAGTTTGAAAGACCATTTAATTTTGTTCAGAGGCCTCTTTACCAGGCTTGAAGTTCTTTTACATGCCATAAATTTAAGATACAGAACCAATTGCTTGACGAATGACTTTACTGCCCTTCTGAAGGAAGCCATAGTAAGAAGTTTTATACCCAAAAAAATCCATCATCCTCCTCTGGGTTTGAACCTGTGACCTAAAGTAAAAGGCCTCTGAGGGGTATTCTATATGAATTCCTTTGTGAATAGCACCTCTCTCACTTAAATCATTTTCCAACATTTATACATAGCAACACAAAACTTAGTTTCCTTACAGCAAAATGTATTTGGTTATATTTGAGTAAGCTTCTAGCATTATACTTGCTAACTTGCTACTTCATGCTTAAAATCTATAATTAAAATTAACTTCATAATTTGATCAACTCATTACATTTTCAGCTCTGTTAACATATTGGTTCTGGAATGAAACAATGTGAAACATATATGAGAATCATACCCCATTCCTAATGGTTAAAATCTATGTTTAGAGTTATTCTCTCAATGTCCTCTACCCAAAGATCCAAACAAGAGGCTATTTTATTTGCTTTACAGGCATCCTAAACCTACCCAAACATCTTTATCTAATACTTATTCCACAATCAACTCCCATATAGTAAATTCATGGATCAAAACATGGCCTTCATCTGACAAAGACAAAACACTACAAAGTATACAAAGCAAGCCAACGATTTACTAATGTATAAAACCATCCCTTGAATAATAGAAACTTTTCTAACATGAGCAAGAACAGGCCACATAGTCATCCAGACATATTTACTTCATTTTAATCTCACTGACTTTATTATTTATTGTAGATAGAGCATCCATGAAGAATATCTTTAACACATCCTTATAAAGTGCTCTTCAAAGAACCCAACTTAAATATTCAATACCTGAACTTTGGAAAAAGCACTGCAGTATATCTTGACTACACCTCATCTTTGGACTCTTAGGAGTTTGAATATAACAAGCATAGGGATTTATATTCATCATTTGTGAAAAGAAGAAACTTGTGTTGTCAGCAAATAACTGCACACACTAAAAAGGTAGATTATATTTAGAATTATGTTGCATAATTAGATCAGCTCATAATTTATTCCAGTGCTATATCTGTAATAGTTCCTCAATTATTCAATATTAAGCAAATGTTAGACCTGTACTGCATGGTTAAAATCCATATAACAGATTGTGTTTTGTAATTTGATCAAGTCATCATAACTTATTCTAGCCTTTACGTGTATTATTTCAGGGACTATGAAATGTTACAGACAGGAAACAAACCCCAACTCCTGGGACTTAAGTACTTGCAACATTGTAAGTCGCCATTGTGGTTGTCATCTAAAAATAATTTGAGATCACCTTGTTTTTTTTTTGTAGTAACACCCACTTTAACCTCTTATGGCACCGCGATGATACAGAAATGAAGATGCAGCACCGGTGGAATGCAATGGTGGGGGAAACTGGAGAAAACCCGCCCCAGCGCCGCTTTGTCCACCACAAATTTCACATGCAATCGCTTGGGATCGAACCCAGGCTGTCTAGGTGTGAGCGGCATATGGTCTAACCACTCAGTCATGGCGCAGCCAAGATCACCTTGTGGTTTACCGGGAAACATGCGAGTCAATTGAGAAATTCAACGCTATGCCAGCATGTTGCTATGGTAGCTCAGTGGCAGAACAACCGTCTAGAGTTCGGGAGAGACCCGTAGTTCAAATCCCAGCTATGGCATTGAATTTTTCAGTCTGACCCTACCTATCCAACTACTGTCCTACACACGGCTTGTGAAAAAACAATTAATCCAATATCAATTGACCATAATAGTTGGCTATACTATGAATCCTGAGACTTATTTGCAACATTGTAAGTCGCCATTGGGGTTGTCATCTCAAAATAATTTGACATCACCTTGTGGTTTACCAGGAAACAGGCGAGTCAGTTGAGAAATATAATGATGCCGGCATGTTGCCATGGTAGCTCAGTGGCAGAGCAACTGGCTAGAGATTAGGAGACCCGTGGTTCAAATCCCGGCTATGACATTGAATTTTTCAGTCTGACTCTACCTATCCAACTCTTGTCCTACATATGGCTTGTGTGAAAAAACAATTAATCCAATATGAGTTGTTGATTTCATCTATAAAATCTTTCTTTCCGATTTGATCAGCACACAAAAATGTATTCCAATGCTCTAATTGTTATAGGTCCAAAATGATCTTATGCTAAAACTTTGCAGTTAATTGAAATGTTTGCTTATAATTAGAAAAAAAACATATTTTTTCTAACATTTCTATCAGTTCTACAAGTACTTGATGTTAAACATTTTTGAGAATCGAAATTTGTTCTTTTAAGGTTAAAATTTTTTACTTAAGTCAAGCTTCATAATAAGATCAATTTATTATTTATTCCAGTGCAAATAGTGTTTTGTTTTGGGATTATAGCATGTTAAAGATTGGTGGGATTCAAACCCAGAACTTCATGGATTAAAATCATTGTTGAAATGTTTCCTCGCTATTAGAGAAATCCATAACATTTATGAATGTTCTAACTGTAATAACACCAGAATTATGCCACAGTATTTTCAGTAATTAACTCTATGGTTAAGTAGTTCATAAGTAGTGGTCATAAAAATTAAGATTACATGAAACTAGGTTATTTGTACAATAATTTTCACAAATGCTACGCTTGTGAGGCTCTATGCCTTCATTTGTCAATTTGTCTTTTCAAATTTAATTGAATGAAAGACTTTCCATAAGCATTATGCTTGTGTGGATCTATAGGTTTGTGTCTCAGTTTATGTTTTTAAATGTTTCAAAAGAGTACAACACTCTGCACAAGTATCACACATGAGTGACCTTTTGCCTTCAAGAATCAATTTATGCTACAATTGAGTTCTACTACACATTGTGGTTTTACTTTCATGAGCAAATATATGTCTTTTCAAATATTCCAATCGAGTAAAATACTTCCCACAGGTAACACATTTGTGTGGCTTAATAGTTTTATGAGTCAATTTATGGCTTTTCAAATGTGGCATTTCAGTAAAACACTTCCCACAAATATCACACTTGTGTGGCTTTATGCCTTCATGAATAAATTTATGTCTTTTCAAATTTTTCAATTGAGAAAAATGCTTCCCGCAAGTATCACACTGGTATGGTTTTATGCCTTCATGAGTCAATTTATGGCTTTTCAAATGTGTCATTTCAGTAAAGCACCTCCCACATGTATCACACTTGTGAGGCTTTATACCTTCGTGAGTCAATTTATGTCTTTTCAAATGTTGCATTTCGGTAAAACGTTTCCCACAGATATCACACATGTGTGGCTTTATGCCATCATGAGTCAACTTATGTCTTTTCAAATTTTGCAAATAAGTAAAATGCTTCCCACAAGTATTACACTTGTGTAGCTTTAAGCCTTGATGAGTCAATTTATGACTTTTCAATTGTTGCATTTGAACAAAACATTTGCCACAAGTATCACACTTGTGTGGTTTTATGCCTTCATGAGTCAATTTATGGCATTTTAACTTATGGATATCAGTAAAACACTTTCCACAAGTAACACACTTGTGTGGTCTTATGCCTTCATGAGTCAATTTATGGCTTTTCAACCTTTTCATTTCAATAAAACACTTTCCACATGTATCACACATGTGTGACTTTATGCCCTCATGAGTCAATTTATGGCTTTTCAAACTTTGTAACTGAGTAAAACACTTGCCACAAGTAAGACACTTGTGTGGCTTTATGCCTTCATGAGTCAATTTATGTATTTTGAACTGTGACAACCAAGTAAAACACTTTCCACAAGCATCACATTTGTGCGGTTTTATCCCTTCATGAATTAATTTATGACTTTTTAAGTGTGTTACCGCTGTAAAACACTTCCCACAAGTATCACACATGTATGGCTTTATGCCTTCATGAGTCAGTTTATGGGTTTTGAAATGTGTTAACCCAGTAAAACACTTCCCACAAGTATCGCATTTGTGTGGCTTTGTGCCATCATGAGTATATTTATGGCTTTTCAAATGATGCATATGAGTAAAACACTTGCCACAAGTAGCACACTTATGTGGTTTTATGCCTTCATGAGTCAATTTATGGCTTTTCAACCTTTTCATTTCCATAAAACACTTTCCACAAGTATCACACTTGTGTGGCTTTAGGCCTTCATGAGTCAATTTGTGGCTTTTCAAATGATGCAGTTGAGTAAAACACTTGTCACAAGTATCGCACTTGTGTGGCTTTATGCCTTCATGAGTTAATTTATGGCTTTTCAAATGATGCATTTGATTAAAACACTTCCCACAAGTATCACATTTGTGTAGCTTTATGTCTTCATGGGTCAATTTGTGGCTTTTCAATCTTTGCACTTCAATAAAACACTTTCCACAAATATCACACTTGTGTGACTTTATGCCTTCATGAGTCAATTTATGTCTTTTCAAATGATGCATTTGATTAAAACATGTGCCACAGGTATCACACTTATGTAGCTTTATGCCTTCATGAGTCACTTTATGGCTTTTCAACCTTTGAGCTTCAAGAAAACACTTTCCACAAGTATCGCATTTGTGTGTCTTTATGCCTCCATGAATCAATTTGTGTCTTTTCAAATGATGCATTTGAGTAAAACACTTGCCACAAGTATCACATTTGTATGGCTTCTTAATGTCTTCATGAGTCAATTTATCTCTTTTCAAATGTGTCAGTCTAGTGAAACATTTCCCACAAGTATCGCACTTGTTACTTCCAACCAAATCTGACTCATAACAAGATTTCATGGTGAAGTCATGCAGCTGCATACAATTCTGCTGAATGAAATTATTGTATTTCAAGCATGAAGATTTGCTGCCCATTTGCCCACCATTAAGTTGTTCAAAGTAAGCCATTCTCTCTAATGAAGTTGATACATCAATATCTTTACTTGTACATTTTGTGGCTGTTTCACACTCAGAACTATCCTTTGTCACATTGAATCTTGCATTATATCCAGAGTTTTCATCAGAGAATAAACCTGATGTATTTCTGGATGCTTCTTCTTTGTATAACCTGAAATGGGAATATCATTTATAATTACAGAAATGTAACAAAGCAATGTTTTATGTATAGGAAAATTATCCTAAATATTATCTAAATAAACCCAATGACAAACTACTAAATTGAACTTTAGATGTGTGTGCCTCAATCAGTAATTGAGGCAGTGACTGGGCAAATGAAACATAGCTCAAATTCCCTTTTTATGCCCATCAGTTTAAATAAACCTTCATGTTGTTTTGTATAATTTATGCAATTTTAGTTTCGAAATTTTAATACCAGCAGCCAGGAGAACTATATTACTATTAGGATGTGATAAGAAGTGTTTCACATAATGTTTTTTTGGTTGTGTTGTAGCAAAAGCTGGTGAGTACTCAAATACTTTTGTTCAGTTTTTATGAACAATGTAATTAATATATTATTGCATGTATAAAGTAATTGATACTGCTGCATAGTGTTTAATGAGAATATTATGTAATGCACTTTTCATTTACTTAAAATATTTAATTTATAGGATTAGGACATGGATGAAGACTCAAATGAGTCATCATTTTCTGTGCAGACTGGTGGAAGAACGGCTATAAAAAGTATGAGTTAAGGAAAAGAGGAAGATAGCAAGAAACACAGGTAGGCAGTCTGTCACTGCTTCTAATAAAATAACAGACGCTAAAATATTTTAATCTGTAAGGGAGATAGCAAGGAGAAATGTTATAATAATGAAAGGTTTACTGAAGAATGCCAAGAAGACCTATTTTATCGCTTTAGGTTTAGAAGTTCTAAAGAAATTCAAGATTCATCTTTTGCCAGCCACAATAAGCCAAAAACCAATTCCATACAACCTATGAAAGTTCGGTCTCTTATTTGGTCATACAGAATAACTGTTAAGTGGAGTCAAGCACAACGTGAACTTAAAAACAAAATCATAGGGAGAACATAGGCTTTCATGGCTGGAGTCAATATAACTAGGAATTATTTCCAGGCTGTTTTGCTGTGGTCTACTGGAATAAGATGGTCCAGATGTTTTGTCCACAACTGTGGTGAACATCTTCAGTGGCACAGTTGATTTCCTTGAAGGTTTCGCTGCATCTGAAGCATTGACAGTCAGAGTCGCTGTATTTCTGATAGTTGGTTGGGAGCGGGTCTTGGTCTCTCTGGCGCTGGTGCCTTCTGATTGGCCCCCCTTCAATCTTACCAGTTTTATAACGTTTCTTGCCTTCGATGATAGGATGCCAGTTTCTGTTGAGCTTTAAGGGCTCTTCTTTTTTTGTTGAAATTGTTAGGGTGCTTCTAAATTTCTATGGTTTCTTGCTGTAGTCGGGTATGGTGATGTACTGTGGATGAAAGGATGCTGGTGTCTTGGAATTTTATGATGTGTGTGCCCTCTACCTCAATGGCATGTTCGGCTACCGCAGACTTTCCAGTATGGCCCAGTCAATAGTTATCTTTGTGTTCCTTGATTCTGGTGTTAACACTGCATTAAGTGGTTTCAATGCATACTGAGCCGCAATAACAGAGAATATGGTATACACCGACTGATGACAGAAGCTCCCAGGGGTCTTTTAGCTGAGCATAATTAATTGTTCAGTTGTCTCGTAAGCTTGAAAACAGTTTTAACATGAGTGCAGCAATATGCACTCGATCCTGCCAGGTTTCAGCTTAAAAACCAGACAAACACAAAAGTAAAAGAAGAATTTTTCTGCCATACTTCAATAGCATCACCAACTGGATCAAGCGCATATTGCTGAGCCCATACACAACGTTAAGACCCACAGGAAACTAAAGTCCTGCTCCCAACAAACCCTCAAATTCTCAGTCCTATGTGCAAGGTATTTAAAAACCCAACAGCTCATAAACCTAGACAACAATCCAGAGTAACTGTCAACGCAAACACACTCATTCTTGGTTTGTTTTTTTTCCTACTTTGTTAACCTACCTCATAGTGTGTGTTTGGTAATGAAATATTTGCCCTTAGATCAAATGAAATATTTGCCCTTAGATCAACAATTCATTATCTCTTTTATATCTTCAGTTTCTAAAAATGGCAGCACGTAAACAACTGTCTGTACATCACTTAAAAAATAATCAAATGCAATACAAATGGGCTGTGCTTTAAACAAGCTTCTTTTATTTATTTTTTAACAATTCACAACATTGAGACCCAGCCTGTGTAACCAGAGTTGGCCTCATCTGAAACACAAAACAAATGTACAATGTTTCCTGAGCCTGTGCAGCTATTGCCAACAAGTCATTAGAGGTTTCTACAACATCACAAAACCTGTGACTCATCTGATGGAAGCATCCTGCTCTTACAGTTCATCATAAGAGGAAAAAAGCGCATTCCAGGTGTTAATTCAGCACTCTGCAGTACACCTATTTTAGGATTTCCACAACTGTTATTATACTTTATATAAATAAAGGTGTTAATTTATATGAAGATGGTAAATAAATCTTACTTAATAAGATCTTAATATAAATAAAATAAATACTTTCTATGTATATGAATTTAACTAAAATAATTGGATTGCACATTTTATGTATTTATTATTCTGATCCTTTACTATTTCTTGTGTAGGTTGTTATACCTTGTAAAAATAAAGATATTGGGTGCACAGACTTTCAGAGTGCAGCTTCTAATCACAACATTGGAAAGGAAGGACCACTCCATAGCAGGCACCACATCATAACGACCCTGTTCAGACGAATGTAGTCACTGCACCAAGGTTGAGGAGAAAGAGTGTGTCTGCAGCTGGATGGGATAGTGCAGCCTGAGTAGCGAGCAGCTGATGGACTAGGACCACACATGAGAGAACTGGAGGCAGGAACCAGACTGTGCTGCGAGAACATTACACCCAGGAGTATTGTGTACAATTCCTACTGGGCCCAATGGGACTTATTGTAAACCAAGGATGGAATACTGTTCAAAATATGGGAGTTGACATGTCACCCTCCGTGGTGTAATGGTTACCATGCTGACTTCATATACCCAAGGTTGCAGCTTCAAACCCGGTGGAGGACGATGGTTTTTTTTTTTTTTTTTTTGGTGTAAAAATCCTTAGCATGGCTTCTTTCAGAAGGGAAGTATAGCTGTTGGTCCCATGTCATAGATTTACGGCACATAAAAGAACCTCACGCCTGATAGAGAGGCCTCTGAGCAAAATTAAGTGGCCTTTCACGCCCAATTCAGAATGGGATGCTGTGAACCACAGTAATTAAAGAGCGTCCATAAATAATACGCCATTTACATTTTTTGGGAGTTGACACATAGGAAGGTCTAGAGAGAGCAGCTGATCGTCCCTCGGAGTAAAGACGTAGAAGTCTTGGTGGAAGTGCATGCAAGTGCTGTGACCCAAACAAACCTTTGACAAGCTCCAAAAATAGCTCTACTGGCTGAGCTATGGGCAGATGCTGCCTCCAATGTCATGTGTGTGTTGCAGAACAATATAACATGGGAGCATCTAGCTATTGAAGTAGCTGGGTCATTACCTGAGTCAGACAGGGGCAAAAAGTATCTGTTAGTTGCAATGGATAACATCACCTGGAGGTGCATGCCATTCCTTACCAAGAGGCCAAGACCAACACAAATTATTTCACAGAAAAACTATGTTGTTGCTATGGTGTACCATTGGAGCTACACAGTGATCAGGGAACCGGCTTTGAATCCAACCTGATGAAAGAAACACTGGAATGACTTGAAGAGCACAAGATGCACACAACACCTCCCAATCATACAGCATGGTTGACCAGTATACTATGACTCAAGAAGAACATTTGAGGAAAACTGTGGCCAATCACCAGAAACCCTGAGATTTGTGGGTGGCTCTTTTCTTGCTGGTTTAGCGCTGCTCAACCACCGATACCACCTGGTTGACGCCAGCCAGCTTCGCAGAGAAGTGTATCTGCCATGTGACCTGATGTTTGGGAGTCCTCATGGGGCAGAACAGTTAGCAGTAGACTATGTAGAGACTGACTTTACGACAAGCATGAGATAGGGCATCAACATATAAAGGTAGCAAGTGATCTGATGACCCATTACGGCAAGCGAGAGATTCTCCAGCAGGTTCATCTGGTGTGGCTATATTGCTCTAGAACAAGGGATACTGCCCCAAGCTTCAAAAATCATGTACATTGTGAACAGGATAAATGATAGCATCTACCACATGGATAGGCTGCACTGAGGGAAGAGGTTGGTAGTATACTTGAATCATCTAGATAGTTTTGCACATCCTGAGTCTAGAGCCTTACAAACATAATTAATGCTGATGTATGAGCAGCTTGCTTTGAAACCAACAGTTGATTGTTGCCATACATTTCTACACCTGTGAGTGGATACATGTGTCGTTGGTGAGTACTTTATATAAAAACTCTGATTTTAGTATCTGTGTGTAAGTATGTGAGAACTGCAGTGGCTTGCAGGTGCAACAATAAGCAGTACCTCTGGAAATTTCTTCCCATGTCATCAATCAACATGTATAAAAAAGAGAGAACAAGCCCTGTAGTATGTCAGTTTGCTACTGGCAATTGACAGCATGCAGCAGTTTTGACAGAGAATTTGGAGCATGCAGTTACTGCTGCCAAGCGTTGAGAGAAAATATGGTGGAATTATTGTAAATGCTTTGAATAAACACATTTATTTGTAAGAGGATACTAACTGTTATCAGCTGGAAGAAATAAAACGCTGTATGTTTGAGTAATAAAGATTATTTTGTTACACTTGGTAGTAACAAGCTGGCTGTGAACACAATATTAGTGAATCTCTGTAGCTCCTAAGTAGAGCATAGGACATTGTTAGGATGATTCCTTAACTGGATTTGAATTTCTATACCATGAGTTTGCTGCTATACACCATGGTGACAAGGGATCGGCTCATCACCCACAGATGGCAGTAGGACAAAATCACATGATGGAAATGCAAAATGGCAGAATTTTGCCCAGAAACTTTCTCTTAGGTATGGGGTTCTTTTATGTGCAAATAAAGATTGCACAGGTACACTAGCTTTACATTATTTCAGAAGGAAGCCATGCTAAGCATTTTTGTGTTGCAAAAAATCCATCACCCTCCACCAGGTTTGAACCTGGGTTTTAGAGGCTATTACTACACCATTAAGGGTAATGTGAATCAGTGTAATAGTGAAAACACAATCATACTGACCACACATCTAAGCTTTGGGAACATATTGTGACTGCATTGGCAGTCTGTAAAATTACTGTTGTGCACCAATGAAGTAAATAAAATTATTTTGTAACCAGTTTTGAGTAAATAAAAACATTTTTTAGAATATAGAGAAACAAAAAGCTGGCCGCAAAGACTATGCGAATTAAGTAATTTCTGTAATGGTAAAAACCTAGCCACCCTGATCACATATCTAGGTTTGGAAAATATAGAGGGACAGTTGATATTCACAAGCTGACTGTGAAATCAATATGATCCATGTAACAGTGAAAACACAACCACACAAGATGAGGAATATATTGAAAAATCTGATGTATTCCATTCAAATGAATTTCTCTACACCTCTGTATCAAATTATTATTAAAAAGTTTAATTTTCTATTGACTTCATGCTAATTGAGAAAAAAATTATCAGAAATGGTCTTATTGCTAGCTTCCTTGTAAATAGAAGGGAAATAAGGGAATACCATAGTCTACAGTGATAGTAAAATCTTTTAAAAGCCGGTTGCTATGTGACTGAAGTTCCTTTGTTTGTATGGCCAGGAGTTGACAGATTCCCATATTGGAAAAGTTGAAGTATTTTAAAACTGAAACCAATAACAAGGAATATTTCAAAACCAGTCAACTCCTCGAAAAAATGTATATAACATAAATTGTGTATTTTTACAAGCTCTACATTTTTAGTTAAGTAAGTTTTTGTCTATCCCTTATGGTTTACCAGTCATGCAAAATTCATTAAGAATAAAGATGTCTTCAGAGGCTATTCCCACAAAATTCAATATATACATTTTATTTGCCATGTAAATGTCCTTAATACAGAATATTTTATTCAAAATGGTTTAAGACATTTTTGAGAAAATCAAAATTTTCAAAAATTGTTCCATGTAAAGGGTAGTTGGGGGTGGGGAGATTTTCTTGAAAATCTTTGTGTCGCATCCTTAGAAGATAGTAAACTTAAATAGCAACTTTGGGATTTAACATACTTTCGTTTTTGAGCTATGTTGCCCACAGACACACACTGACTAACTGACAGATACACATGACATTTTACTAAAAAGACTTCTTTTTTTGGATTCAGGGGTCTCAAAACATACATTTTCAGTGAAATATCAGTATTGAATTTTCAGGGCTATTGCAATGCTTTCTCTGAATACTACATACATAGTATGTGTAGAGAAAGTAAAAATGTCATACACTAGTTTCATTATACAAGTTTATGAATGACATTATTTTATATCGATATTAACTTTTGTTATGTGGGGGCAATTTACTGAGACAATTTGGAGAAGAATTGTGCTACACTGATTATGTTTGGAGAACAGTTCCATGACTTACATTAACAATGAATATAAATGAGAAAATGAAATTATGGCAAAGTGAGGAGTACACTGTGATCTAAAAGTCTTACCTTATTGATTCTGTTGAAGGGAAGCTCTCATCCACCCAGTCCTGTAACATAATTATACACATTAAAGTGTTTAAAGATGCAATTATGTAACCAAATTGTTGTCCATAAAACTTTAACACATGCATATTTAAGAAGATTGCATGGATTACATGCATAACATTGCAATCTGTAGATCCTGTTATGAGATTAGACTCTATGCACAAGATCATGCCAAGAATTATATTTATTCATACTTATTAATGCATTTATTTACAAAAAAATAACTCTGACAATGAATTTTCAGAGGTGTCAGTTTTGAACTATGTACAACTACATGCCTGTTTCCAAAAACCTACTTATACGCATGCATTTTTAGAATATTCCTGTTTATTATCACTGTGGTACATTATTACCAGTATTTTTTGAGTGAATGAAATCCTCCTCTGTATAGAAAGTGTGAGTAATAAAGTATCTTTTTAATTCTGATCTAAACAAAACTATTCCTTTGTAGTTTACCCAGTTTTGGAATGACTGCAAATTATTTGTTGGTCTATATCTGGTATCTTTGTTATGAATGTCTGTAAACTTTTCTGGGTTATTTATTACAAATGACAATATGGCTGGAATATATTTACAGGCTAATGGTAAAATTCCAAACATATTGGACAGTGAGTTGATTGTCTTGTCCTGCCATTAATCTTATTACCTTTTTTTTTTTTTTTTTTGATAATGAATGCTTTTTTGGCATTTATCAAATTTTCCCAAAATATTATTTCATAGGTCATCAATGGGTGAAAATGTGCATAATAAGCTGTTCTTAGTATGCTCCTATTTATAAGCTAAATTAAAGATCAGACTACAAAACATGCAGAGCTCAGTTTGGAAAAGATATAAATCAATATGGGTTTTCAAGTTTACAATCGATAGTTAAGACCCAGGAACTTTGTATTATAGGCTTCTGCAATCCGATTATTTTCATATTCTATCCTTAGGCTTCCGATGTTTTTATGTTTTGTGCAAAAATTAATGTCGTTAGTTTTTTCAAAGTTTATGTGAATTTTGTTAATTTCAAAATAATTATTAAGTGTATTGATTTCATTAGATGAATCTGAAAGCTGACCTGCATTATGCTCTTTAATTATAATGTTTCTGTCATCCGCAAAAGAGCTGGACAGGCACTGTTGTTTATTACTGCAGGTAGACCAGTTATGTACACTAAAAATAATAAGGGACCCAGAACAGAACCTTGTGAGACACTTTATTTCACACCATTCAGAATATGTGTTGCTTTATTTGAAGTATTCATTATAACCTTTTGTTTTCTGTTCAATAAGTAAGATGTAATCCATTGATTCCCTTTGTCCCTAATACCATTGTGTGATCATTTTGATAGAAGTATTTCATGATTAACACAGTTAAACGCTTTTGACAGATCACAGAATATTTAGTGTATTAAGTTTGCCAACCAAAGATTTAAGTACTTCATTTTTTAACTTGAAAATGGCATTACTGGTTTAATATGCTCTTCCTGAATCCAAAATGTTCTTTTGCTAAAATATTATATTTATCTAGATGGTGATTAATTCTTTTAAACATAATTTTTTCAAAGATTTTTGAAAAAGCTGTAAGTAAAGATTTGGGTCTAAGATTTGCCCTTTCTTGTACATGACTGAATATTTTAATCTGTCTGGGAATGTACCTGAAGGATATGTTACATATATGACTTATAGGTTTGCACATACCTTTAATGTTTTTGTGCTTATTTCATAATATCCTGGTGAATCTTGCTTTTGAGGGACTGTATTACTTTTTTATTTTGGTCACACTTAAGGGTGTAAAAATTTCCATTCAGTATTTTTGAAGGTTTGAAATTCGATCTCTCATATACTGTTTTTTCTTTTTTTGTTTTTTTTTTTTCCATTAAATTTTCTGCCACCTAAATGAAATATACATTTAACTCCTAGGTCTTATGATTGATCATAACATGAATTGGAAACACAACTGAGCTGTGCATGCTTTGCGAGCATACTGAAAACAGCTTATTATGCATATTTTCATTCATTGATGACCTATGGAATAATATTTTTGGGAAATTCAATAAATGCTAAAAAAGTATTCGGTATGCCGTCATCCTGAGGTTTATGTGGGATGTTGTAAGTAACCAAGGCGGGTGCACCCTTTCCCCCTTGGGAAACATTCTAGGCATTACGATATCATGCTTATGAAGAAGCATTCAGAAGCGAACACCTGGGGGCCGTGGACTAATTCAGATATTTCTATAACTTTCGTCCAGCTCGGTGTTAAAAAAAGGAGTGAACGTAGGATGCAAAGGCACGCACTTTAGCCCACAGGCATAATTTGTTAGCAGGATATTGCGCCTACACTGCAGAGGGGGCTCTGCCGATTCAGCATAAAAGCTGGCTACTGGACTGGTTGGAAAAGCTCCAACAGCCACACGAATACCCTGATTATGGACAGTGTCTAATCTTCTAAGCACAGATGGTCTTGCCGAAGAATAAACTATGCATCCGTAATCTAACTAGGCTCGGATCAGTGCACGATAAAGTCACAGCAAGACTATCCGATCCGATCCGCTCCCCAAGATTTGCCACTTAGTATCCGTAGGATATTCAGAGAACGGTTACAGCGCGCTTTCAGCTGTGCTATATGTGGTGACCAACAAAGTTTTCTATCGAATATCAACCCAAGGAATCTTGTCTTATCCGCGAATGGTAGTAAGCCTGTGCCAAACCGCAGCGAAGGTGGTAATCGCTTCCTGTGGCGCCAAAAGTTCACGCAGAGTGACTTCTCAGCAGAGAAGCGAAAGCCGTTTTTACAGCTCCAATCTTAGAGGTTGTCTAAACACCGCTGTAGACGGCATTCCAAAAAAGGTGTGCGCTGAGAAGTACAATAGATGGCAAAGTGGTCTACGAATAAGCAGGACGATACTCCTGGGAGAATACATTTCGAGATAGAAGTAATTGCTGTAGCAAAGAGTGTGACGCTTAGTACCGATCCCTGTGGCACGGCACTCGTTCTCTTGAACAAAAATATTTGATAAACCGAGCTGGCCCTTACTCGGAAAACGCAGTCCCTCATAAACTCCTGAATAACTAACGGAAGGCTTCCACGTATGTTCCAGTTGAAAAGGGAATGTATTATTCCTGCCCGCCAACATGTATCATAAGCCTTTTAGAGGTCAAAGAACACCCCAACGGTTTGACAGATCTTCAGGAATCCATTCATTATCTGCGACAAAATCGAGACAAGGTGGTCAGCTGCTGAACGTCGTCGAAAACCTCACTGGGGGTTGGTCAGTAGGTTGTGAGTTTCCAGCCGTTATATTAACCGTCCATTGATCATGCGTTCCATCACCTTGCAAACGCAACTGGACGATAGCTAGATGGAACAAAACAGTCCTTTCCAGCTTTCAAAATATGGTGGCCTCTCGCCACTTTTCTGCAAAAGTGGCGTCAATCCAACACGATTATAGACCTCGAGCAGGATGGCCTTACCTTCAGGAGAGAGATGTTGCAACATTTGAATATGTATTCCATCAGGATCTGGTGCAGAGTTTCGCGAAGATGATAGTGTATGGTCTAACTCCCTCATGGTGAAAAGTCAATTGTAATCTTCAAGACTTTTAGAACAAAAGTTGAAACCTTGCGATTCCACCTGAGTCTTAACGGGAAGAAAATCAGGGGAATTATTCTCTGAGCTGGACACTTGAGTGAAAGCACTGCCGAAAGTGTTGACCAAGTCAAACTTATTAAAAACAACTCCTACAGCTGTTTTAAGACTAGCGATTGGCGCATGAGTCGTTTTTCCGTCCATGCGCCTTAACTTATCCCATACGACAGAGAAAGGTGTATGTCGATTGAATGACGCTACAAACTTGCTCCATGATGTCTTTTTGCTATCCTTAACAACCTGCCTAGATTTGGCACGCACTTTTTTATACTCAATTAGGTTATCCAGTGTTGGGCGACGTTGGAAAATCCTGCGAGCACGCATGGCATTCCGGCATTCATCTGTCTACCAAGGTATTGGAAATCGACAACAGGTTTTGGTCGTCGACCGTGGAATAGACTGCTCGACAGCATCAAGAATATTTTTTGTGAGGTGCTCCACTAAGACATTCACAGTCGTTCTCATTTTAATAAAAGGCAGCCAACCGGGAGTAAAGATTTCAGTTGCCTTGATCTATGCGCCATCTAGGTAAACGTGTGGAACATGTATCTTGTGGCAAGAGACTAATAAGACATGGAAAGTGGTCACTAGAATTTAAATCAGAGATGATATTCCAATGTACGGAAGATGCTAATGGTGGTGAACAAACTGCTAAATCCAAGTGTAAAAAACTGTTGAAAGCATCAGAAAGAAATGTAGGGTCTCCAGTGTTCAGAAGAATTAGGTTATAATTATTCAAGAAATCTGCAATTAACTTACCTCTCGCACAAGCCCGAGGTGAGCTCCAAAGTGGATGGTTGGCATTTACATCACCTACCAAAAGAAAAGGTGTTGGTAGTTGAGAAACTAGATCCCCTAAATCAGAGAGCGTCGTCACTAGGAGGAAGGTGTATATTACAAATGGTGAATCTGTATGTGACAGTTTAATCCTTACAGCTACTGACTGGATGTCGGACTGTAATGATACTGATTGCGTGAATATATCATCTCTGATAAGCATCAAAGTGCCTCCGTGCGCAAGTACACCCTCTTCCAGTAATAGATCACACTTTACAGGGGTGTACCATTTGATTTTGAAGCTGTCTTGTGGATGGAGCTTAGTCTCTTGCAAACATACGACCAAAGGATCGTTCTGGTTAAGCAGCAGTTCAAGCTCAGGTCGATGTGCCCTTTTTCCACATAAGTTCCACTGAAGAATAGCCATGTTCTTTATAATGGGATAAGTTGTACATTGTGGTTATTTCTATTTGGAAGGCTGCGGAGGTCAGTTGAGTTTATTCTTTTTAGGTGTCGGGAAAACACCTTCTACTGGAGGATGGTCCTGCCTCTTTGTCACTGTCCTGGCAGTGAGGGCAGTATCACCTTCCACTTGGGAGGACCCCTTTCCAATTGAAAATTTCAGTTCGAGTACCTCGAACCAATAGAGACCGGCGAATATGAAAGTCGCCGACCTGAGTCCCTCCCAGACGAATCCTCAGAAGAGGACCTCCGTGGACTCTTGTTTCCCTTTGTTGCTTTTGGAACAGACTTTACGCTTTGCTTGAGTCATAGGTGTCTTGAACTTTCTTTCTTTCTTTCTTGCCAGACTTGTTGGTCGAGGTCGATTGCTTTGGCGGCGATTTAATTTTAGCGCTTTTTACAGTTTCAGATGTAGGAGATGCTGCTACTGACTTAGATGTTGAAGTCAAAGGCCTAGGAAGTGAGCTGGCTGTGAGAATCTTTTCTGCAATCCTGACGCCGTTTATATCGCAGGTTTGAGTTGCGATTTCCCGACTTTGTACCGATTTAGCTACAACTGAGCAATAGGAACCATATTTCGGGACAACTGAGCAATAGGTACCATATTTCGGGACAGAAGGTTGGCGGATTCGCAAGAGTTTCTGGGCTTCCAAGAAGGACACCTTCTCTTTAACCCGAATCTCCTGGATCGTCTTTTCCTCTGCAAAACAGAGACAATAACGTGAACTTGACGGATGTTCACTGTTACAGTTGGAGCTGATGTGCATTCTCCGTCATGCGAGATTTCGCCACAGTTGACACAGGTAAACTCGCCATTGCAGAATTCACTGGTGTGGCCAAAGCGCTGACATTTATAACATCTGAGCGGGTTCGGTATATTCGGTCTTACCTCATACCCTGCCATTATCCTTTGTGGGAGATCTATCCGATCAAAGGTAATAAACAGGGTACAGGTAGGCACAAATTCTCCATTTACTTTCTTTGAACACGATATTCAGATGTTACGCCTTGGGAAGCAAGATTTTCTTTTGGTTTTGGTAGTGTTTAATGCCCGCTACTCTGTATCAGACTGAGATATATTGCATTTTTACCTGTGTCAAGCATATTTTAAAATGCCAGGCAGAAGAGCAAGTATTCATGTGTGCTCAGATAGTCAGGCCACTTTGAAAGCCCTTATGGCAGTTTAAACAACATCCAGATTGGTGAGGCAATGTCAAAGGATGTTGGACAGACTCTGTGCCGTTGACTCTTTTCTGGGTTCCTGGTCATGAGGGTATCAATGGTAATGAGATGGTGGACAGGCTGGCTAAGTGGTGGCAGGTGTCGTGTTTGTATGACCCCATGCTTTTTGCAGCGTATCACCCAGAAGCACCAGTATGAGATAACACAGTTTACAACTACGGCACATCAAGGGATTTGGAAAAATCAAAATACTGCCAGAGAGGCCCATGATTTTACATCTGGGGCAGGCAGCAAACTAGATCAGCTCTTTTGAGCCTTACTAGAATCAAGTTCAGTGGGGTTGTTGCCTACCTCACTGGACAAAACACTCTGAGAAGACACTTGCATAATGGGGCAGAGAATCCCATTTGAACCGATAGGAAACGGGGAATGGATTTTGAAAACTTTTAGCAGATTCTATATGAATGCGAGGCATTTGCTTTTCACAGGTATGTAAACGTGAGTTCCTTCCTTTTGGAGCCAGGAGATATAAGAGAGGCAGATAGCAGATGTGGTCCAATTTATTTGGACCATTGGCCACTAATAGCCCAGTAGTTGAGGCACTAAAGGTAGAGGAACCTACTATGTTTTCATCATCATAACTGTATATCAGGAAAAAGCATACTAAGTTTTTTCATTATTGCTGAAAATCCATGCCTTTCTTTTCTAAACATGTACAAGGACTACATACATAACAGAGAAAAAGTTATTGTCTACAGAAGTATAGCTTCCTAATTTGGGTGCAATAAACATGCAGTTTAATTTGTCTAATAGCTAAACTAACCTGAGCTACATCACCAACACATGGAGCTTCTGTAGAAGTTGTTTCCAGCCACCAGAGTTCTTCTTTGATTTCTATCTTGGTGTTCAGTTCAGAGTCTTTGTTGCATGGATTATCTGTCACTGCAGGAACTTCAGAAAAAAACTGTTTATTGTTTTGTGAACAAAGGTTTGATTCAACACATGCTTCATTCATTTCTGTTTTGGTTTCTATTTCATAGTTGTCATGACATTGTCTGACCTTCATTAGAAGATCCTCCTCATTACAACCTCCCTGCCAATCACTTTCTGAAATCATAAAATTTGAATCAACTCGCTCTTCTTTGATTTCTGTTTCACTCACTTTGTTATACACAGAGGCATCACTGTTCAACTTCATTGTAATGTCTTGTGAGAAACTTTCCCTCTTGATCTGTGAAATAACTTCTGAGAAAGGAACCTCTTCTTTGATTTCTGTTTCACGCACTTTGTTGTATACAATAACATTACTGTTCAACTTCATTGTAACATTTTGTGACAAACTTTCACCATTAGCCTGTGAAATAACTTCTGAGAAAAGAGCCTTTTCTTTAATTTCTGTTTTGGTATCCATGTCACATTGGCTACACTTGTCAGAAGTGTTTGTTAATTTCAGGACCAACTCTGTGGAAAACAAACACATTATTAATGAGATTAAATATTCACAATTTCAAACAATGGCAAAGCAAACAAATAAAATGTAACTTATCCAGCTATGTATTATATGCAATAAAGTGAAGCAATGAAAATTGTCATATATTGTAATAGAAGAAATAAAACATTTGCATAGCATATTCATTTAATTAGCTGATTAAGAAATGGTTACAAAATACAGCAATCTCCCAGAATACTGACACTGTACATGGCATCTGTTACCATGCTATACAAGCACATACAGAGAACTGTGTCTTGTTAAATGTGGACATGCCTTAATAGCCCTTCAGCTGGAACAACAGTCAAGGGTTGTTGAACAGACCACCACAAACCAACTACACAACCTTGAGATATTAGGAAGGGATGCATGGCACATGCAATATGTGTTGTTAACACAGACTCTGGACAACCTACCAGAGTATTTAAATTTACCCAGATATGAGGGGCTCTGCTTGGGTAGACCAAAGACATCCATAGTAAATAGTCATGGGAATAAACTTGAGAGTTTCTCTAAACAATCAGTCATTCCTTCTGGGAACCCAGAGATACCTTCTGAGGCTGTAGTAGAGCCTGGGTACTCCATCCCTCCAGCAGAGCATGGAAGCATGGTCTATAATTCCCAGGATATTGAAGAGATATGGTAAAGATAATATAGAGAGTTAGGGGGAATTGAGTAAGGTAGTCAGTACCCTAAAACTAAAAGAAAAGAAGGCTCCTGGAGGAGAAAGCCAGCACTACTGACCCAGAAGATGACAGGACATGAAATCTCTCTTTCGAGGGATTCTCTGGAAACCACCATGGAGGCCCTGTGCCCAGCCCATTTACCTCCTCCAAATGAGGCAGAAGGCAGGAGAATCCACCTTAAGGAACAAGAATGAAACATAAGAGTTTTGCATCCTACAACTGAAAGGGGATACATTTTCTGTGATTCACTGAGTGGCAAAGAGTCATGGAAAGGGTTGTCCCATTAGAAGCTGTGCAGTGTTGTGGGTATGTGGAGATGCAATATATGAATAGTCTGTTACAGACACGTGTGGTAAATACAGCAGCATGTGAATTAAACAACTTTGAATGTGGGATGATAATTGATGCATGACACATGGGTCATAGCATATAGGAAATCACCCAAGAATTCAGGTTTCTGAGGTCAACAGTTTCTAGGGTAGATCTTGAATATCACAGAGAACATTTCCACATGCAACTGTAGCAAAAGAAGACTACAGGTGATTAACGACAACATGTAGCCTCAGCAGAACCATATGGGGTGCTCGAAGGACTAATGCGAGTCTGATCACTGTCCAGATGAATGTTGGGAGTCAGAAACTTATTTTCACCTCATTTTCATTGTAAGCTGGCACATGTACTGCATAGGCTTCAACTCCTGATCACCAACTGGTGTCCCTGTGCTGGCATCTCAATACAGAGCTCAATGACATGCATGGGCCCATGAACACTCAACAATGGACCATGGAACAATGGCAGCGTATGGTGCAGTCTGATAAATCCTGGTTCCAGTTATGTGAAGCTGATGGATGTACGAGAGTATGGGTATGCCCCATGAAGCTATGCATCCTGCTTGTCAACAAGATTGTATCTAGACTGGAGGTGGCTCTGTTATGGTCTGGGCTGCATTCTTATAGTCGCAATTAGACCCCATTATCCAGGTGCAGGGAACAATGACAGGTGCACATTATGTGGACATTGTCTCAGACCATTTGCATCCCTTTCTGGCACTACATTACCCAGTTGAAGATGCCATATTTCAACAGGACACTTTGTCCATCACAAATCCCACATGTGACCACCTGGGAGTGAACTCAGACTGCCTTGGTGGCCGTAACGTGCTACACACACACACATAACTTTGGAGAAGCAACCTCTCAAGTCTACCTGTAATCTCAGAAGTAGTACCATTGTCAGAGATTGTCAGTGGTTTGGTTATATCCCAAATGTTCTCCTGAAGTCCCTGCATATGCTTCCTCAAGGACTTTGATAACCTTACTCCAATCTCCAATTAGTCCCATTGCACCTAGTAGGACTTGTACACATTACTCCTGGGTGCAATTTCCTCCCAGCCTGGTCTAGCTCCTGCCTCCACTTCTCTTAGTAGTGTCCCTAACTCAGCATCTGCCAGCTACTCCTTACTCAGGCCAGCACTATCCCATCCAGCTGCAGGTACTACCACAGTAACACAGACTCCTCAACTTGTGCAGTGGCTGTTCTCCTCTAGATAGCAACATTGTGACATGACTTCTGCATTGTTGTGGCTCCTTTCTTTATGATATTCTTATGTTAAGTTCCACTGTTGGACCCTCTGGCCCTATAGGTTCTTGAAGCTCAACATCCAGGTCAGGGTGAATTGGCCAGTCCTAAGGGAGGACTGCATAAGTACTCTCTCCAGCACCTTCACTAATGCCAGGAGCTCTTGCTGGATAATGCGGTAGTTCTTTTCTGCCTTGGAGGGCATCTTACTGTAGTAGGCTATAACGAACTCCTGGCCATTCTAGAATAGATGTGCATGTGGTTGGCATCAATGTCCACAATAATTTCACTACCTAGCTTGTGGAAATCATAAAATAGGCACACTGCAGAATGCTGTCGGCCTCTTCTGGCCACCAGCAAGTCTCTTCTGTCAGACAAGTCTCTCTTTGCTCAAGCCTTCTGTGGGTCTGTGGCCATTCCAGATTTTGTGACTGTTATCTTAATAATTCACCTCCTTGCACAAGAGTTAACACTTTATTGCATTCAACATCAGGTTAGTTGCCTGCAGCCCTTGCAGTATTTTGTTTGGTGAGGTTCTTGAGATTGTCTTCCAAGTTGTGGCCTATGACAAATAAGTCGTTCCAGATTTAGCAGGCAGGCATTGAATTCAAGCCTCTCATCTTTGATTCCATGAGGCACCAGAAGGTGGCTGGCACATAGCAGAGGCCAAAGGGCCCGTTGAGAATGTAGTCTTCTCTTCATCTCTGGGATCTAGGGCTACTTGCCAGTACCCATCTTCAAATCCAAAGTCAAGAACCATTGGACACCAGCAAGGTAGTTCAGGTTGTTTCAATCTGGGGTAGGGAAAAGTATTTTCTGTAGATGGCATTCAGCTTCCTGTAGTCCAAGCAGAAGCATAGCTTGAGGTTCATCAGGACTACAGCGAGCACCAAGATATATTGAACTTCAATGTCTGTACCTAATTCCACCTGTTTTGCCAGAAAAACACATCTTGGTGGTTGCCAGATAGGACAGGTGTCTCCAGTGTCATTATTATTGTGTATTGGTCAGTGTTGCCATAATTGCTATTCCCTTTGCTGAAGAGAGACTGGTATTGACTAAGCAGATGCCGGACGCTCCCCGGTTGTGAAGCAGTAAGATGGTCAGCCATCCTCCTCATCAAGTTTTTCAGCCAGGGCACCAGATCTTGTGATAATGCTGGCTGGTCAGATCCGTTGCATGGCAATACACTTGCTGCTGGATAACACTTCCCTTACACTATCCTAACCTAGAAGTCACATTTAGTGTCCAATGGGTCCACCAGCCCCACACGCACTTCCTCTGAAAATAGCAACAATGGCTGGACAATGCATAATCCATTCAATGGTGTTTTCTGGTTCAATACAAGGTTCCTTGACTGTCAGCCCTTTGACTGTGGCCTTGTGGCTCCTGAGGGCATCACATCCTCAGCCACCCTCACAACAGATACCCACAGACTCATATTGCTGTGTCCCCAAGGTCATTAATACATCAACAAATAAATGGCTACAGCTCTTGTAAGATATCACATCAGGCCCGATTATAGTCATGGTTGCACCTGTAACTATGAGTATTATCTAGTGCAGCTTCTCTTGCATCCAGTCATCTGCGATGAGACATGTCAACCAGTTCCGGTTATGTTCCTAATTCAATTTCAGAATACCCCATCAGCCCTACCAACTAGTGATAACATCGGGCACTATAACAGCTGTGGAGAAGGAGGCCCTGCTGGAAGTGACTTTGGGACACAGCACTGTGACTGTGGGTGTCTGTTGAGAGGCTGGCTGAGGATGTGATGCCCTCAAGAGCCACAAGGCCACAGTCAATGTTGACTGGAAAATCTTATGACATGAGATTATTGTCCACTCTTGTACCCAAGGTACATAGTGTCACTTGAAGGAGTGTCACCCCCAGCAGACAGAAACTGAAGGTCATCACCTTCTATGGGTTGCTTCCCTCTTCCTGTCACAGTGAATACTCCTGGTCTTTGAGGTGGACACAACTGTTGTCTTTACAACTTTCATTCTAAGTGCTGCCGTTAATGCCATTTTATAGTTGCTGAGCATCAGATGCAGCCTTATCTTCATCATGTAGCCCTTCGATGAAGGAATAGGCTGCTTCTTGAGACATATAGCTAGGTGGTAGATTCACCAGTGCTTTGTTCACAAGATGTTCAATAGCTAGGGTGAACTCCTGCATTCTCTTGCCCAGCTGTTGCAGCCTCATCTTAGTTGACTGCTGTAGACCGCTGTCAAGCAATGGTTCCTGAAGCAGTTATCGAGGGCCTCCGAGATCTCCCCAGACTTTGCCAATGTCATGATCACATTTACTATCTCTGCCACCCATCCCTGGAGGCTGGATATCAGCTGTATGGCTAATTCTGCTGACCACTGGTTGTAGGTAGTGACAGCAGCAAACTGTCATCGAAAAACTTCAAAGGTTGAGTCTTGTCATACTTGAGTGGCTTGATGTACACAGAAGTTGTGTCACATCTGGGTTATGTTGACTTTAAAGTTTTTCAGCTTCCCATCGAATATGTATCTTTTACATCATGGCATTTAGTTCCTTAGTGCCACTGCCAACTCTTCCCTCCAGAGCATTAATCCACTGCCTGATGTCTTCCAGAGCATCAATGCACTTGTCAAGCCTCTTCATCATTCCCCCCAAACTCTGCCACCTTTCCACATCCTTCTCGCCAGATAATTGGTTGTCAATTTTGCTAGAGAGTTTTGTTTTCACTTTCTACATTACTGACTCCATTTTATCTTCCATCTTCCCCAGGCCCAGTTGCACTTTTTCCATCTTCTCTGCTTCAGTTTCCATTCCAGTCTTCATTTCTGTCTCCAATTTCTCTAATGAGGAATTCACTGTCATTATTTGAGTTCTCATCTTCTCCATGCCAGATTCCATCTTTGCTTACCCATCTTACCTAGAATAGATTCCATCTTCTCCATTCCGATTTTCATTTCCTTCATTTAGCACTGTTAACAATATAAATTGCTTGCTGTAGGTTGGTGCATGCCATCACAAGTGACTCTGTGCTTTAGCACCAAAACATGGATGTTTCTTCGATACTTACAGGTCCATAGAAAGTGTATAGAAATGTATTGAAAATGGTAGTGAAAACAGCTACGAATCATTGGGGTTAAGATGCCCAAACCTCCCAGGTTCACCGTGTTGTCGTTCCACAGTAGACTGCCAACTGCTTAGCTCCTTTACTTCTTAAAAAAAAACTGATGTGTTCCATTCACATAACTTTCTTTACATATCTGTAACAAACTATTGTTAAAAGGCTTATTTTTCTATCTATTTCATGATAATTGAGATATTAGCAGAAATTGTCCTTAATATTTAGTTCCTTGTAAGTAGAACAGAAAAAATCTAATGTGCTCCATTCACACGATCTCCTCCAGCTGTATGGTAAACAATCTTTTATTCAAAACATTAATCTGTGTTCCACTCACATGATTTTCTTTGCATCTCTGTAACAAACTATTGTCAAAGGGCTTATTTTTCTATCTTTTTCATGATAATTGAGATAAATATTAGCAGAAATTGTCCTTAATATTTGGTTCCTTGTAAGTAGAAGGAAAAAAATCTAATATGTTCCATTCACATGATCTCCTCTAGGTGTTTGGTAAACAATCTTCTATTCAAAACATTAATATGTTATCTACATCATGCTAGTTAAGATAAACATAAGCAGAATTAGTCTTATTACTAGCTCCTTGTAAGTAGAAGGGAAATAAGAAAATTAAGACTTAAAGCGATAGTCTCGTCCTTAAAAAGCCGGTTGCTATGTGAAACAATTGAAATTCCAAACAAGAACGTAAACAAACTTGAAACAAGAAAAAAGATGTCTTCCCATTTGAGAAAAGTTTAAATGGCTTAAAATTGAAACCAAGATTATGGAATATCTCAAAAACAGTTAACTCTGCAAAAAAAAAAAGAATGTATATGCACAAATTGTGTGCTTTAATGAGATCCACATATTCTGTGCAATAAGTTTTTGTATATCTTTTACGGTTTTCCAGTTTTATAAAAGTCAATGAAAGGGTCTTCAGAGGCTATTGCCAGAAAATTTAAAACACACGTTTTGTTTGTCATATAAATATCCTATACATAGGTATTTTAATCAAAATTTTCTAAAAATGTTCCACATAAAGGGTAGTTTGGGTGGGGTGATTTACTTGAAAATCTTTGTGTCGCATCCTTGGGAAATACGAAACTTAAATACCAAGCTTGGTATTTAACAGTCTTTTCGTTTTTGAACTATGCTGTCCACAGACACACACAACACGCACAAACACACGGACATTTTTCTAAAAAAAATGTTTTTTTATTCAGGGGATCCCAAAATATGTATTCCTGGTGAAGTCTCAGTATCGAGTTTTCGGGTGCAATACAATACCTTTTCTATGCACTACATAGGTAGTACGTGTAGAGCAAGTAATGTTCCAGCTTTTGCTTTGCGGCTTTAGTTCCCTCAAATGCGTATATGCTTGCGGTTAACGACGCTCAAAAACTATGCCTAAATTTGTTTGTCCCCTGCAGCTGTGAATAGCAACAGTGACAGCTTGGAAGCGCATCTGGAACTATTTCGACTCACGATAGGTACCGAAGATTGTCAAAACATGCCACTTAACTAAATTAATTATATATATATATATATGCTTATTTAGCAATATTTGCTAGGTATTTCTACTGTCATCACATACCTGGATATTATAAGTAGTTAGCTTCTCTGCCGCGGCCGTATTCAATTCGCTATCCATTCAGGCTGCTAATCTGAAAGCAAATGATATACAGGTAGAGAACCATACAGGAAATATTATCCTCCAATGCTTTTAGCTTTGTGAGGTTAGTGTGTAACTTTAGTCCTTATAAAAATAATTAATGCTTTTTATACAATATATAATATCCCAGCTTTAAATGCCAATAAAATCAAATGATTCAAATTCAATTGCAATAACTTTAAATTAGCCTTCAACCTTACGTATAATCTTTGAAAATCAAATGCCCTGGACCCTTGATGTTGTCAGTGTAGCCAGATTGCAGGCATAAATTATACCTACTTTTCCCCTATTTTTCCACACCACCGTAATAACTTCCCTATTTCTTAGTTTCGAGAAATACTTAAACAATCATTAAACGGAATGCCAGTAAAATAAGTTACAAAGAAATGCAATGCAATTACTCACCGATATGGAAGTCTCCCATATCTCCTTATCACTGATGTCCTCACGTGAAAGAGATACAGGTACTGTTGAAGTTTTTGCACTTGACTGGTTTGTATATGTTGTGGGAATTGAACAAATTGTACATGTGGTGGAATTTTACAATCAATACAGTGGTTTCCTTTTTCATACCTAATATCATCTTCACTAATGCGTAATACGCTGTTGCGCTTTTTGTCTTTATGTCTGTCACGATAGAAAAAATCCGAATGTTCCATCCACATGACTTTCTCTATACATCTCTGTAACAAATCTTTGCTAAAAGACTTATCTACTTCATGATAATCGATAAACATTAGCAGCAACGGTCTTATTACTTAGTTCCTTATAAGTATAAACGAAAAAATTAAATGCGTTCCATTCACATGATGTCCTCTAGCTGTTCGGTAAACAAACCTTTCTTTTTTTTTTTTTTTTTTTTTTTTTTTAACCTGGTTTGGTCATATCGGACGATGAATGTAATTGATGATATGATGCTCAAATGATCTCGGGGTCCATGGAGCTTAAAATTACTCGACATTCGTCTTCTCAGGATAAGGGAGAACCCCTTACCCGAGTAACTCACCCTAAGCGAGATTCGAACTCACGACCTTTTGAACGTGAGGCAGACCTGCTACCACCACGCTACCCAGGCGGGCTACAAACCTTTTATTCAAAACATTAATCTGTTATCTACATCATGCTAACACGCAGAATTGGTCTTATTACTAGCTTCCTTGTAAGCAGAAGGGAAATAAGAAAATTCACAGACTAAAGAGATAATCTCATTTGAAAGCTAGTTGCTACGTGAAACAATTGAAATTCCAATCTCTTTGCTTACCAGGAATAAACAAACGAAAAACAGGAACAAGATGTCTTCCCGTTTGAGAAAAGGTTGTGGTTTAGAATCACAGGAAGGAAAAGCCTAGCGTTTTGCTAAAGTGCGTTTTGTGACCGGCCGCCATCTTGCTAAACTACACACTACCATATATACATCAAACGCAATATCTCTCAATTTAATGGTTTTTCCAAGTTTTTTAAATAACGGCCAAAGGGCAATAGACGAGAAGAGATACTTAGTTGAAGAAATTTGTAATACAATCACATTTTTTGGCCTGTCAGAAGCAATTATTGCTAAATTGGTAATTATTGCAGTAAATATTTCAGCAACTTTGTTCTAATTTAACTATTGTTAATGTAACAAAATGCAATACCATATATTACAGCATTGGTTTAAAGCTTTAGTAGATTGTTAGTTATCCTATCTATTTTCTCTATGTCTGTGCTTAAAATTGAAACCAATAATCCGGAATATCTCGAAAACGGTTAACTCTACAAAAAATGTTTCTACTATTAATTGTGTGTTTTAATGAGGTCTATATTTTTTATGTATTAAGTTTTTGTCTATCTCTTATTGTTTACCAGTTATACAAAACTCATTCAGAATAAACAGATCTTCAGAGGCTATTCCCAGCAAATTACAAGATATACATTTCATTTTTCAAAAAAAAAAAAAAAAAAATCTTAAATGTAAGGTATTTAATCAAAATCGTTGGAGCCATGTTTGAGAAAATTAAAATTTTCGAAAAATGTTCCATGTAAAGGGTAGTTGGAGGTGGGGATATTTTCTTGAACATTTTCGAGTCACATCCTTGGAAGATACTCAACTGAAATACCAAGTTTGGTATTTAACCGACTTTACGTTTTTGAGCTACGCTGCCCCCACAACCCTCCACCCCCCTCCATACACACACACACACACACGGACATGTTTCTAATTTTTTTTTTTTTTTTTTTTTTTTTTGTAGTCAGGGAGTCCCAAAACGTGCATTTCCGTTGAAATCTTGTTATAGGATTTTTTGATGCATTACAATACCTCCTCTATACACTATGTGCATAGCAGTATAGAGAAAGTAAAAAAGTGCATGCAACTCACTTAGATCTTAAACACCTGCTGTAGACCTGAAGAGGAGGCAAGAAAAATAAAAGAGCGCATTTCTGATTTCACACTGTCCTTGTTGTCATAAATATTCCTGTTAGCTTCCCTTGCCTAAATAGAATCTTTACTTCTGTTCGCTTCAGGTGTAGGTCGTCCTATAGTGTTTATGCTAATATTTTCATTTAAAGTTTATCTTGAAAAGGGAGCTTTCAACTAAATTCAATATGTATTGGCTAGTTTTCTTAACTGAGAAATTATACAGTGCGTCGTAAAGTCATGGACCATTTTTGGGCGATCACAGGTAAGCAACGAAACAAGATAGACAGGTGAAATCTTCACAAATACAAGGAAAACTCTGTAAGTTTCCGTAGCATTATGTGCAAGCGTGTGCGCACGCAAGTGATGAGGAAGACCACAAACTACGCAGCGGCGTCGCCCATCCACACCACGCCAGTCGAGATGTGGACAGTACAGAAGAAAATTCAGTGTGTTCTACTAAATTCGAATCCCTGACCAAAGTCAACATGAATATCGTCGCGTGTATAACGAACCGCTACCACATCGGAATAGCATTCATCGGTGAGAAAAATGTAAATGGCGTGTTATCTATGGACTGCTGAAAATATTCATGCCTACGAAGAATTAGAACGTGACAGTAGTGTGACATGATGCATGATAAGGTGATAGGAGCGTTTTTCTATACAGAGTAGACCGTGACGTCAGTCAAATACCTAGACATTTTGGTATTATATACAGTGCCACAATTTCCAGAAGATGTCATCTTTCAACATGAATTGTTCGTGAGTTTTTGGACAAAATATTCCCCCAGCGGTGGATAGGCAGGTGTTGTGTCAAGCCATTGCCACCACAATCCCCGGATCTGATGCCCTTGGATTTTTACTTGTGGGGTCTTGTGAAGCAACATGTGTACAGTGAACGTATTAACGACATGAATCATTTAAAACAGAGAATCGCATACATCGTTCACTCTGTTACACCAGATGTTCTTAACCGTGTGTGGGAAGAACTTGATTATTGTTTAGATCCATTCGACAAATGGAGCCATATCAAACTGCACTGAATAGGTATAAAACTTAGATCGTTTTCCTGGCACTTGGTGAAGAGTTAAAATTTTCATCTTGTTTCGTTGCTTTCTTGTGACCGATCAAAGGTGCACCATGACTTTACAGACACACTGTGTGTGAACTATAATAAATCACTCATCACACTTGAAAATAAAGTGAAAACATACACTGGATAACTTTTACACAACAGAATACTTTGTCACAACGTGAACCACGTACACTTGATCACATTCGTGGAAGTGGAGCATCGAGGTAAACAAGAACTAATAGTTCACAATCATATTTTTCATTAAAGGAACTGAAGTATGGGAAGAACACTGTATTGCATGCATCAGTTTATAACTAAAATAATAAACATTAATTACTTGTTGCACTAAAATGTAAGGCTGAAATAAATATTTAATTAATTTCTACGAGTATTTAAATTCTGAAGCTGTGCCGGTGTTTTTTCGCCTGATGCCAAAGCAAATATAAGGAAAAGGACTAACACTCGTAATGATTACAGTGAATCTCGTGCGCAAACCACATGGCGGAAATGTTTAGCGTTTTTCTGAAGTACGTTTTGTGACCAGCCGCCATCTTGCGATCTACAAACTACCATATCACCAGGCAACATCTGTCAAATTAATTGCTTTCCCATATTTTTGAAGTAAAGAACAAAGAACATTAGAACAGTACTTAGCAGTTTTACTCTTCAACTTTAACATTAATTTTCTCTTTCTTGGGTTTTTAAGGACAACACTATTATCGGTATGATTTTGCTTAGTGGCCTTTTCAGTTATTGTTTCACAAACAATTGGGATACTTCCACTATTTGGCGGTCTACGTCAAGATGTAGGACATTTTTGCAAATCAGAGGGATAAGCCGGAAACAAAGAACAAATATCTCCTTCTTTTAGTCTTCTGGTTTGTCCTGTTAAGTCCAAATTGCGGATGTAAAGTGTTATTACACACAGAATTCGGAATAGGTTGCCAATTTTGTCTGCGAATTGCCGTCACCCACACTTCTAAAGGACTTCCCGGGTTGGAAATCTACAATTCACATACAGAATCTTTCTGTTGATAATCTATAACATATTTCACTATAGCGCCGAAAAATCACTAAATAAGTACACTAACCTGTGTAATGAAACATTTCATTTTCCTTGTTTTTTTTTTTTTTTTTTTTTTTTTTTGTTTATATATATATGAAGAACCACAAGAGTAGTTATAGTCCGGATTATCCCATTGGATTAACGTTAACCCTGCCGCTAGATGCGCTAGTTTTGCCGTTAATCCGCCTTAATCCGATGGATTAAGAGTGAGGGAGGTAACTTTGCAAAAGCGCCGTTAGAACGGAAGAATTATCGTAATCGCAAATGGGATAATCCGGGCTGCGGATTACCTTAGAAAGTGTTAATGTTGGAAGTGGATTAAGGTCACGTGACTTGGAGAAGTGTTGGATGAAGTGATGAGGACGTGAGTTTTGGTAGGAACGAGGTTAAAATGGGAAAATCCGGTTTGTGGATTACCTTGGAAAGTGTTGATGCTGGAAGTGGATTAAGGTTATGTGACTTGGAGAAGTGTTGGATGAAGCGATGAAGACGGGAGTTTGGGTAGGAAAGAGGGTTTGATATGTTGGAGAGAGGTAAAAATGGGATGAGGAAGTGACGAGGAGGGTTTTTATTGGTTACAATAAGACGTGTTAAAATTGGTTGGAGGATGAAGGATAAAGAAAGGGGAGAAAAAGACGTGGGATCATCGAAGTGATATGGTCGGGAGTTGGGAAGGGAAAGAGGGAGTGATTTGGAAGAACGCTGTAAAAATTGTATGAGGAAGTGACGTGGCGTGTTTTGATTGGTGGAAATAAAAAGTATTATGATTGGTGGAGAGAATGAAATAAAACCTTGTGATTGGTGGGGAAAAGAAGCGATGTGATTGGCCGGGTGAGTGTAGTGGGTGATAAAGGTATAAAAGGGGTAAAGTGAGGGTGGATGTTGATAGATGGCAAGCCTGATTGTGTTAGTGATAGTGTTGGTGACGGCGGTGGTAGGTAGCGCGGAGAAAAGCTGCATAAGTTTTGGGAGGTGTGGGTTCGAGTTGAATGACGAGACGGGTCATTTGGAAAATGTGACGAGGTGCGATAAGGATTACGAATTGTTGCCTAATTGCACGTGCGTGTAGCGGAAGGGTAGTGGGTGTAGGTTTGGATCTGATTATATTAACCTGGGGACACTTAAGAACGTGTATAATTATTTAAAGCCGATAACGAGATGTCACGAGATGTCAGAGGGGGCGAAGGTGTTCAGGGATAATGTATGGGGGTGTGAAGATTGGTCAGATGGAGTGTCCGGAGGGGTACGTTGTAAATGGAAGTTGTGGGTGTGAAAAAGCTAGAAAGAGCGAAGAGGGTGACAGGTGTAAATTGTTTAAAAAGCCTGTGAGCGACAACAGTTCGATTCCCTGTGGAGATGATAGACTGTAGTTTGCTGATGAATACGGTAGAATTTCAGGAGGGATTGGAATGGAAATTGACACCGGAGGAGACGGAGTTGGTGATGGCTTATAGCGTGGTAAATGAGATGAATTCCTATTTTTCTGAAAATGTTGTATACATATTTGGCGAATGTAGGAATGGCGAGTGGCAGTTAAGTCTGGATGGAGGGATGAAAGTAAGTGGAAGGGTGAAGAGAGTGAGTAGGTGGTCTGCGGAGGGGAATTTGAAATAAATTCGGAGTGTAATGGAAATGGTGAGGAAGTTGGGAGGATGTCGGTCAATAGTATAAGAAAAGCGGCATCGGAGAGGTGTAAGAAGGGAATGAATTCAATGAAACAGAAAATGAAAAAGGACTGTGATAGCAAGGTGATAAAAAGGGAGATGGACGTTGCAAAGAAGGAGAAACGAGAATATGAGGAGAGTTCAAGAGGAATGCGGGAGATGGTGGAAAGAATGAAAAAAGAATTGGAAGAGAAAAAGTAGAATGTGACGAGACAGCAGGAATTAGTGAACAGAATAAAAGATAATGTGGTTAAACTTAACGATGAAGCATTAAAGAAAATTATTGTGAAATTGGAAAATGAGTGTATTCGTTGCGTGGAGGAATTTCCTAATTATGAGGAAACGTACGACGAAGATCCTGTGGTAGAGGTGGAAGGAGTGCAAGCTAGTGAAGGGGATGGTGAAGAGGGAGGAGAGGAAGAGGAGTTAGAACTTGAGACGAAATGAAAAGCATAAAGTAGCTGAAAGAGAATACAATATAATATAACTTGTTGTACTCATTGTGGTTTACTTGTCTGCACGTATTGCGACACTTGAATTATTATTATTTTGAATTGCAATAGCAGTAGTTTGATAAATACTGTTTTTAGAAATATCTTACTCTTTTCTTATTTCTATAACTATTGAGACTGCTATGAAAATATGAGGAGCGGGAAAGGAAGCCTCCTAACTAGGTATAATAAAAATAAGGTTAAATGAGATACACAAAGAATTAATTAAAATAAGAACTGAAGCTTTCCTGGCGAGGTATTAATTCAAAATCTTCTCGGGCTTCTAGCCGGGTAAAAACTTGGCTTGACACCAACGTTTCGAAGAAGTGCATCTTCTTCGTCTTCAGGGTGAACTGATGGTTTCAGCTAGCGGAGACTGGTATTTATAAGAGCTGGGATGAAGCTAATATCTGATTGGTTCGCGTGATATTATGGCCTTTTTTTTTAGCGATTTTTTTTTTTTTTTTTTTTTTGGAAAGGGGAGACACAGAGAAAGTTGGAAGGTAGAAAGAATGGCTTATTTCGCCATTAGGTGAAGTGCGGGAATGGGAAGGATGTTACGGGTTCAAAGGAGATGTTCCGGAATGGTGAGGTTCCGCTGAGCACCCTCGACAGTGCGGGAGTTTACTGCTGGCCGAACTAAGCGGCAGCTCAGCAGAAGTGGAGAGAAGGTTCCGGGTGACAGACATGACCGAGGCCCTGTCTGGCACCCGGGGAGTTAAGGAAGGTGTGAAGGGAGTTGTGGGTGTCTCTTTATTTGTTGCTATTTTGTGTTTTTCTTTTTTGACCTTGATAAAGGCTTGTCATTGTGTGAGTGTCCTAAGGGAGGGAAATTTTCGTCTAGTTGGTCCAGGACATTGGTTTGTGGTGGAGTCCTGTGGTCAAGTGGTGTAAGAAGTTCTGTAAGTATTGGGGTAATGAAAGGGGAGAATGTCAGTGCAGTCTGGATGTTGATGTCTGTAGTCTGTTTGTGGGTGTGTGTGCTGTGTTTGGTGTCAGGTGTGCCGGTCAGAAGTTTGGTGTTTAGTGTGGTGGTCAGTCTAGAGAGGCCTTCGTCCAGGGATTTTTGAATGGCTGCTGCGTTGAGTTGTGAACTTTAGTTGGTGGTGAAGGTCCTTAGTGCATTTGCTGTTGCGGTGGTCATCTGCTGTAGGTCATGGATTCCGGCCTCAATGTCGTGTAGTCTGCGTGGTGTTGTACTTTGTGTCTCGGCGATGGCGGCGGTGATGGCAGTCAGCGCCTCCTCCAGTAGAGCCAATCGGGCGCTGATGTGCAGGACCTCGGAATGAAGGTCCTGCACGGCATCCTTCATGGAGCTGTCAGATGGCGCTGCTGTTGCTGGTTGCGGTGGAGTGTTGGTGATGGCTGTTGAACTTGTAGTGGCTGCTGATGCGGCGTTGACTGGACTTGGGTGTGGTGGTCGGCGTGTGCTTGGGTAGAGCGGGCACTGCGCTTGCCCCGTGAAATGGCCAAAGCCATCACACGTCGCGCAGTACCTGCGGCGGCGACGAAGATCATGGGCTGTGCATTCGGCAGTGAGGCTGCGGTAGCCACAGTAGTGGCAGCGCGGTGCAGCACTGCAAGCATCGGCGGTGTGGCCGAATGCACAGCAGCGGCGACATGGGAGCTGGCGACTACCTCTGCTGGCCTCAACTGTGTGACGGCGCCCACAGATGAGCAGACCGTCAGTCAAGGCTGCAGTGTAGTCGACTGTGTCGGCGAATTCGAGGCGCACCAATGGTGTTGGACCCCTCGAACTAGTGATGCGGGAAGCCCGTATCACTGAGGGCCACTGGTGGCGAGCCGCTGCGGTGATGAAGCGGCGGGGGAGGTCCCGCGTAACTCCCCGGATCACCGCGCTGTGCCTCGCAGGAAGCACAGGTTGGCTGGGCTGCGACGGCTGAGTTGAGCAAGGCTCGGTCAGAGCGGCGGTGGTTCGCAGTAGTCCGGCAAACGGCAAGGGGTCCAACTTCGGCGTGGCGGTGGTGGCATCCGGTTTGGAAGTGGTGTGTGTGACACTTCCGCTTGTTGCCAGAGTTTGTGTGTGCTGCGGTGTCTTGGATGATGGAGTTGGAGTTGCTGCCGAAGGCAGCGTCGGCGTGCTCAAACACAAAACATTAGCCGAATAACTGCTATAAATTGTTTTCTACGAAGTCCGTGCCCATGTCTCAGTCATCTTAAATACTAGGCCATAACACAGGGCTTCGTCGTCGCCGCAGATCATCATCATGACCAAGAAGAAACGCCGAAACCAAACTGCCTCATACACCGCCGAAGCCACAGCCGAGTGCCAACCGGCCTTCTCGGCTGAGAGCAGTGCCACTCTTCCGCCTCCAGTCGCCGCAGCCACAGCCGAGCACCAACCGGCCTTCTCGGCTGAGAGCAGTGCCACCCTTCCGCCTCCAGCCGCCGCAGAATGCCGGCAGATGCAGCCGCACCTGCCGGCCAGCCAATCATCCACCGCCGAAGAAGTCCGGCAAATGCCGGCTTCTACACCCAACACCACTTTAGGACCAGAGCTTCCAGCCAACACCGTCACACCTTCCAAAGCAGCACCAACGCCTCCACAGCATCTGCCGCCACCGTCGCTTCTCATCAAGAGATACAGTGCAGTGATTAGGGGCGTCCCGCGTGACCTATCCAGTAGGCTCATCACCGCCGCAGCACGCCAGAGATGGCCCTCAGTAATGAAGGCCTCAAGGATTATGTCCGCCAGAGGGATAACCCCTTTGGTACGGATTGTATTCGCCGTGGCCGGGGAACTCAATGCTGCCTTGCGCGAGGGCCTGCCCATGTTTGGGCGGCGCCTAAACATCGAGGCTAGCCGGGAACCCCGACCGACACCATGCCGCCGCTGCTGCGCATTCGGCCACACCGCCGACGCCTGCGCCGAGCTCCAACGGTGCCACTACTGTGGAGCGCCCAGATTGACAGCTGAATGCGCAGCTCATGATCTAAGATCTCGACGCCGGTACTGCGCCACCTGTGATGGCCCTGGTCATTTCCCAGGACAGGCGCAGTGCCCCTATTACCCACGCAGTCGCCGCCACCTGACACCAGCCTCCGCCGCCACACCCTTAGACGAAAGGAAGAGGACCTCAACAACCACCACCTCGACGCAAGGCCCACTCAACCCTAGCAGACGCCGACCACCACACACAAGCCCAGTCAACGCCGCATCACCTCCAGCAGCCACTACAAGTCCAGCCATCACCAAAACTCCACCGCAACCAGCAACAGCAGCGCCATCTGACAGCTCCATAAAGGATGCCGTGCAGGACCTTCATTCCGAGGTCCTGCACATCAGCTCCCGACTGGCCCTACTGGAGGAGGCGCTGACTGCCATCACCGCTGCCATAGCCGAGACACAGACCACAACACCACGCAGACTACACGACATTGAGGCCGGAATCCAGGACCTACAACAGATGACCACCACAACAGCAAATTCACTAAGGACCTTCACCACCAACGCAGCAGCTTCTCAAAAAAACCTGGACGAAGGCCTCTCTAGACTGACCACCACGCTAAACTCCAAACTTCTGACCGACATACCTGACACCAAAGACAGCACACAGACCCACAAACAGACTACAGACATCAACATCCAGACTGCACTGACTTTTTCCCCCTTCATTACTCCAACACTCACAGAACTTCTCACACCACTTGAACACAGGACTCCACCACAAAACGACGACCTGGACCAACCAGACCAAAATTTCCCTCCCTTAAGCCACACACACAAAGACAAGTCATTAAGATCAAAAAAGAAAAATAGTAACAAATAAAGATAACACCCACAACTCCCATCAGACCTTCCTTAACTCCCCGGGTGGCAGCCAGGGCCTCGGTCATGACTGTCACCCGGAACAACCGATACCTTCTGCTGAGCCGCCAATTCGGCCAGCAGCAACCGCCGCACTAACGAGGGTGCTCAGCGGAACCTCCCTATCCCGACTTATCTCCTTCGAACCCGATACTTCCTTCCAAATCCCGCACTTCACCTAATGGCGAGATAAGCCATTCTTTCTACCTTCCAACTCTCTCTCTGTCTCCCCTTTCAAAAAAAAAAAAAAAAAAAAAAGCCATAACACACACATTCGGAGCTTCTTCTTCGTCTCTTAAGGATGGCTAAGAAGAGACAACGCAGACTCGCCGCTGCTAAGGCAGCACACGACGCCTCCTCCCCGGCAGCCGCCGAGGAGGTAGCAAATCCGAAGCCACCGGTCCCAGCAAGCCCTGCTTCGCCGCCGGCCGCCACCGCAGTCTCGCCGCAACTGCAGCCGCAGTTGCCGCCAACACCGCCACCACCGACGCCTCCGCCTAGCTCTACGACGCCGCCCCGGTACAGTGCCGTGGTACGGGGGGTCCCTAGGGACCTTACCACCCGGCATCTGCTCACCGCCGTGCAGTCGCGGTGGCCTTCTTGCTTGAGGGCCACCCGCATTTACTGCGACCGGGGGCCAACGCCGCTCGTTCGTTTGGAGTTACAGGACCAGGCTGACCTGGAAGCTGCCTTGGCGTCAGGGTTGCCCTTATTAGGGCGACTTCTGGTCGTCGAGGCTAGCCGACAGGAACGCCATCGGCCCTGCCGACGCTGCTGTGCCTACGGCCACACAGCTGAAGTCTGCTCTTCGCCACCGAGGTGCCACTACTGCGGACCAACTCCACCACCACCGAGTGCACTGGGCATGATCTCCGCCGTCGCCGCCGATTGTGTGCCACCTGTCGTGGCACAGCACACTACACAGGGCAAGCCCAGTGCCCTCTCTACCCAAGGAGCAGCACTTCCTCACCACCTCCTGCCTGCCGCACCACTCCACCGCAGAGATCAACCACTGAGGCCTCACCACCTGCACTCTCAACAGACGCAGCGACGCGAGAAGCCATTCAGGACCTCCATGCGGAGATCCTGAACGTCGGTGCTCGACTAGCTGCTCTGGAAGAGACATGCAGCCTCCTCACACAGAAGCTGCAGGAACTGCAAGCTTCCAACGCCGCAGCAGCCACCAGCCAGCAGACTACAGCCGCCGACCTGTCCACCAGGATCGACGCCCTAATGCAGCCTCTGAGGCAGGTTCTCCTGCAGCAAGCTGCATACTCTGCTGAGCTGTTTCAATCAAAACGACAGCAACCCAACACCGCTCCTCCTCCTGTACAGGCTGAGGGGCACGCACATCGGCCACCAACACAATGGAAGACTACTGGGAGCTTCGCGGAGCAATTCCGAAGCAGGTATAATCCATAAGATCTACGTCTTATTCTCTCCTCTATTTCCACCTTCTATTTCCTTACCAATATCACCTCTATTCCCTAGGCTACAGTCAGGTTCCATGGCTGTCAGCCTAGAAATAACCTTTCACCCGCTCCCGCACATTGTGCGGCAGCTTCCTACCTCTCGTCTACTAACGCGGGTGCATCAGCGGGACCGCGCAAAGCCACGTGATTCTCAACAAAACTACTGTTATAACGTGGAGGGGTTTTTTAGTGGGTATGCCGCAATGAGGAAGCGGAGAGTCCCACATATCCTCCCAGCCATTGCACCTCGGCTGGGGGTTGAATGCGTAATGCATTTTTCCCCTCCACGGTAAAAAAAAAAAAAAAAAGCCATAACTCATTCTAAACATATACAATAAGACTAAATTTAAGTGCATGTCAAATAACATTTTACCTAATATGACAAGCAGGCACACCCTGCAGAAATAGAACATAATCATTAACGAATAAAACACTTGCAAAGTAGCGCATGATTATCCACTGGTATTGTTCAGGTTTCATGGACAATCCCAGTAAGTAGCATTAACGCGCTCGCATGCAATGCATGCCAGCTAAGTAGTTCTCACTTACTAACCGGGGTGCTATGCGGGACGCGACTAATGCATGTTTGCACGAAAGTACTCTATATAACGATTTACACGTGGAGGGGTTTTTAGTGGATATACTGCACTCTGCGGGGAGCTCCACATATCCCCCAAGCCATTGCACTAAGGCTTGGGGTCGAATGCAGGACTGCATTTTTCCCCTCCACGGTAAAAAAAAAAGCCATAATATTACGTGCTCATTAGTGGACATTGCCCTAAAAGGTGGAAACTAGCCATCGTGGTCCACTTCCCCAAAAAGGGGGAAACCGCACAACTACAGACCAATTAGTCTACTAAGCACACTTGGAAAACTTCTCGAAAAAGTAATTCTCAAACGTCTCAACTCTCAACTAAACAAACAAAACATATTAATTCCAGAACAATTTGGATTCCGAGCCAAACACTCAACAACTCTTCAACTAATCAGGGCAACCGAATCTATAACGCACGGTTTCAACATCAACAAATCAACAGGTGCTTTATTATTAGATGTCGAACGAGCCTTCGACAGAATATGGCATGCTGGCCTACTAAAAAAGCTCAAAACAATAAATATACAAGACTCACTCATTAAACTCATAGCAAACTACCTAAGTGATCGAAAATTTCAATCCAGAGTAAACAATCACCTGTCATCCGAACGCCCAATCAAAGCCGGAGTGCCACAAGGCAGCATACTCGGGCCAACACTATTTAATATCTATATAAATGACATCCCAAAAACCGAAAATACAGAACTATACATTTATGCGGACGACACCGCCATAATGACCCAATCAGGAAAAACGAAATTCATTCACAGCAGACTTCAGAGGTCCCTTAATAACCTAGAGGACTGGCTTACCAAATGGCGAATCAAAGTAAATGCACCAAAAACTCAAGCAATCATATTCACAAAGTGTATCAATCACAGATTTCCCATACACCGGCCTGCCTCCACTTACCATATTTTGTGAAGATATTGGATGGACAGATACGGTAACTTGGCTAGGACTTAAAATGGATCAGGGTCTAACATGGAAAAAGCATATTACCCAGACTCGTGGAAAAGCCAATGCTAAATTGGGCAGGCTATACCCACTCTTCAACATGGGCTCACAGCTAAGCCTTAACATGGGACTCACACTTTACAAAACATTAATCCGACCTATAATTACTTACGCATCCCAAGTATGGGGGTATGCCGCCGAAAACCACATCAAAACTTACAAAGATTCCAAAATAAAATTCTACGCTTAGTATCTAAGGTACCATACACAGCTCCCTCTGACATACTCCACGAAGAACTCAAAATACATACAATCGAACAATTCATTAAAAAGCTAAGCTACGACACGTATAAAAAATTAAGTGCACATCACAACCCTTTAATAGAAACGCTAGGGAACTACGACACACAAACAAACAAACACAACAGACCTTTATCACTTTTCGACAGGACTATAACACAAGACACCACTCCAGACGAAATACAACAATACCTCCTTCCCTAAAAACCTCTCCCCTTCTAACACACAACTATGTATATGTTGATTCTTTCTCTCTTCTCATATGTTTCAGTACCAGCCCGTCGCAGAGCCCTAAAGCCCTCAGCTACAGCTGAGGCGGACCGGGGTAAGGGGCCTCCCATTGTGATCGACGCGGGCAGCGTACTTCGGGCAGCTGCAATATGGAGTCAATCACTTAGACGTCCTTGGCAACTACATGGCAAACGAGATGACGAAGGCCTATGAGCCCGGTACTACTACTAGCAACGAGCGGCTGCGCAACCACTGACGGACGGAGAAATCTCCCGAAGCAACAGCGCAGAAGCGGAACTCCAAATATATGTCACATTCTAAACATATACTATAAGACTAAATTTAAGTGCATGTCAAATAACATTTTACATAATATGACAAGCAGGCATACCCTGCAGAAATAGAACATAATTATTAACGAATAAAACACTTATAACGTAGCGCATGATTATCCACTGGTATTGTTCAGGTTTCATGGACAATCCCAGTAAGTAGCATTAACGCGCTCGCATGCAATGCATGCCAGCTAAGTAGTTCTCACTTACTAACCGGGGTTTTTTTTTTGTAGTGTTTAACGCCCGCTTTAACTACTAATGGCACCGCAGGCGGTGACACTGATGATACATGAATGATGATGGAGCACCGGTGGAATGCGATGGCGGGGGAAACCGGAGTACCCGGAGAAAACCCGCCCCAGCGCCGTTTTGTCCACCACAAATCTCACATGCGGTCGCTTGGGATCGAACCCCGACCGTCTAGGTGAGAGTCGAGTGGTCTAACCACTCAGCCACGGCGCGGCCCACTAACCGGGGTGCTATGCGGGACCCGACTAATACATGTTTGCACGAAAGTACTCTATATAACGATTAACACGTGGAGGGTTTTTTTTAGTGGATATACCGCACTCTGCGGGGAGCTCCACATATCCCCCAAGCCATTGCACTAAGGCTTGGAGTCGAATACAGGAATGCATTTTTCCCCTCCACGGTAAAAAAAAAAAAAAGCCATAATATCACGCGAACCAATCAGATATTAGTTTCATTCCAGCTCTTATAAATACCAGTCTCCGCTAGCTCAAACCATCAGTTCACCCTGAAGACGAAGAAGATGCACTTCTTCGAAATGTTGGTGTCAAGCCAAGTTTTTACCTGGCTAGAAGCCCGGGAAGATTTTAAATTAAAGAATTAATTGTTTTATAAGTGTATTTTGAGAGTGCGCAGTGCAAAAATTAAAATAAAAGATGAATAAAAATAAACATATACAGAACACATCTAACAACAACAAAAATTAAACAAGGGATATTAACAATTTTTTAAGCAGCACTAAATATCATACATGAAATACAGCGTTAAAACAGCAACATTTATAGACAGCACTATGAACAGCGTTTGTATTCATACAGAGAAACATACTGTGTGCGACCATATGGGTTTGGTTTACTATTTACTATACACTCACGCGGCGCTAAGTATTTTAAACAGCGAGGATTATATGTATTACTTCCATTGCTTGTAGCATACCAAACAGTAAAATGTTTTGTGATACACGTCGCTCACTGTTGTACGGAGTGCTTGGAATTTCCACACTTTGTAAGCTGAAAGCAGGCATTTTAACACAAGTAATGTCGCACATCAGATGGTTTGCATTTGCACAGAAATGTATGTAAATGTTTGTACGGTTTGGAAGGATCAATATAACACACTGTTTGTAGGCTTGGCAAAATAGGCATCATGGTCGAAAAATAATGCCAAGGATAACAAAACAATCAACATTTTTTTTGCGGTGACCCATTATGTAAAAAGATATCCACGAGACTATCGTTACACATATAAGGCAATCGAGTTACAATGTACTCTTTCTCTTCATCATTTGCATATTTATCAAACAAAGCACAAGTGCTTTTTTTCATACTGTTACAAAATTTTATGACTGAGTTGAACAGCAGAAAAAGAATCAACACAAACAATTGTCGATTTTCACTTTAGAGTGTGCTGTCCAAAAGAAGTATCACAGTTTGTATAGGGCATGAGAAATAATATAAAACATAATAAGAGAAAAAAAATGCTTGCTACATAAAAAGAAAGAAAAAAAAAGGCACTGCACAAACCTTATGGACACTTAACCACCACCACTTAGGAGTCGGGAGACGACGCTTCTTGGCATGACGAGCTGGTGTGAAAGCCGCATTCCTACTTCGTGCCAACCGCAGCCTTGTCTCCGGGGTGACGGGGACCAGCAGCGGCAACGCGTAATCGGCCACGTGTTCCTGGACGTGGACCACCTCGGGGATGCCGGCCAACAGATGGTCGTAGTCGTCTTGGTCGCAGGGTGCGAAGCGACACCACCCAGCGCTGTGCTGCAGGAGCAAAGAACTCTTATCCCACTGGGGGAAAAGGTTGCGGCGAACTGGCTTCCTTGCGAAATTGCTAGGGGAGCAGCAGAGTACCCCTAGCAGCGAGGAGGGTGGTGGGGAAATGTTGGAGTATTGTGGGTTGAGGAGAACAGAGGGCGAGGATTGGATGGGTGGGGAAAATACGTCTCAGTAGAATAGGGGGTGTAGAAGTGATTGAAAGGAGGTGGCGGATAGTAAGGGGAATGGGGTGCAAAATGGGGACCTTGTTGTTGTTGGTCGCTGTGCGGCACTGGAGAAAAATGACAGCCGAAGGAAAGGAGGGATGAGCAAGCAAGAGAAGTTGAGGTGCGGCGAAGTGGGTCACTTCAGGGTCGCTGGAAGAGGAGCTGGTTTGGGGGTGGGCGGAAGGAGGAACGTGATGATAGGGGGGAGTAACGGAGTAGTGGAAAACGCTCGAAGAGGGGGTGATGGAGGAAGCAGGAGGATATGCCGGTGTAGATGGCGCCAAGATGGTGTCTGCTGCAGCAACAGTCGGCGTCGTTGGAGCTGGGCAGCATTTCCACCGAAGACGAAACTTGATGTTGGAAGGCCTCGTTAAAAGCTGGCAGAGGATGGTATGACTCTGCCGGCTGAGGCCAAGCAGCTTGATGTTGGAAGCCTTCGTTAAAAGCTGGCAAAGGTAGGTATGCCTCTGCCGGCTGCGGCCCGATTGCTGCTGCTGGTCGTTCTGCCAGAACTGATGGATGTTGTTCTCAGGGTGGATGCACTGATTATAGTGAAGCGGTTGTCGCGTGAAAAGTTCACGGTAGATATACCCTGAAGAGGGTGACAAAAAAAACTTCTTCGCTGACGGTCACTGCTGAGTATGCTTCCATGATGTTTTTAGTGCGCATGGTGCTACAAGACTGAGAGTGAAGACGGGGAGTCAGAGTGGCAAGTTTTAAAGGATCCGTAATCAGCGGAGAGGACGTGCGTCAGAACATGGCCATACTGATTAAATGGTTACAAAATGCACGTGGATTTGTTCAATCACCGTGCGAACGGAAGTCTCATTAGCACGAAATTCTTTAAATGTGGTTTATGGTCGATGGCCGGAAAAACTGTTTGATATCAAAACCGGATGCTGCAGTGATTATTAGTCGGTTGGGGCCGGAAGTACTCCGGAAATGGCTCGATTACATTTTGGGAAACTGCGAGATAACCCGTTGGGATTTTTAATGAGGCCTTTAACTGACTGCGCAGGCGGATACTGCGGGCGCGATAAGCCGTCTACAAAAGTAGTGGGTGATAAGCCGTTGGTCGAAGTGAGAATTTGTCGAAAAAGGTGAATATCGAGTTTTGGTTAGATTTCTTACATCTTTATGACTTTACGCTGTGTCCTTACCAATGATTATGGGTGTCATGTGAAAGCAATGCGTTGATTTACGCCGTAAAGAATAAGCCATACAGTTGACTTAGGTGTTGTTTGATATACATTAAAAGACGCAGGGAAAAAAGAGCCGGTCGAAAAGCGACTGTGCGTATTGTGTTTATAAGCCTTTCTTAGCAGAATGGAGACGGGAGAGGAGGTGAGTGAAAACTTAACCTTGCAGTCCGGATTCAACATCATAACTCAAAAACAGAGAACCGTGAAGAAGCTTTATTCTGGTTATACAGAACCCGCAATTACCGTGAAACCAATGTCCAGAGATGCAAACCCCGAGCAATGGGTGTTGTTACTTTTTAAGGATATTTTAAATTTTGTCAAAGAGGAGCTACTGGAGAACAAACCCGGTTATTTAGGTGAAGTGAACGCCGAGGCGGTTGTTCAATGTATAGAAAAAGGGATGCAGAGTAATCAAGAGTTCTTGCTAGGAGGGCCGCTTAAAGTCACGTTTGTATGGACCAAGAGAGTCTCGGGTTCGTGCTACAAGCCGTGTAATGATTGTAAGGACAACAAGGGCATTATAGAAATTCGTAACAAAGATCACCTGTGCTTACCTAGAGCCATTGTCGTGGGTAGCACTGTGCGATAGCATAGGGAAGCGGGACGCCATGTTTACTATATATGACGTCACCCACTTTGATAAGGCGTTAAAGGGCTACGCTGTGACGGTGTTTGGTGATCATACGGGAAAGCACGTGTTGTACGCGTCACAAAAACAAAGAAATAAACACATTGACGTGATGTATCATGAAGGGCAATTCAATGCCATCGTAGACCTACACAAATGTTTTAAATGAAAGTGGTTTTGTCGTCAGTGTCATCATCCATCACCACACAAAAAGAAACATCATCGGTGCGACCTGAACTGTACAAAATGTCACCAACAGTGCGGTGCGCATTCTTACACGTACATACACTGTAGTGCGGGTCGCAGAGATTTTAAGGGTCTGATATGTTTTGCTAACCATCTGAAGAAAGGCGCGTTTTACCCGAAAGCCCTCTCGGTGTGCGATGTAGAGAAAGTGTGTTCGTCTTGCAACAAGTTAGTTAATTTAAGATACAGAAAAACCATTCATAAGTGTGGTGAAAAGACTGTAGCCATTGCAAGACTTACGTGAATGCCGAGCATATACGTTACATGCAGCCTTACGCTTCAAAGAACAAAAAAAACCATTACGTGTTCATGTTCATCGACTTTGAGTGTACTCAAAACACTAGGTACAGTGGGAAAGACAACACGTACGAGCATGTCCCTAACTTGTGCGTGTTGTATCAAGCATGAGTTCTTTGCATTGACGAGCCTCACGAGATGGCGTATTGTACAGAGTGCGGCGTGAAAGAATGGGTTTTTATGGACGACCCCGTGAAACAACTGTTTGAGCACATGCTGCAGGCGAGGTTCGAAGCCTGGGACGTGTTCGTGATGGCCCATAACCTTAGAGCGTACGATGGTCAGTTCTTATTGAAGTACATGGTGCAGCATTTAGGCTGGACGCCGGAGCTGATCATGAACGGGAGCAAGATCTACAGAATGAGGTACGGTGACGTCACGTTTCTCGACTCCCTGAACTTTATACCCATGGCCCTCTCTCGCTTTTCCAAGACCTTCGCATTGAGCGAATGCAAAGGTTATTTCCCCTAGCTGTTTAATATAAAGGAGAACGAGAACTACGTGGGTTCGATTCCCGGCAAACAGTATTACTGCCCTGAGGGCATGTCGAAGAGCGTTCGAGCTATGTCTGGCACGATGAAAAAGTGGATTGCGCATACGTCTTCGATATGAAGACAGAAATTGTGAAGTATTGCCAGATGGACGTATTTTTGCTTAGTTGCTTAGGAGTTGCCAAATTTAGAAGGGAATTTCTAGACGAGAACGGCATATGCCCGTTCAGGGAATACGTCACCATTGCTCAGGCGTGCGTGTGCGTGTATAGGAAGCGATTCATGCCGCCGAAAAAAATCGCCCTCTTACCCGCCGGGGTTACCGCCTGGCGGACAAGCACTCGCGCATAGCATACATGTGGTTGTCTTGGTTTGACTTACAAGACCACGTGATCATTCAGTACGCGATGAGAGGGCGAGAAGTTAAAATTCTCAGCCACAGGGTGGACGGGTACAGGGAGGATAAAGATGCGAAATACGTCTACTTCTTTCACGGATGTTTCTACCACGGCTGTCGGCGATGCTTTGTGAATTGCCATGCCGCAGTATACAACACGGGGAACGAAACCATGGCCTCCAGATTGGAAAGGACCAAAAAGGTCACCAAAAATATCAGACGGCGGGTACATCGTGGTGGAGATGTGGGAGTGCAAGTTCGGCACCATGACTAAGGCCAACCAGGACCTCGCATGCCATGTCAAACATTTCCCCATACCCGAGCCCCTAAAACCGAGAGACGCCTTTTACGGTGGTCGCACCAATTACACCAAGACCTACTGCGAAGCCAAGGGGGACGCCAAGATGTTCTATTACGACGTGTGTAGCATGTACCTGTACGTCAAGAAAACGAAGCGCTACCCCATGGGCCACCCCAAGGTCCACTAGGATCGCTTTCCGCGCCTAGAAGACGTGCGGGATGGCCTGCTCAAGTGCAAGGCTCTGCCGCCGCAAAACCTGTATCACCCGGTGCTACCGGCGCGAATCGGCGGCAAGCTCATGTTTTCGCTGTGTCGCGCTTGTGCGGTGGCGGAGAACCAGGAGGAATGCCGGCACGGCGAGGCAGAGAGGGCCTTGTCGCGCACCTGGGTCATCGATGAAATGAAGGTGGCCTTGCAAGTGGGGTACCGACTGCTTCAGGTGTACGAGATCTGGGAGTACGACGTGGTGCAGCACGATCCGGTCACCGGAGGCAAGGGGCTGTTCGAGGACTACATGAATCAGTTCCTGAGATAAAGTCCGAAGCCTCCGGCTGGCCCAAGGATTGCAACACGTCCGCAGCGAAGGAACGGTGCGTGAGAGAGTTCTTGGAGCACAAAGGTGTCCCCCTGGATCCTGAAGCCACCACCCCCAACCCGGGCAGGCGGTAGCTGGCCAAGCTGATGCTGAATAGCTTTTAGGACAGCGTGATGGACTCCCCACGTGCGAGCTGGTGGGACGGTATGACCGCCTGCTAGACCTGCTCAACGACCCGGTAGTAGAGGTGCAGTGCTACGTGCCCGTGACGAAGGACGTCACGTACGTGGTGTGGAGGTACTGCAAGTAGTCACAAGGTGAACCCAACAGCCAACGCCGTGCTTGCAGCTTACACCTCGGCGCATGCGCGCCTGGTGCTTTACTCCTATCTCGAGCGAATGGGAGTACGGTAGTGCTACTTCGACACCGACTCCGTCGTCGCCGTAGCGTGACTCCTCGGGGACATGACGGACGGGGATCCTGCATCTCCCGGTTCCCCTCCACGGGGCCCAAGAGTTACTGCACTGAGATCGAGTGCCCCGAGACCGGTAAGACCTTCACGGTGTGCAAGGTGAAGGGAATTACCCTGAATTCCAGCGACCTGCAGCTGGTGAATCTCGAAGTCATTCACGACATGGTGCTGAGGGACCCCGTAAGAATGGTGACTGACGGGCACGCAGATCTCGAGAAAGCCCGTGGTCACGGAACCCTAAATAAGGACCTACAAGCGCGTTCTCGTCGACGACAATGACTCCTTTCCCTATTTCTACAAGAGGATTCATAAATGAGGGAAACAAGGACCGCCGAAAGTCATTTCGAACCGAGGATTCCACGATGCCGCGCGCCCCGAGACGATTCAATTTTCCTAGCAGGATGCTCATCGCGAGGCCTTCGCGATGCGGGAAGTCGACCTTTGTGAAAAACCTGATTCGTCACGCGGACGAGATGTTCGACAGGTGCCGGAGAAAGGTGATGTCGTGCCACCCATCAGAGAATTCGCCGAGACTCGAAGTCTTGCCCCTCGATTGCGAGACACACGCAGGCTTCGGTGGACGAGAACGACCTCGTCATTCTGGACGATCTGATGCTGGAAGGGGGCGGTTCGAACGTGTCGAATTTTTTCACCAGGGACTCGCATCACAAGTAGGGGGGTACAGAAGTAGATACAGGGGCAGAAGTATCGCAACAGCTCTCTCAATGCAAACTACATCGTGGTCTTCAAAAACAACAAGGATAAGATGCAGATAGAAAGACTGTGCCAGCAGATTGAACCCAGAAACTCTAGGTTTCTCTTGGAGGATTTGGAAAAGGCCATCGAATGACCGCACGGTTATCTGGTACTCGACTGCACGCAATATACGCCTAACCGATACAGATATCGAACTGGCGTGTTGCCGGAAGAAAGACTCTCGTATTTCGTATCCAACCGCTGAACCCCCTTTGTTTCACAAGGACCCCTCCCAGAGGTCACGGGTTTGATCCCCTCTACATGGAAACCTTTGGTTTTTCACGGGTTTCTGCGATCGCTGCTGGTCTCGTTGATGTTAAATAACGCTTCATTTCGACGCGGTGGTCATTGTTGTGCAAACATGGCTAGAGGCAGGTTAACCATCGCCAAACTGAGCAGCCCTCGCATAGCGAGGCAGCACGGCAATTTGACCGTTTTGGCCAAGACAAAGGCGCCTCAGTGCAAAAAGTTGTTAAAAAATACCGATGGAGATCTCATAAAGGCCATTTGCGAATGTTTGCTCAACTTGTGCAGAGGTCACGTGCAACTACCGAAAAAGTGCTTGGGACGCTTAAAGAGGCAGAAAGCGAAGTGGAGGAAGTTGGTCCGCTGAAAAAAAGAAGAAAATATTGGCTCAAAAGGGGGACCTTCTGCCCGCGTTTCTCCTTCCCGTATTAGCACTCGTGTCCAAACTCGCAGGATAAAGTACGCGAAACAGATCGTCGTTGCACCTCAGCCAAAAACCGTAGACAAGTTTCACGTCATCGCCAAAACCATTTCGAGACTTGCCAAAGAAATCGAAAACGTGCAGCGTGCAAAACTCTCGGCCGACGAAAAGTGGCGTCTCGTAAAGCGTAAATTGCGTCACTATCTCGATCTCGTGACATAAGTCAGACGACCGTACCTTAACGACGACGATGTCGATGACTACGAAGAGCTCTTACCGGTGAAAAAGGAGGTGGAACCCAGAACCATAAAGATCAACCCGCTCTCAGCTCGCAAAAACAAGAGGGTGATCCCTCTATCGCCCTTAAAGAGAAAACCGAAGACGCCTCCCGCCAGATACCTATTTGGCAAACGGCTCTGGGAGCCCCTGTACAAGTGAAGGATGAAGGAATGGAAGGCGTTGAGCCGATACTACGAAAATCCGGAACACTACGCCGGTTTGGGCACGGCGAAGGCCCTTCGCAAGGCCTCGGGTGCATCGAAGGCGAATATAGAGTCCTTCCTTCAAACCTTGGAAAGTTACATCTTACACAAACCGGTGAGAAAGCGGTTTTCCACCAAATATCACATGACCAATATGGACGATCTTTGGGAAGCCGATCTGAACGTCATGAACAGCGTGAGGGAGCATAACCAACCGTACGTCTACATTCTAACCATCATCGACTTCTTTTCAAAATACGCCTGGGCCGTCGCGCTGAAATCGAAGCAGGGATCCGAGGTTGAGCGAACGTTTTGCTCCATATTTTCTCAGCGCATTCCTTAAGTCCTGCAAAGGGACAGGGGAACGGGGTTTACGAACAAGACTTTTCGTGACTTTCTGAAGAAGCACAATGTGAAGCATTACATGACCAAAAATAATGTGAAAGCCAGCTTCGTGGAGCGCTTCAACCGCACCTTGAAAACCAAGATGTGGAAATACTTCACGCTCAAAAACAGTTACAGATACTTGGAGGTGCTTCCCGCCCTGCTCGAGACGTACAACAGCTCCCATCACAGGTTCATTAAAATGGCGCCGAAGGACGAGCGCGAATCCTACATTTTACACGTGTACCACAATGTCTACACCGATAGACGCCTCCCTCGCGCGAGAAAGCCTAGGTATTCCGCGGGCGATCACGTTCGCATCTCCAAATAGCAAATGACATTCGACAAGGGATACGAACAGAATTGGACCGGCGAAATTTTCCAGATAGCCGAGGTGGTGCGCGGTCGATCCGTGGTATATAAGTTGAAGGATCTGGCAGGAGAAGCCATAGTCGGCATATTTTACACCGAAGAGCTACAGAAGGTCGCGCTTCCCAAGACTTTCAAGATTGAACGCATCTTGAAACTAAAGGTCGCGGCCGCAACAAGCAGGTATTAGTAAAGTGGAAGGGTATCCCACCAAGTTCAACTCGTGGGTCCCGGCTTCGAAGATCGATTCGGCATGATTAAGACAAAACCCATTTCTCTCACCCTCGTCAGCAATGATTCGATGGACCACTTTACCGATAACACCACGTCCAGATTTTCAAACGTCTTGGCCGCAAGAATCGTTCTGCAGGGGGAATGGGAAGTCTCTCTGCAAAAGGTCAGGTATCCCGTAAAATTTTATAACCTCTTTCCAGACGATGCCCACCTGGTGGGCACCAAGTACACCATGACGCGTCTCCCCACGCACTCCTAATTTAGCATAGAAATGCCGCAAGGCATCATACACAGTCCAAAAGATCTCGTGAACCTCGTCAACGCGGTTATACTGGAGCACCTGCACGTTTTCTTTTTCGACGAGCGCAAGAAAATGGCGAGCGTGAATGCAGCCGTCACGTAGCCCGAACGCTTGACCAACAGTCAAATCGACGGCTTTGTAGAAAATGTCGTGGCTAGGCCGTACGCGATCGGAGAATTCGAGACTTAGAACGATGTACCCCACCAGAAATCTAAGCCGAAACCGAAACCTAAACCTAAACCCACAGTTTTGGGGTAGCAAATACCCACCCAGGCTGCGTCTCGCACTTTAAAACCTTCCTCTTCGAAACCCGACGGTGTGTCATCTTCGGGTCAAGAGGGCGAGGGTTCACACAAAAGCGAGTCAACTCAGGAGGGAGAGGAACGGAGGGTGCAACTTCCAACCCAGGAAAGCCTGAACATCCACCGCTGCAGTGCATCCACACCTTGCTCTTAACACCCGCAATTGCGAAAATGCTGGGGTTCAAACCTTACACCAACATAATCCTTCAGAAAGGACCTAAACACCCTGTAGATCCGTATATGGGATTTCCTTATGAAATGTTCATCTATTGCAATTTAGTGGTCCCGCAAGCGGTCAGCGACACATTCGTGCAGGTCATAGAGGGCGTTGGCCGCGGAGTACGAAAGAAGCAACAACACTTACATGAGCGATGAAAAGACGTTCTTTCCACAAAATTGGGTACCCTTGATTCAGCAAGACTTCAAGATGGTCAGCATAGATTTAAGGAACGGTTATGGCGATCTCTTGCCATTTGCCGACGGATTTTCCTCCACTGTAGTTCTCACCTTTCGTCCGAAACCGTCATAATGGACTTGCACACCGTGACACAGTACTACTTCAAACAGGCGGGTGGCGCAGCGTTCGACGATCGCGATTTCGTTCTTTTCAGGGGCAAGCGCTACCAAAGAGATAGTGGACTGTTTTCAGCCCTTGGAGAACTCTTTCGAACGGTACTGCCCTTTTTAAAGAGCGGGGCTAAAGCGGTCGGAAAAGAAGCACTAAAAATGGGTGCTCACGTGCTCTCCGATGTGGTCACCGCGGGAACAGCGCCAAATGAGGCGTTTAAACACAGGCTCAAGGAGGTAGGGTCCAACTAGAAGCGAAAGGTCAGCGAAAAGCTCGATGCCATGATTGGTTTGGGCGCGAGACGACTCAAGAGAATAAAGCGCGTCAAAACCAAAAAGAGCAAACAGTCGAAGCTTAAACGCGGTAGGCGCAAGGCGCAGGACGGTTTCTCGTAATGGCAGACCCAGCCGTATACATGAGTTCCGAACTGGACCTCTTTTCAAGAGGTTCCCGTTCAGATGTACATCGAGGAGTCGCGGTTCTTATACCTAAACCCTCAAAACGCGTTAGTGAAAAATGCCCCCATCACCTTTCATTATTCCGGAAATGCAGACGATTACCTGGATTTGACTTACGTCGCACTTGAACTCAGTCCGCGTTGTCGATGAGAACCGCTAGGCGGTAAAGGATGAAGTTAACGCCACTTTGGTCAACAATGCCTTAAATTCCCTGTTTCAACGGGTAGAGGTTTCCCTCAATAACGTCATCGTCTACATGCCGCAGGCTGGTTACCCCTACAGAACCTACCTCGAAACTCTTCTCAATTATTCAGAAGATGCCATGAGCACAAAACTAGAATCCTCTCTGTGGAGAAAAGATACGGCCGGCATCATGAACATTTTTATCGCCAATGTGGGTTTCCAGTGGCGTCACGGGTTCACCAAAGGTGGGAACGTCGTTCAACTCATCGGTCCTCTGTCCAACGCTCTCTTCAGACAGGAAAAGCTGCTCTTAAACAACGTCAGCATGACCGTCAAGCTCACTCCTGCCTCTCCCCAGTTTTATTCGTTTTCCGACCTAGACTCGTTTAAGGGCTACGTCGACATCGTGTCGGCCACCCTGCGCTTAAAATCCGTACGCCCCTCGCCAACCATCAAGCTCGCGCACCAGGCCGAGGCAGCAAAGAGCAACGCAAAGTACCATCTCACGCCCTCAGCATCCCAAAGGTGTCGAGAGCAATGACGCTTAGCGACGTCGTCATCGGAAAAGTTCCCAGATGGGTGGTCGTTGCTATGGTCACCAACAAGGCTTATTGGGGCCATTTTAACGCAAATCCGCACAATTTGCGACATTTTAAAATGAACTTCACTTCCAAATTTCACGTCAGCAACTTCACTCATAACGATGACGTCATTCGCAAAACCTACAAAGACGTATGCCACGCAAAGTGCTCCGACGCTCAGCAAACCTGCGAATCGTTCAAGGTGAGTACGTGACATTTTAGGCCATACATCATAACTAACCTAACCAAACCTAACCTTCTCTGTCTTGCCTGTCGTTTCAGAACACGCTCCTGCTGCTATAAAACCGCGGCACCGCTCGCCTCATTCACAGTGAGCCATGCAGAACGCGGAGGCATCCACGCCGTCCAGGTCGGAGCACATCTATATTCGCTCGCTTCGTCTTTTCAATCTCTTTATCCGTTTCCCTCACATGCTTCTTTTTTGTATCCGTTTCAGTGTACCCGCAAAACCTAGAGCTAAAAGGAAGATTCGCATCCGCGATGGTGAAGAGCAGCCTGACAGTCCACCACTCCAACCCAACACGGTCGTTGGTCCTATGTCGGACATCTACTTCCTCAACCCACAACAGACCAAATTCGCGAGTATCGGATTTCCACCCGTCACCGCATCAGTTGGTAGTCACCATTGCAAAATGCGGGCAACGCAACGCGGTGGTCCTGGGTCCCGCAGAATGGCAGAAACTCGTCGAAGCCATGCCCAACATCCACAACCGCATGCATCGCCCCCGAAGGACGTCTTCAACCCTATCAGCTCTCCAACAGCGTCATCGTGTTTAAGAACGTGTTCGGAAGCCTAAAACTAGCGTTCAAAGACCAGCAAGGCGCCTCTGTCACGCTCAACCTTCAAGAGTGGCACATGCTCGATAGCCTGCAACGCATCATCACCGACACCATGTACCAAAAGAAGAAGGAAAAGACGGACGTGCAAAATCAAATCATGGCATACTACAAATACATGCTTCACAACTACGCCTCCAGCGTTCCTTTGCATAACCTAAATTTCTCACAATTCACCAAGTACATACGATGCGCCAATTTTAGAACATTCTTCGATGTACATCATTTCCTCAACACCAATTTCGCTTTGCGCATATCACAAAATAGTCCCTAGTGCGCAAGCATTTCTACCCGTGTTCCATTCCCACCTCGCTCAGTCATTCCTCTCCCTTCCATCAACGATTTACTCCGACATGGGATACAGAAAGTATCTCTCTGTGTACTGCGAAGGCTCAAAGTGTTTAAAAACTACGAAGTGGAAGGACACCCGCAGATGCTCCTTACGCACTTCGCTTCATCGACAGCACCTACGACGGCAAATCCATGTCCCTCAAAGTGCACAGCTGCGAAAACGAGATTCATTTTGTGCCATCCAACATGAGTTTCAACGACATCCATTTCAAAGCAGAACCTTGGCGTTCCAGGGATGAAGGTCTCGACAGTGAAGAAGAAGAAAACGACGCACCGGATCAATGGTTCCAATTTGTTCCCGCAAGAGGGCTATACATCTTTTTTACGAATAGCAATACATCATCGCTGCTAAAAGGCAGCAAATGTTAAACGAAGACCGTCAGTGCTACGGAAGATGCTTAACAGCGCATCTGGGCCTTGATGTCTTCTACATCCTGCCCAATCACATACACGGTGATTGGATGTTCAGCGTCGATCAAAACCGAGTTCTCGTCCAAGAGCAAGACGAACTCGTCAACTGTTTTAAAAATAACGGATGGTGGTGAGTTTCTCATGGATGCCAAGCTTCCTGTCTCGCTAAACCGGATGTAGTATGCCCTTATCTTCCTGTTTTCCACCAATGTTTTCCTGCGGATATCCTGCTTCCTGTGATAAAACCCTTATCTTCCAGAAGTGTTTTCCTGCGGATATCCTGCTTCCTGTGATAACTCACAGCACTTCCTGTGATAAAACCCCTATCTCCCACAAGTGTTTTCCTGCGGATATCCTGCTTCCTGTGATAACACCAATTAACACTTCCGACGGATGTGTTCCCCAGCTTATGACCATCTTTCGCCTAAGTCAGTGCTAAGCCGTCGTGCGGGAATGCCAGAACCGACGTGTAAGGACTTCCACTGCTCGTTTTGCTTCGACCAAACGTGTAGCTGCAATCTCACTCACCGTCTCACCTACCTGTGCACGCGCTGTCATCTCGGATTCTACGAAGACCTCGCACATCTCAACAAGCAAATCCAAGAATTCCTTCGCAAGTACACCGCAAGAAACAACGCATGACTTGTCAGTGCTTCGCCGTGCTGTTAAAGTTTCTAGAAAACGGACGTCAAATCCAGGTGCTACTGCCCAGGGAAGCCAAATATTGCTACAAAACGGTAACACCATCCCCAATCGTTACCCACCGTACTACGTCGACGTTGTGTGGAATCAACTTCTCATAGACTAACAACAAGTTTGCGCGCCTTTCCGCAGGTGTAAACATTATAACCCCCCCACCCAAACCACTCATTTCGAAGGGCCGTCTCCATTTGTGAAACACTGCCATTTGTGCTCCAAGGGTGATCATGGCCCAGGACGTCCTTAGTCAACTTGCAGAGTTATCACAGCGCCGACACACTCAGCGTGTCTTCGCTTCAACAAAACGCCCCATACCGTGTAATCGGTGTGAAAACCCTAGATACCATACACGGAACAAAACTCGACGAGACCGAAGTATTTCTACCCACCAGATTCGGAAAAGCCACTCCGGAACTCATCACCAAACTCAACTCCACTTCTTTCTCCATCATATACCAAGGAGAAGAAAAACTTTGCAGCGGATTCAAAAGATACGTCAAGTTCATTCCATACATCCCATTGGCAACAACTTCAACCTTCAACTCCAATTCAACGCACAATCTAATATCACCGTCCTCTTCATCTCCACCTATTTCAACGGCAACAAAATCATCACAGTCTTACTCGATATACAAAATGCTAACGCCGTCCATGTCAAATGTGTCCCTGCCAAAAACCACCACAAAATTTAACAAGATGCACTCTGCTCCATATACCTCAACAACTGTTCTGTGCCACAAAGTCACTTCCTCTGGGTGCTTCTCAACAACACATATCAACGACTTGGCCTTCCCCATCTACGTACCCACCTTCACCGAGTTCGTCAACGAAAGATTTTCTCACCTGCGTCACCACACCCATCAATGATAGCAGCAGCACCGATGGCGAGGATTCATAGTGCACCACACATTTTAAAATCATCCTAGCGTGCGAAAATAATGCGCCTTAAAAAAAGACAATCAAAAACTTTGTGCAATAACAGTGATTTTCTTATAGTGTTAATCTCATTTCTCTAAAGTGTTAATCTCAATTCATACGTAGTGGATCTGATAATGGTAATCTCATTTATGTATTATTTTCATTAAGTCCTGTGTTAATCTCATGTATGTACTGTATCTTTTAGTGTTAATCTCCTTTATGTATTCTTTTCATTAAATCCTATGTTAATCTCACCCATGTATTGCAAAATAAATACATAAAAAAGTCCCGGATTATCTCATTGCGATTACGCTAATCCTTCCGCTATAACGGCGCTTTTTCAAACTTACATCAATCACTCTGAATCCATCGGATTAAGGCGGATTAACAGCGACACTGGCGCCTCTAGCGGCAGGATTAGCGTTAATCCAATGGGATAATCCGGGACTATAACTACTCACAAGGAAACGCCACACATGTACTCATTATACTGGTTTAACACCTACAGTTCAAATGCACTATTTAATTTATATTTAACACACAAACTCTTATTTTGGTGCACATTTAACCTACTTCGTCTCAAAAGTGTATAATCAAAATATGGTAGCTTGAAAAAAATATGCTTCACCGTTCACAATTAACAAGTTTAGGTGGGGGGGGGGGTAAAATAAAGGTTCTAAGGAATACACGTATATACGCTATTTAGGAAGGATAAAGGATTTTATTCTGTGGTGACTCTGCTCAATGCGATAACTGGTGGAGTGAAGCCCGGGTCCGCCGTAGCAATCCGGGTGTTTTGCTACCTTGGTAGGAGCATCCGACAATGTAGTGCAGGTCTGCCGCCTTGATAGAAGGCCAGACGTAGACCTACTGATTGGGGTGCTACCTCCCGTTATGGATGATGATTAGGATTTAGGGCGCTCAACGCCTGGGTCAGCGCCCATCCCCTTATGGAGGCATCTGGTGTTAGCAGAAGGCTTGTAATTGTCTAGTTCAGCGAAGTTGTTCATTATTATCTCCTGGTTGTCAAGAATAGCGGCGTACTTCACCAAGGATAGGGCATCTCCTATCTATACTGTCTATAACCGAACCGCAGCACGAAACAGGGTGCAAACCTTGGGATCTGCGGCCGTCAAGCAGGTAAGAGGGGAAGGTTCTACGTAAGCGCAGTACTCACCTAGTGAGCTTGCAAGCTTCTAGCACGAGATTCCATTTGTAAAGCTTACGTGTTTACAATTCTTCAGGCATTCATTTTTAGGTGTGCTGCCTTTCTAATTATTACAATTATGCGCTGGGATTGTTACATAGTCTTTCAACATATGGTTCTATTTTATATGCTTTTGCACAAACTATGTCGTAAATTCTTTTAAACTTCAATTCTGTTTAGAGAACTTAATGTTCTGTGTATTATGTATATTTCATAAACCAAACTGGTGTCATTTTCTTGATAGATTGAGTTTAGTTTCAATGTAATAATTGTATGTTTTCGGTGGAGTCAAATGGGAGGGTAGTTTTAAGTACCAGGCCTACTGTGTATAGAGGTATGATTAAAAAATAACGGATTTCTTTTTTTAATTTTGCAGACTTTATACAACCGATTTTCATTTATTTTTTCTTTTATCTTGTAAGTACTCATGTTCCTATAATGTATGTTTGTGTTTTCAGCTGTTTTATATACTTAGTTTATTGTTGACTTTTAAAAGGGTTATACATGTTTTCGAAGGCTCGGTAAATTTGCATTAAATTCGCTTGCAAAATGGAGTAAAGTGCTGGAAATGTTGCCTGTGACTTTAAGCAAATCTGCTATGATAATTTTTTTTTGTAGTGTTTAACGCCCGCTTTAACTACTAATGGCATCGCAGGCGGTGACACTGATGATACATGAATGAAGATGGAGCATCAGTGGAATGTGATGGCAGGGGAAACCGGAGAACCCGGAGAAAACCCGTCCCAGCGCCGCTTTGTCCACCACAAATCTCAAATGAGGTCGCTTGGGATCGAACCCGGGCCGTCTAGATGAGAGGCGAATGGTCTAACCACTCGGCCACGGCACGGCCCATGCTATGATATGACAAGGGGTTTCACTTCCGAGCGGTATCGACGCTTCAGAGAATCAAGACCACTGAAAACAACGATCTCCTGAACGTCCTAACACATAAATGACTGACAACTGACTGCTTATACAGTCAATAAGGAATACTACCTAGAATTTATGCGCCATTTGCATGAAGTTATCAGAAGAAAACGTCCAGAATTTTCTCAAAACCACTTAGGATAGTGCTCCTGCTCACACCTCAACGCTTGTTCGTGATTTTTTGGCCAAAACTAAAAAGATTATGTTGCCTCAGCCACCTTACTCGCCGGACATGGCCCCCTGCGACTTCTTTCTATTCCCGAGGCTGAAGAGAACGTCAAAGGACTATTAGTGAGTTAAAAAGTAGTAGCTGAACACCATAAGAAGAAATGAGTTCCAGAGTTGCTGCCAAGATTGGAAAAAGGGCTGGCACAAGTGTATTATATCTGAGGGAATTTATTTTGAAGGTCACAAAAAATGATATAGATGCATAAATAAAGATTAAGAAAAACAAAAATTCTCATTATTTTTTTATCACACCTGGTATACGTTTGTGTATTGAATTTTATTTTTGTTTTTGGTGCAAGACTTATATAATATGTATAACTTGTTCTGCATGTGATGCATTCTTGGAATCTCACTCACATTGATATAGTATTTTTGCATGCTAAGTGAATTTCACACATGAAATACAATTATTAAGTGTGTGCTTTCAAAGGGGTTATGAACACAAAATTCCAGGTTTTACTACCAAAACTATTGCGTGGTTTGTTCATGGGCTTCTCTATAGTGCCGTGAGGATTAAGTAACAAGATTTGAAAATTATTACAATTGGCTTTTTGGCTCTGCCTGCATACAAGAGAAGAATTCGTTTTTAAAAGAGGTTTTTTTTTTTTTTTTTTTTTTTTTTTTTAGTAGCTTAATGCCCTTTAACTTGGTTGGTCATATTGGACGGTGACTGAAATTGGTGAAATGATGCTCAAATGATCTCGAGATTCATGGAGCTTAAAGTTACTCAACATTCGTCTTCTCAGGATAGGGGAAGACCCTGAAAAACCTTATCCAGATAAATCACTCTAAGCGAGATTCGAACTCATGACCTGTTGAATGTGAGGCAAATATGCTACATGGATAAGCAGGTATGGAACCATTCTTGTCAGGTTTGGTTAAGCTCACTCTCACTAAAGCTTTATGTTAACGTGCTTTAGCTGTTGATACATTTGCCAGAACAACACGGTTAGTAGCTTCCAGTATATTTTACTGAAGCGTACTACTAAAGCTGTTCCAAAATATTATTGGGGTTTGGGAAATGGCTCTTGCAGATTTTCAGAGGTCTAGTACCATGTTATGAGTGTTGAGACGACCTCATCGGAAAAGAACAGAAGATGTGGATCAATTAAACCGTCATTCTCTGATAAAACTAACTATTAACAATAAATCATTTGTGGGTCATCTTGTTTTAAACAATGGACACTTATAAGGTTTTAATTTTAATAATTTAATGGATCTATATGCAGAAGACTATGAACTTTCAACCTGTTGTGCTCATTTTGGGATGGATTTTGTTGGTGAACATTCAAGTCTTGCGCCAATGTTGTCTAAATTTTCCTCTGTTAAAATTGCCAATGGACCAGTGGTCTCACAGTTTGGTGAACTGTAAATGTGGTACTTCTGAATATACTCTCTGCGAATATGGCTTGGTGACTCCCAACTTTTTTATAACAACTTTTACACATAAAAATGCATTGCTCAATCGCCTGTTCATGTCGGTGGCCAATGCAAGGCAGCTGATAGTGGGGGAATCCAACAAGGTCTCGGGAGAAGAAAAATGCCATATGCCCCATTAGGTTTTAAATGAAGAACCCTGTAATTTTCTCTTTGTATTGTCAAGACTATTTGTTCAGATATTTGTGATCTGAATTGCAAGGCGGAGTTCACTGCCATAGATACACTCTTTTGTTTTAGTAATCCTTGTAAGAAAAAGTCTAAGGAATAGACTTTCACTTAAATAGGATGGAATATACTGTAGGAGTTGTTGGGCTTCAAGCCAGGTGAGGTAATGTGGAGCCATGACTGTTTCAGGATGAAGAATGATGTGATTGGGTAAAGTTACCTGTATTTATACTGTGTGCTGGATCTCATAGAAAACGTGATGCAATCCTGCTGCAGTGAACCCAGGAAGTAGAAAAATTACCAACCAATTTGGAACAAAAATCATATAGGAGAAAACATTCTTTAATGAAACCTTTGACAACAGTTCAGAGTTTACCACATAGGAAGAGATATATATATCTTTAAAAAAAATCTCCACATTTTGAATTTCAGTTACCACCAGTTAGCAAAACCAGCCATCTGAGGTCAGCATGTGAGAGACCATAAACAGGAGCATAAAACCAGTCCTTAGCAAGGCAGAGGTAACATTACGCAAAACATTACATACTTTTATATAAAGTAAATGAGTTTTTAATGTTTTAACAAGAGACTGTGACGTTAATATATGGAAGCCAAGTATTTTCATATCAAGTGTTTATTTTTGTTAATGGAAGGAAATTCATGCCATATTAATTTATTGATTATGTGGCCAAGGAAAAATTATTTACTGAAAATAATTAGCTTGTAAGTGTTCTGTGAATATCAGAATATTGAATTTCATGTGTATTTTAAATACAATTTCATTTATGATCAGAACTAATTATTTTAAAAAATTCAACAATGATAATTGCAATGCTACATGCATGAAAAAGGAAGTTGTTCTTTCTAGTATACTGCATTCCCAAGCGTTGTATGCCTGTATTTAAATTTTCACTAAGCGCAAATAGTTTATGAAATAAATATATGTACCAAAAGTAATTTATTTATAAATAAAAGGAAGTATGTATTATATACCCCTGCTTAAAGAATGTTTAATAAGGAGAAACATGTAGAATAAGCTTTGAGCCTATATAAGAGCTGAATAGACACTCATTTGTCAGTCTTCATGTGATCATCACAAGGGCAACGTGTGCTGTAGAAGGCAATCTTAATTTATCTGTGTCATCGTACAGTATTAATAATTATTGCATGCAGTGATATTGTAGAATATATAAGAACATCTTACCAGTGTATCATTTACAAGTATTATATTACCTGTAATGCATTGTCTCCCTCGCGGCCACGACCCTGAGATGTAATAATACCTATTACAGTGAGTAATACTTATATTTGTAATAAGACTCATTGAATATGATGAATATACATAGTGTTTAGCACACCAAGCACTGTATCTTATGCTGCCAAGTTTCATACAATTCTTTTTCCCAAGCATTTTGGAGTGTACTTAAACAGAAAATAGGTAACATGGGACAGGTGCAGTGCCTTTATCATCAAGTAACAAATAACATTCTTTTTTACAGAAAACCTGCAAAGGATATATGAAATGGAAAAAGGAGTGAGATATTAGTTTGCCACTTGTGATTTAAATGGACTGTATTGATTACAAATAGGTGACAATGATACATTAAACTTTAAAGTGGATAGTTCAACATTACATCTTGTCTTGCAAGCTCCAGCAACATAGGATCATCGAAAAACTTGTTGATGGACACATCTTCACTGAGACCTTTACGCCGCCTTGTCTTGATCATGAACTCACGAGCTAGATGTGTGGCTGGTTGGGGTTCCAAAGGTCTGATTACAATACTCTTATCCAGGGGATCACCAGGAACAATCTGCAACAGCAGAAACCAAAAGTTAAGTAACACTGTGATGCATGACTACTTCATTGTACTTGTTTATCATTCTAATGTATGAGAGCCAATTTGGCATAACTAAATAATAATGAAAGATATCAACACAAAACTTTATTTACAAAGTTACAGTACCTTACTCTATTTCTCAACGTAATCATCATTGCTATCAAGGTATTTATTGTCACGTGGTGCCAGTTTTTCAATGTGTTATAGTTTTCTACCGCAAAACAACATATCTGCTTATTTTGAATGCACAAAATGTTTGGTCAATACAAATGTTACAGGGAGATAGCTCAAGTGTATGGTGATAATGCAATGAACGAGTCTTCAGTGAGGAAATGGCACATAATTTACGAGTAATCAAGGAAGAACATAACAGTGTGTACGATAAAGACCGGAGTGGAAGTTCATGAATTGTTATGGAGCAGTTAAAAGCAAATGTTGATAAAAGAATTCAGAAAAACTGTGTTTCATTTTGGTCACCGTACATACCTTTTTGGATGGAAAAGATTTGCCAGCCATAAAGACCTGAAAGTGACAGCGACATTTTGGCTCATATCTTTAGCGGTGAAAGAGTAAGGTACTGTAACTTTGTAAATAAAGTTTTAGTTTGATAACTTTCGTTATTATTTAGTTATGTAAATTGTCTGTCACATTCTGGATGGCCCTTGTACATAGGTTTAAGTACCACTTAGGCACTACATCCACTTTGCGAGTTTAGCCCTTTGGTTTGAGTTACCTATTCTATCCCAATCTCTGTGTTTTCTCTTTCTGTCTTCTTATCTACTTTTCCCAAATATTGCACTCTTCCTTTAATTCTTCTCTTTCCCTTGACATTCAACATTTTTATTGCTACTATACTATCTCATTTGTGTTCCCAAATTTCTTACCTCTTTACATTATGTTATGTTAAAAACTGAACAATGCTGTCTTACTCCTTACATAAAATACAACAATCTAGTTCACTCCTCCTCATCCCTTTGCTCCTGTCCTCATCCAAGCTAATTTTTCCCTCCCTTATTTATTACATATGAGGGCCGTTTTTTCTTCTTTTTTTTTATCCTCCGATAGGCTATAAATAAAAGACAAGCTCATAGAAAACAATTATTTAATTACTAAAAGTCTTGTACACAAGATCTTCGTACTTTATGACATTTGTGGAGAGTCATTCAAAACAAATGATGAGGAATGCTGACTTCAGGAATTGTGTTGATCCATGACAAAGCTCGTCCACATGCTGCTGGCACAACCCATTGCCTCCTTGAACAATTTCAATGGGACATTTTCAATTATCCGCCATACAGTCCTGACCTGGCATTCACATGACTTTCTGTACATGCTCTCTACACTACTCTTACAAAAGGTTATTTTATCTATATCATGTAATCTAGATAGTGTTAGCAGAAGTTGTCTTACTACTTGCTTTCTTGTAAGCAGAAGGGAAATAAGGGAATGCACTGGGATAAAGTGAGTCAAATCTTTTAAAAGCTGGTCATTATATGAACAATTGAAGCTCGGTTCACTTTGTATGGCCAGGAGTAAAACAATAGATAGAGGAAATGAAAGATGATCTCCCATTTGAGAACATTTTTAAGGATCCTAAGATTGAAACCAATAACATGGAATATCTCAGAAACAGTTAGCTCTTAACAAATAACAACAAATGAATATAACATAAATTGTGTCTTTTAAAGATCTACTTTTTCTGTGAAGCAAGTGCAAAATTCATCCAGAATGAAAAGGTCTTGTAAGGTTACTCCCAGAAAATTCAAGATTTTGTTGTGTAAATATTTTTAATATGCAGTATTTTAATCAAAGACATTAGAGCCATTTTTTAGAAAAAAGTAAAATCTTTAAAAAATTGTTCATGTAAAGAGTAGTTTGGGGTGGAGAATTTTCTTGAAAATCTTTGTGTTGCAACCTTGGAAGATGCTCATTTACAATCCAAATTTAGTACTTAACAATCTTTTCATTTTTGAACTATGCTATCCCCACACCCACACATGCTCATATTTTCTAAAACTACTTTTCTTTTTTTTTTGTTTTGATTCAGGAGACCTTAAAACATGCATTTCTGGTGAAATCCTGACATCAAATTTTGGGTGGAATGCAATATCTTCTCTACATATTACATGGAAATGGAGTGTTATTTATGGATTCTCTTTAACTACTGCGGTTCTCAGTGTCTTATTCTATGTTGGGCATGAAAGACTGGTGCATTTTGCTCAGAGGCCTCTTTTATCATGCTTGAGGTTCTTTTACGTGCTGTAAATCTACGACATGGGACCAATGGCTTTACTTCCCTTTCGAAGGAAGCCATGCTAAGGATTTTTACGCCCGAAAAAATTCATTATCCTCCGCCGGGTTTGAACCCGCAACTTTGGGTATATGAAATTAGCATGGTAATCATTACACCACAGAGGGTGACCTCTACATATTATATGCATAGTATGGGCAGAGAAAGTAAAAAAAAAAACTATATTTGCATTGTTGTTGTCTAGGAAAAGCAATAAACGGCCTACCAAGTGACCATAAGTGCCACTTCCATTATTTAAACTACCACTGTACCACCATTTCAGCCAGCCTGTTCCGTGGAAATTAAAAACAAGTTCAGTTTTTCTGACGTTAATCATTATGTAAATTTTAACGAAGCAAGTTAAAAGAAATTTGTAAGAGTTGGTGGAGAAACAAACAAAGAAAAGAAAAAAGACGTGTTGACATTTGAAACGCTTGAGAATACATCCTGTTCGGGGCATTAAAAAGAATAAGTAGAAAATACAGGATTTTGACAGCAACTGCAGTTGTAGTTCTACATCTTTTGTAATGGTTTAGCCAAAAACTAATGTTGTTCCTTTTTTAGAATAAATCAGATAAATAGAAGAGTAAATATTTTAGAAATAAAACAGAGACCAGATAATCATTTTTCCAAGTCATTAAAAAAAGAGAACTTACAGTATTTCACCAAAACATTCAAAGTTTAAGATATAAAGGAAATGAATTGTTAATTAATTTCAAATCTGAAAAGTTAAATCTGGATATTTTATGTATTACAGAACATCATTTAGAAAAACAGGAAATATTACATTTTTCAATGGATGGTTATAAAACAGCAGCTTGGTCCTGAAGACAAAAACTCTCTAAAGGAGGTGTGAGTATCATTGTTAAGAATAATATAAGCTTCAACGTAATTGATCTTGAAAATACTGTCTGGAACAAACCTTTGAATGTTGCGCTGTTCATATTAACATAGTAAACTAACTAATTATATAAGCAGTATATAGAGCACCCACAGGAAATCTTGACAACTTTCTACATAACTTAAGACATTATTCTAAAACTGCTCTTCTAGCCAAAGATTCAATTTATTTTGTGTGGTGACTTGAACACAGATTCCTTGATAGACAGCGATCAAAAGATGCAAATTTGTTCACTATTAAGATCATACATTGTTATGCATACAGTCAATTTTGCAACTAAAATTCAAAATAATTCCAAAACAGCTATCGACAATATTTTTATACATATGTCTAAAAAGGAGTATACTTGTTAATGGATTTCAGACCATGATGGACAACTTATCAAAATTGATTACTATACACCCAATTCCAAAAAAACAAACCTCATAACCAGCTTTAGAATTATAAATAAAGAAAACATAGTGTGTTTTAAAGCTAAACTCTCTGAGGAATCATGGGAAGAAATGCATAAATTAAATAATGTAAATGATAAATTTATTCCTTCTTAAGCACTTTCGGAAGAATTCATAGTTCTAGTTTTCCACTCCATGTAAAGAAAATTAATAGCAATTCTAAAAATGACTGGCTAACTTAGGTATAAAAATCTGATGTGATCCATTCTCATGACTTTCTCTACATCTCTGTAACAAATTATTGTTAAAAACCTTATACTTCTATTTACTTCATGCTAACTGAGAAACAAATAGCAGAAATAGTCTTATTACTTGCTTCCTTGTAAGTAGAAGCAAAATAAGAGAGTATCATAGATTAAAATGATAGTCAAAAGCTGGTTGGAATGTCACTGAAGTTCCTTTGTATAGACAGCAGTTGACAAATTCCTGTAAGAGAAAAGTTTAAGTTTTTCAAAGCAGAAACCAAAAACAGGGAATGTCTCAAAAACGATCAACTCCACAAAAAAAATGTATATAACATAAATTGAGGACCGTTTTTGCAAAACTTGCTTTCTACAAAAAAATCAAAATTAAGTTTTTTATTGATCCACATGCATATTCAAACCCTTTATATGATGGTGCAATCTGTCTTTGCTAAACTTACTTCCTGCAGCTGTAATATGATAAAACCTGTGAGTTTTTGCAAAACTGGCTTCCTACTATGTAAGAGTTACAGCAAAACTTGCTTTCTAGTGCAAAGTACATTTTGTTAAAGTTACCGGTACTGAAAACATTGTTTATACGCAATAATGACATGAATACCAGAATGGTAACAATAAGTCTGCAGTTGTTGTTCATTTCCTGCCTGTAGTCGTTCATTGTCTGTGATTATTCTTGCCAGTTCACTAAAGGAATAAGCTTTGTCATTTTAAGTACATATTTTACAAGTAGTGAAGTATTAACTAATATAACATGACAGAAGAATATTCATGTCCTGTGTCGGTAGTTGAACGAGGTAGGAAAAGAAGGAGAGAAAGTTGTTCAAGAAGGAAGAAAAGTGTTAAATATTCAGAAGAAAATGCCGGAGATCTGAATGTAAGTTGTAATCATTTCTCTCAAGAGTATATGAGTGAGCGAGGTCAATACGGCTGTTATGTTTCTGATCTTTCTTATGACGATATGGATGAATTTAGAAAACTTCTTTACCTCAATAAAACAAAATGTGAACAAGAAGCTTTTCTACTAAAGTATATGGTAGTTAATAAGCCAAGATCTTGATGCAGCTAAAAATCCCAAAGAAGTGTCAGTAAGGTACTATATAAAAAGAGACATGATATGATCCACGTGTGCGCAAAAGCCTTCCAAGACATAACAGGTGTAACTCGCAGCAGATTTCGTCGGATTGCAAGACATTTTCTAGCTACCAGTTCACCTCTAAAAGAAAATCATGGAGGTTCCTGCCAAACAAAGGAACAGACGCAAATCACTGAAGATGTAATAAAACACATTACAAAATACAAGTGCAGGGAAGTTCACTACAGCTGAAACAAATGCAAGAGATATTTACCACCTGAACTTAATACCAATATGATACACAGGAATTTCACCAGAGAACAAGAACAAGAGGGAAGAAAGAAATGCTCACTATCAAAATTCAAAAGTGTATTTTATAAAAACTTTAAGATAGGTTTTGGTAATCCCCATTCCGATACATGTTCAATGTGTAAATCCTTATTGCTTAAATCAAAATCTTGCCAAAATCTGGAAGAGAAGAAGGAGGCTCTAATTAACTACCGATTACATAAATTGAGAGCAAATAAATTTTTCCACATAATGAAGGAGAGTAAGGACAATGATATAGATGTGATGCTCGACATGCAACAGAACCAATCCCTTCCAAAGTTATTCATTGGTGAGGTGTTCTACTCTAGGCAGGTGTGGCTGTACAACCTGTGCACATAATGCAAAATATATCGCCTATAGATGAATTTTTGCACGTGGTTAGAGACACAGTCTGCTCGAGGTGCTAATGAGGTAGCTTCAGCATTACAAGGCTATCTTCAGGAACTTGAGAAAACTTTCCTAAAAGAAGGGAAGAAAACATTGATTGACTATTTTCAGATGCGTGTACAGCTCAAAACAAAAACAGCATACTTCTGGCAACTGTAGCAAGATTTTTGGAAATGTGCAACGTGTTTCTGGAGGTTCAACTCTATTTTCCTATTCGAGACACAGCTTTAAGCCCCCGGAAAGGATATGTGGGAACTTAGAGGAAAGGTACAGAGAGAAGGAAGGAATCATATCTCCACATCAGTACTATGAGATAATGAAAAACTATGCAATTGTGAAAGAAAAACCAACCAAAGTGCTCAAGAGTAAGTTGCCATTTTCTGTTGTTAGTGAGAATGATCGAGAAGTGTGAACATTGATAAAATGCTGATGATAATTACTTTTGTAATAATTTACACATAATATTTGTTCATCTTTTGTTCCTTTTTATATCTTTATGTCAAGATTGTTCATTATGGGACCTTTTTTAGAATGTAAAAAAATGGCTGACAGTGACTGCATTACCCATATTGTAAATGGGTATCTTTAACTATTGATGAAAAGTTCCAAGAAGCTTTTATTATTAAAATTACAAATAATTTGTTGTATTGACATTCTATGTAGAAAGCATGTTTTGGAATAGAAGAAATTTATAAGGACCAACAGAGAAGAAATGTATTAGAATACATACAAAGAAGAAACGAAGCTAAAATAGAAGTAAAGAGAGCAAAAATTAAATGTGGGATAATTTTGGAAAGGAAATTGAAGATCACTATCGATCAAATCCAAAAAGTTTTTTGTAGATGGTAAAAAACTTAAAAAGGGGGTATAAAAATGAATATGGCATATCCATGAATAATAATAATAATAATAATAATAATAAAAATAATAATAATAATAATAATAATAATATTAAAATAAAAGGATATATTAAAAGTCTGGAAAGAATACTATGGAAATGTATTTTTGGAAAAAGACGTACCTTAGTTAGTAATGATACACAGGAGGAGGCAGAAATATCATCAGCAGCAGAGGACTGAGAACTGGGAAATCTGCAGGAGATGATGATGATGATGATGATGTAACACCAGAATTGATTAAATATGGAGGAGGAAAAGTTCAACAATGGCTGGCCAAATTATTTAGACAGATATGGAGAAAAGAGCAAACTCCAAAAGACTGGGAGAGAAACATTGTAATACCTATACACAAAAAAGGTTCTACAGTTAAAATTAAACAGCTATATGCCTATCATCAGCAGTAATGAAACTGTATTCAAGATTACAGGAAGGAAGGAAGTGCAAGAAAATATGGAGGAAGAACAAAGTGCTTTCAGGCCACAATGACAGACACATAATAGCCATATTAAGGATTGTAACAGAGTAGAGAAAGGCAACTATATATGGTTTTATAGATCTGAAATTAGCCCTTGGCAGAATACCTAGAGAACAAGTGCAGAAAGTTCTAATCTTTGCTAAAGAAGATAAAGTGACAAGGGAGTAAGAATAGCCGGTGCCAAATCGGAAGAATTTGAAATGAATAGAGGACACCTTGAGTCTGTTACTGTTTATCATATATATGGGCCAAATTATTAAATACTGTAAAAGAAGAACCAGACGTGTGAAAATGGCAAATTGGAACATGAGACCAGTATTCACCAGTACATGCAGATGACATTGTCTAATGGCCAATAGAGAAGAACAACTACAGAATTCAGTAATATGGGCCAATGCCTGTAAACATACAGCCATTCAAGTAAATGTAAATAAAAGCAAAGTAATGCATGCAACAAAAGGGCCACAGAAAAGAATAAATATCGAATGGAACAGAGAAACCATGGAGCAAATTGAGAAGTTTGAATATTTACAGATGATCATCAATTCAAAAGGAAAAATCTGATGTGTTCCATTCACATGACTTTCTCTACATCTCTGTAACAAATTATTGTTAAATAGCTTTTGCTTCTATTCACTTCATCCTAATCAAGAAAAAATTAGTAGAAATAGTCTTATTGCTTGCTTCCTTGTAAGTAGAAGCAAAATAAGGGAGTATCATAGGTTAAAGTGATAGTCAAAAGCTGGTTGCTATGTGACTGAAGTTCCTTTGTTTGTATGGACACGAGTTGACAAAGTCCTGTAAGAGAAAAGTATGTTTTTTTAAAGGTAAAATCAAAAACAAGGAATAACTCAAAAACGATCAACCCCACAAAAAAAATGTATGTAACATAAATTTATGTTTTAGCGTGCTCTACATCTTCTGTATGTCAAGTTTTTGTCCATCTCTTACAGTTTAGCAGTTATGCAAAATTATGTAAAACTCATCCAGAATAAAGTAGTCTTCAGAGGCTATTCCCAGAAAATTGAAGGTATACATTTCATTTGTCAGGTAAATATCTTTAATATACAATATTTTATTCAAAATCGTTAGAGCCATTTTTGAGAAAATCAAAAATTTTGAAAAATGTTCCATGTAAAGGGTAGTTGGGGATGGGGGATTTTCTTAAAAATCTTCCGTGTTGCATCCTTGGAAGATGCTGAACTTAAATATCAAATTTGGTATTTTATCCAATTTTTGTTTTTGAGTTATCGTGTTCATAGACATACGGACACACATGGACCTTTTTCTGAAAATACTTTTTTTTGGATACAGGGGACCCTAAAACATATATTTCCGGTGAAATCTTGGTATAAAATTTTTGGGTGCATTACAATATCTTCTCTATACACTATGTACACAGTGTGTGTAGAGAAAGGAAAAAAGGAAATTAACAATGATAGAAAAAGGTGAATATGGTTGGCTGGTATCTAATGTTAAGCAGTTGGCAGTGAAGCCATTTGCTCTCTTGCATTCCAGTATTTTGATGTCATATTATCATGTCGACTCAAGGTTGGGCAGCACAGTAGATGGTTTTCATCCATATCTTCTTTAAGTGTACAGAAAGGACACAGAGGAGATCTCATTATACCAACCCTGAATAAAAAAAAAAGACTGCGGAAAGACTTTTGTTACTAACAGGGAGGAGACCCTTTAATTCTTTTAATAATTAATAATTAATTGAAAGCTTAAAGGAACCGACCTGGACAAAAGCCTAATGTCCGATCCCTCACCTTCAGCTGTTAGTAATCATTATCAAGATTTGAAGATCAGTATTTGAAGACTTAAACAAAATGATGTGATGAACTAAAGGGAAGGTCTGCTCTGGTGAGTTATTGACTTGGACTGATATCAGATCCCCTCTTTTACCTTTCCTATCCAGTCTTGCTTCACTCAACTCTTGTTTTCTTCGACCCCAATGGTATTAGAGTATTCGAGGCCTAGGGGATCATTTCATTTTCTTTCCTGTCCATACCTTTCTTTACTTAGGTGATGTAACCACCATTTGTGGTGCCTAATTTTAAACGGTTACAAAAAGTTGAATAAGAACATTCCAGATAAAGTGATGTCCTATTGGAAAAGAAAAAATGTGAATATATAACAGTTTATCTGCCAACACTTCTTTATGGCTCAGAAATCTAGACAGTATTGTCAAAACATGAAAGTAGAAATAAAAGTACAGAAATGATTGGGAAAACAAGAAGGGACAGGATAACAAACTGTCACATAAGGAATATCCTTAATCAAGAACTAGTTATAAAAAAGATAGACATAAATGTTTTAAGATGGCTTGGACACATAAACAGGATGGATAAGAGTAGGAAACCCAAACATACATGGGAGGCCAGAGGGGAAGAAAGAAGAGGGAGAGAATAAAGAGATTATGTTGAATAAGAAAGGAAAGACTTTGAGGGAGGTTAAACAACCAACTAGGGATAGGACAAAATATAGAAAATGGATCATAACTGGCTGAGGAAACTTGATGCTCAAAAGGACATAACGGAGAGGAAAAGAAGAAGAAATGTTTTGCATAGGATGATCCAGTCTATTAACATTTGAGGAGGTGACACGCAAAGGCGAACATGTCCATTAAATACAGTTTTTCACAATCGACATAAAACATATCTCAACTATACATATTATTGGAAACAACATATTGATAGGCAAACGCCTTTATTTTGTATACAAAAAACAATGTGTGTGAAATACATCTAAAGTGAAAATTTTCCTTTAAAAAGTACATTTAAATATGGACATGTTCTCGTTTGCATGATCCATTTTGACATGTTCGCCTTTGAATGAATTTCGAAAGTCAAATATCTTGTTGTTTCTTAATGGCTTGCATGCTATTGAGTAATGCGTCTTATAGTATATCAGATTACGTATGTATAACATTTTAATATATCATATCATTAAAAAAAAATATAAACTCACTTTGGTACCTTTGGCTTTGTTTGGAAATTTTAACAAAGTTGTGATATTTTGCTTTTTTTTTAGAATCATTTAATTACATAAATTAAAGCATCATGACCAAAATGGAATGATATCAACAATGACATGGCTTATTATTAAAAATGTTCTTAAGCTCACACACTTAAACAAACAAACCACAGTCATCTTCTAAACAGTCACAGGAAATTTCATCTGCCTCTGTGTTGCACGATGTGGGAATAGAGGCAATGATGGATGTATACCATCTTAAATCTTGGTGATTTCTCCAGTCTGCTCCAAAAATGGTTTTCAATAAACCATCAACATCTTTCTTCTTAGCATCTGGGATTGGATGGCTGAGGGGTACTTCAGGTATTGGTTGACAGAAGAGTTATTTCATGGTCCATCCGCGTTTCAGAAGAGATTTCCGCTCTGGTAGTTCTTGCTGGGACTTGTAGAATGCAGTTGCATCCGCATCAATATGAATGCTTTTCATAGCTTGATATTTTTTAATGAAAATTCGTTTCATTTCACTGTTGTGATCTAAATTTCGTAGGCCTTTAGATAGTGATTTCATGTCCATCACTCTCCAATCTTCACCAAGGTTTCTTACTTCACCCACTGACTGATAGACCTCAATATATTCCTCTTTTGTTATAACTGTTGGCTTTTATTGTAGAAGTTTCTCCACTCTACCGAAAACGCGGTCAGCAGGTAAGAAACTGTGTCCTCGAACTGGAAAAATGAGGTGTATTTGTTCAACCGGACCTTCATGTATTCCAAGAAAATACATGAGTGTGTGAAGCACGATATTGTTCCTGTTTTGAGCTCCACACCCGTCACAGAAAAGTTTTAGTACAGTTTTATCTTTAAAATCGACAGATTTTAAAAAATGCAATAAGGCTGAAGCCACTTCCGCTACACCACGGCCTGCAAAATCTTCCGTCCACGTGTAAAATACAGGGTTTACTGATTTCACACTGACAATGCACAAACTGTAAAAACTTATCTGCCTGGAGTAAAATGCTTCTTGTACAGGACTCTTTGGCAGTGGTTGGACCTGTTGCAAATCAAAACAGAAAGCCACTGCTTGTTCATTCTGTTCTCGTAAAAGTTCATAGAAGGCATTTGCCCTTTTTTTTTGTAGACCCTTTTCTGTGTGATAAGCTGTATCTTTTCCTTTTTTGAAGCCACATTCATTTGCTCGTCAATTCTTGCGCAGAAACTGGAGATATCTGAAGCAGGACTTCTAAATCCAATGTTATATTCATTCACGAATATTTTACGGAACATTGATGTAGACACTTTGTTGTCATTAGCCACAGATCTGTTGTACAGCACACTTAGTTTCTTTATACTTAATTCGCTGTGCAGATACAGTCGTTGTGATTTTTGTCGGTTGTAATGACTTTCAGTACAATGCAGATTGCCTATAAATTGTCTAACACTTTTCTTCTTGTCTGCTGATTTATGGCTGACGCGATCTCCGCCTCTATATTCCTTTATTGCTTTTCCTTCTTTCATTTTGTTTGCTATACTATTCAGCCGAGTAGATTTCATTAGGGTAATATACATGAAAAGTTTCTTGCACACTGGGTATACTATGTTTCCATTTTGTGCGAAAAGAGTGTAGTTAACATTGAATTTGCGAGGTTTACTTTCGCCTTCATTGTTTCGAGGTCGCTTTCTTTGGATATTTTTCAGCGACATCATCCGTGCAACCATCATTTCTTGAGCTGCTTTATCATGAACTTTATAAATTAATTGCCTCCGGTGCAGTGCATCTTGTGGGTGTATTTCCCGTCAAGAGAACTGTTTATTTTGGTGTGAACATGCATGAAAAGAATGAAAGCCTCTTGGTGCAACATACCGTTTCCCTTTATCCTTTTCACGTTGCGATTCATTCCTCTTCCTCTTTCTGCTACCCTGGTTTGCAGTCTTCACAAGTACACGTTCTTCACCCATTTCACGCGCTAACTAAAACGCTGACCTAATAATTGTAGTTACTAGATAATTAGAATACAATACTACAGGAGAACACAGAAGCGCGACAATAATCATAACAGCTGCTCTGCGCGGGAATACCTGGCCTTGAATGGAAGGCAAATCATGTGACTTAAACCACAGCCTCCTATTGGTTATATGGACTAGTTCTTCTTTGCAGGAAATTTATACGTGGACATGTTCGCATTTGCTTTGAACCACCCATTTTCACAGGCTTGTATAACGGAATATATTCGGGTTTGCTTCAATAGCATTATGTATATACATTCCGCTTATAATCTAATTACCATTCCATATCGTAACTAATTTTTTTTAAGTTTTGGACATGTTCGTGTTTGCGCGTCACCTCCTCATTTATGCTCTTGATGCATTCTTCAAAAAATTCTGCTGCAAAAAAAAAAAAATTTTTTTTTTTGGTAGTGTTTGAACGCCTGCTTTAACTACTTATGGTGACACTGATGATACATGAATGAAGATGGAGCACCGGTGGAATGCGAACCCGGGCCATCTAGGTGAGAGGTGAATGGTCTAACCACTCAGCCATGGCATGGCTGGCTGCAAAAATATATCTGATGTGTTACACTCACATGACTTTCTCTAGCTGCTCTACAAACATCCTACAAAAGATTATTCTTCTTTGTACACAATGCTAATCGCGATAATCATTAGCGGAATGTTCTTATTAGTTAGTTCCTTATAAGTAGAAGGGAATAAGGGAATGTGCTATGCTAAAGATATTGTCAAACGTTTTAAAAGCTATCGTTATGCGATTGTCATTGCAATTCACTTCTTTGCTTGACCAGGAGTAGAACAAAAGAAAAACGGACACTTCCAGTATGAGAAAAGTTTAAGTACTTCACAATTGAAACCAATAACAAGGAATATCTCGGAAATCGTTACCTCCACAACAAAAATGTAAAGGACATAAATTGTGTGTTTTGTCGTGATGTACATTTTTTCTGCAGTAAGTGTTTTTCTATCTCTTATGGTTTAGCAGTTAAGCAAAATTCATCCAGAATAAAGAGGTCTCCAGAGACTATTCCCAAAAAATTTGAGATATGTATTTTATTTCGGACATAAATAGCTTTAATATACAGGATTTTAATCAAAACTGTTAGCCATTTTTAAGAAAATCAACATTTTCGAAATTTTTTCCATGTAAAGGGTAGTTTGTAGTGGGGGATTGTTTTAAAATCTTCATATTGCATCCTTGGAAGATACTACCTAAATACCAAGTTTGGTATTTAACAGTCTTTTCATTCTGGGGCTATGCTGTCTCCCCCCACCCCTACACACACACAGACCTTTTTTTAAAAATGCTTTTTTCGGATTCAATGGACCCCAAAACGTATATTTCTTGTGAAATCTTGCTATCAAATTTTTGGATGCATTACAATACCTTTGCTATTCCTATGTAAAATGGAAATGCGTTTTATTTATAGACGCTCTTTAACTGCTATGATTCTCAGCGTATCATTCTATATTGGGTGTGAAAGATTGCTTAATTTGTTCAGAGGCCTCTCTATCAGGCTTGAGGTTCTTTTATGTGCTGTAAATCTATGACATGGGACCCATGACTTTACTTCCCTTCCGAAGGAAGCCATGCTAAGGATTTTTACGCCCGAAAAAATCCATCATCCTCCGCCGGGTTTGAACCCGCTATATGAAGCTAGCATGTACATTGTACATATGGGGCTAGAGAAAGTAAAAATGTATGTTTTACATATCAGCACTTCTCTGTGTGGTACATACCTGCCAATGATGAAAGACGGACAAACAAAATGCCTGACCCTGAGTGTGTGTTCGCAAATCTGTCTCAAAGCCAAAAGAATCAATGGCTGGAATGAATGCCTTTATAGTGTACAATGGAGATCCTGGAACTGGAGCATCTTGAGTCACATGACCTCTGCAAAATAAAAATGTTCATTAGCAGTGTAATTGTTATAAAATTAAATAGTTTATATAAACATTAATATTTAAAAATCAAACCAGCAAAGATGGACTTGAACTGTGTATGTGAATGGATTCAAATTGAGCAAAATCTCCAATCTTGCTATTTAATTACTTTCTCCACATGTACTGTGTACATAGTGTAGAGAGAAGGTATTGCATTGCACCCAAATGTTTGATTCCAAGATTTCAAAGGAAGTAAAGGTTTTGGGATCCATTAAGTCCAAAAAAAAAGCATTTTTAGAAAAATGTCCACATATCTCTCTCTCTCCAATTCCCTCTCCCGACCTTTCTCCCCTAATGACAACCCGCTCTACAAGTTCATCTATCAGCCACCAGAGAAAAGAGAGGAGTCCACAAAAAATACCAACAACAGGCTGGCTAGTCAAAATCTGTTGATGATGTAGGCAACACACGCCTTCGAAACATGTCCAGGTAATTAATTATTTAGTGAAGCTATTCAAGTGTAAATTCGACTCATTTTTCCAATGTGTAATTATGCTTCACTGTGTACCACTTCCAGTATTTTGATTCTTTTGATCATTTGAATATATAGCTTGACTTTCAATTGCTTGTACAAATTTTAAAATGACTCTGCTGGTGGTATTTCAAAATTAACCACATTGCTGCTATTACTATGAATGAAGATTTTTCCCAAATATCCAACTCTGAAGGAGTATTAATTTCCTGCCCCGCTTCATGGTTGGTACTCCAGAAATGATTGGCTACTGCTGATTTTTCCAACTGTTTTCATTTGATATTTCTTTGATGTTCTTTAAGATGAACATCTTAAGCTTCACTTTGTTCTACCAATGTAAACTTTTTCACAATCATTGCAGTTAAAAATATATGAAATTTAATGATTATAATCAACATAAAAAAAATGGCTGAAAAGTGTATAGTAAAAACTGAAAAGCAAGAACATTACAAAGCTTTACATAGAACTGAAGTGCAACTTTATCAATTATACCTGTATATGACAAGTTAAGTAGATTTTCCACTTTGCAGAAACTTTGAAGAAAATTATCTTGCATATTTAAATTTTGTTATGAAAAAGAAAAATGAGACTTTAAAAAAGAAATTAAATGATCTTAAATATGAACAGTTACCATGTGTTCAACCACATAAATTACAGAAAAGTAAAAATAGTAACCATGTAGTTAATTTATCCAGTGAAACTTTCAATAATCAAGAATTGCAATTGCTGAATAAAGGTTTTAAAACTAGCCTAGCCTTCTCGGAAGATATATGTGATTTTGGAGCAGACATAAACTTAGCACTTGGGGTCTTGCACAAATTGCTGCCAACACATTAAAATTACAATGTGCAGAAATACTTAAAGATTTACAGTATAATCGTATGAAAGATCCAGAATTAAAGCTAATCAAATCCATGAATGAACATTTGTGAATAAAGAGATGACAACAAATGCTCCTACCGCCGAGGCCCTACAGCAATCGCCGAACTTTTCCCAACCGACACCACCGACCATTTTCGTCACTGCCTGACGACAAACTATTTCCAGTGGAATAATACTTTCTAGGAACAAATTGATGGCATCGCGATGGGCAGTCCATTGAGTCCGGTGATCACTAATTACTTCATGGAGAAGTTTGAAGATAAAGCCCTTAGGACAGCAGCACATAAACCAAAAGTGTGGCTTAGGTATGTGGACGACACTTTTGTCATCTGGAGCTACGGAGAAGAAAAGCTGGAAGCTTTCCTTCACCACCTGAACAGCCAAAACAACAGCATACAGTTCACCACAGAAAAAGACATCCTGTTTTTGGATGTCATGGTAACTAGAGAAAGTGGATTACGTTTGGGACACACTCACACTGGCAGATATCTGCACAAAACCTCTAACCAACATCCCCGACAAACATTTGGCATAATTAAGACACTCACTGAACATGCCAACAAGATCTGTGAGCCACAAAATCTAGAGAAAGGAATCCGGCATTTAATCGAGGCCTTCAGTAACAACGGCTACACACACAAAGAAATAACAAGAGCCCCTCATCCAAGGTTACTTCAGCCGGGAAATATAGCAAAGAACAAACACCATACATTAACAGAGTCACGGACCGTATTGGTAAATTGCTTAAATCACACAACATAAGGACCATTTATAAACCAACAAGAAAACTGAAGGACCTACTCAACTCTGTAAAAGACAAGTAACACCCACATTGTACAGCAGGAGTTTACAAAATACCTTGTAGTTGCGGACAGGTACCACCATGCGGAACACCAGCTCACGTCTAAAAGAGCATGGTTAGGACATGCTGAAAAGTCAGCAGTGGCAGAACATTCGTTATTATTTGGCCACAACATAAGCTACAAGGACACTATGGTGCTCATTAGAACCAATCAATACCAGGCTCGCTTGACATGAGAAGCGATTGAAATATTCAAACACAAAAACGTTTTCAACAGAAAAGAAGAAAGACAGCAAATAAGCAAAGCTTGGATTCCAGCTCTGGAAAGAGCGAGAGTGAAACCTGAGCAAAGGGAAGCTCGTCGCTTTATACACGAAGCAGAGTCAGCCCTCGGACGAATGACGGCCAATAACTAATCTACCCCCACCCCCAGCTGGTCATGCCCTGCCTCGATGCGCGGCTATATAACCAGCACCAATTTCAGTGGGCTCCAGTCTTGCCCGGACTCCGGAACTAGACTCTCACCCTGAAGATGCTGAATGCAGCTTTCGGCGAAACGTCGGTTATACCAACCACTGGACCACGGCCTACAAGCCCAGCAAACTTTGATAAGAAGATTGATAATGCCGGCCGTGAAAGCCTAAGCCTCTACATTTTTAGAAAGAATAATGTGTTACAGTTTGGTATTTATAGAAAACCAACTCATGTGGATAATTATATAAAAAATCTGATGTGTACCATTCACATGACTTTCTCTACATCTCCATAACAAAATTATTGTTAAAAAGCTTATGCCTATTTACTTCATGCTACTCGAGAACAAATTAGCAGAAATAGTCTTATTACTTGTTTCCTTCTAAGTAGAAGTGAAATAAGGGAGTACCATAGGTTAAAGTGATAGTCAAAAGCTGGATGCTATGTGACAAGTTCCTTTGTTTATATGGACAGGAGTTGACAAATTCCTATATGAGAAAAGTATGTTTTTCATAGCCCAAACCAAAAACAATGAATGTCTCAAAAATGATCAAGTCCATGAAAAAAATGTATATAACTTAATTGTGTGTTTTAACGTGCTCTACATTTCTTGTGTAGTAAGTTTTTATCTAAGTCTTACGGTTTAGCAGTTATGCAAAATTCCGTAAAATTTGTCCAGAATAAAGTAGTCTTCAGAGGCTATTCCCAGAAAATTCAAGATAGACATTTTGTTTGTCAGGTTAATATCTTTAATATTTGATATTTTAATCAAAATCGTTAGAGCCATTTTTGCGAAAATCAAAATTTTCGAAATAAGTTCCATGTAAAGGTTAGTTTGGGGTGGGTGGATTTTTCTTAAAACCTTTGTTTTGCATCCCTGGGAGATACTAAACTTAAATACCAAGTTTGGTATTTTACCGACTTTTCGTTTTGGAGTTATCGTGTTCACAGACATACGGACACACACACACACACACACACACATGGACTTTTTGTGAAAATGCTTTTTTTGGATATAAGGGACCCTAAAACATATATTTCCTGTGAAATGTCGGTATCAAATTTTTGGGTGGAGTGCAATACCTTCTCTATACACTATGCACATAGTGCATGTAGAGAAAGTAAAATAGCAGATGCAGTCCTAAAAGCCATCAACATGCTGTTTTTCAAAGTTTAATATATAGGCTAATTAATGTACCTTTAACAAAGGAAGAATAAAAAAAAAGAATTTAATTATATTATCAAGGTTGCACAAAATAATGCATTTGATAGACAATTGATTTATAGTATTTTGAATAAACAAGAAAAACAAAACAAGAAGAAAGAAGTCAAAATCTTCTCAGGCTTCTAACCAGGTAAAAACTTGGCTTGATACCAACGTTTCGAAGAAGTGCATCTTCCTGGTCTTCAGGGTGATCAGTTCCTGGTTAGAAGTCCGAGAAGATTTTGAATGAATACAGCTTATTATGCATATTTTCATTCATTGCAGTCATTCCAAAAAGGGATTTACTACAAAGGAATAGTTTTGCTTAATTCACTTCCATGTTCTATAAAAGCATTGCAAATGAACAAAAACAAGTTTAGATCAGAATTAAAAAGATACCTTATCACTCACACCTTCTATACAGAGGAGGATTTCATTCAATCAAAAAACACTGGTAATAATGTAACATTGTAAATATAATAAAACATGAATATTCTAAGAATGCAAATGTACAGGTAGGCTTTTGGAAACAGACATTTAATTGAAAACTATGCAAAACTGACACCTCTGAAAATTCATTGTCAGGTTATTATTTGTAAATAAATGTATTAATAAAGTAAGTATGAATAAATGTAATTGTTGACATGATCTACATCCTAGAGTTTGGGCTTTGAGTCATATTAGTATCTACAGATTGCAATGTTGTGTGTGTGATCCACTAGTTTGTTTTGATGCCTGCAAGACAACTTCTTTTCTAATTGAGTACTGACCTGCGTTTTGCCAGCACAGTGTACACTGCTGACACACAATCTGCTGGAGCCTGCACCTCCACAAACAGATATGGCTCCATGAGTCTAGGAGTTGCCATCAGAAACGCTGAGTACGCCACTCGTCGAGCTGTGGGAATGATCTGACCTAAAACAATCAAATGTTCTGGGTATTAAGTATATCTGGTGGATATTCAACATGACTATATTGAGTTCAGGGCAAGAGGCTGGTATATTACATACTCAGCAGTTTACCATTAATCCTATTGATACAATCTTGTTGAGACGTACCTTTTGCATAATTGTTCTTCCAAGAAATGCTAATGAATGTATCAAGTCACTCATGGAGAAAAGATATTTCCTACATGGCGCATGTCAGTTTCATTTAGTAGAAGTAATAGGGAAGAATACATCTTGCTTGATAAGGTTAAGGTGCTTTAAAGTGAGCTTTTTCATTATTTTTCTTAACAGTGGAAGTTAAGGCAGATATAAGAATGTTCTGCCAAAACCTTCAAGTTGATATAGTGGGCACTCTGTGTATAATTAAAAGGGTTTGTTTCCAAAGTGATTTTTCTCCATGAAATCACATTTTTCACAAAAGACAAATTTCATATAATTCCTTGTTGTATTATGGTAGAAGCCTAATTTTTGACATGTGGAATTCAGTAATACTTGCAAATGTATCTATATATGTGAAAAAAATCACAGAGTGGTGGAACTGGGATCACATAACAGGGAGTTAAGTCATATTGGCAGTAAACTAAAGCTTTATATAGATGTCCACTGCAATATGAAGAAGTGGATATGTATTATTGATAAAACAAAAGTGCTATAGCTGTCAGTCTTATGTTTATCATTTAAACACCATAACATCTAAATGGTAAACCAAAAGCCTTCAAAATGTTAGTTTAATACCATACCAGATGAGATAATTGATAAGATATTTAAACTTCACGCACTATAAAGATAGCCAATACCAAACTTCTTTTTCCAACTGGAAATAATATTACTAGCTAAGAATTAATTGTAACCTGACTTTGTGTACTTAAATTGTTCAAAGTTTTCAGTTTATAAAGCTTAAAAACAAACAAAATTAATATAACAGCCAATGTCAATCATTTTACTATCACTAGGAATAATATTGTGGGCCTAAGCATCACTGATATCATCACTGACTGCAAGAAAATACCTGCTTATAAAATGACATTGCAGGATGACCATCACAAATACCTAGTTTTTTTATACATAACTTGAAGCATTCCTATTGACTATGAGGAGATGAGACGTTTTGGAAATAAACACAGCTGGGAGATGCGTCACATTGGAAATAAAACCAACTTTCAAAGGCTCCTGACGCTGGCATGTACTCAGCTCCAATTCTTTTAAAATTGGAGATACATCACTTTGTATGTATGTTTTATTCACCAATTGGAAATTAATTACAATTTCAAGGCTTCGTCAAGTACAAATTACAATTATATTAACAATTATATACAACATAATGATCCTATTTACATTGTTCATGAATTGTGGCTAAAGAACTCGTAAAACTTTTGTACGTGGTAGAAACGTTGTTCAATTAAAAACTTGTTAACATGCTTCCTGAACTTCGGTGAATGCTTGTCATTTACCTTTTTTGAGATTAAATTATACATGAGGATTCCTGTATGCAGTATGGAGTTAATCTTTTTTGTTGTTCTGGCAGCTTGCAAGTGGAGATTATTCTCATTTCTAGTGGCATGCTCAAGTATGGTGTTGTTTGAATTAAAGAGATGGATGTTGTTATTTATGAAGCAAATTGTTTCTAATATAAACAAACAAAGTAGGGTAAGTATATTGTTTGGTACGAAATGTGTTTTGCAGTGTTCGGTTTTCTGTAAGTTATACATGTCTCCAATTATTTTCTTTTGAGCTATAAACAGCTTATTTACATCAGTTGAATTTCCCCAAAGGATTATGCCATAAGCAAGTACTGACTGCACATAGGAAAAGTATATCATTCTTATTGTTTGAGGAGTGCATAGACATTTTAGCTTTGATATTACATAGTGTGCTCTATTAATTTTAGATGTAATGCATTGTATGTGTGGCTTCCAATTCAGGAGTTTATCAATAGTTATTCCTAAAAATGTTATGTTAGGTGCATGCCGAATTATTTTACCATTATAGTTGGTTACTGGTTTAATGCTGACATTATCTCTACTAGATAATGCAAAGCTCATGCATTGGGATATGTCACTGTTTGAGAACAGCCATTGACACAATTAGCCTGCTGTTGCAATTGTGCGAAGTTATCACCCCTGTATCATCCGCATGAGGTACATTGATTGGCAAATCATTAATGTATACTAAAAACAATAGAGATCAGAGATTAGAGCCCTGGGGAACCCCGCCTTTTATCTTTTTAGAATTAGAACTAACATATTGAATGTTATCATTTCGTATGATTGTAACTTGTTTACGATTACTGAGATAAGATGTCATCCACTTATGAGCTACTCCACGAATACCTTAAGCTTCTAATCTAGACAACAAGATAGTATGATCCACTAGGTCAAATGCCTTACTTAGGTCCATGGTATGATCCACTAGGTCAAATGCCTTACTTAGGTCCATGGTATGATCCACTAGGTCAAATGCCTTACTTAGGTCCATGGTATGATCCACTAGGTCAAATGCCTTACTTAGGTCCATGGTATGATCCACTAGGTCAAATGCCTTACTTAGGTCCATGGTATGATCCACTAGGTCAAATGCCTTACTTAGGTCCATGGTATGATCCACTAGGTCAAATGCCTTACTTAGGTCCATGGTATGATCCACTAGGTCAAATGCCTTACTTAGGTCCATGGTATGATCCACTAGGTCAAATGCCTTACTTAGGTCCATGGTATGATCCACTAGGTCAAATGCCTTACTTAGGTCCATGGTATGATCCACTAGGTCAAATGCCTTACTTAGGTCCATGGTATGATCCACTAGGTCAAATGCCTTACTTAGGTCCATGGTATGATCCACTAGGTCAAATGCCTTACTTAGGTCCATGGTATGATCCACTAGGTCAAATGCCTTACTTAGGTCCATGGTATGATCCACTAGGTCAAATGCCTTACTTAGGTCCATGAAGAGACCAAGAATGGATTTGGAAATAAGCCCTTCAATTAAGCTCTTTCATGCGAAGACACTAAGAACCACAGCAGTTAAAGAGCATCCATAAATAAAATGAATAAATAAATAAATGATGACAATGATTATGATGATGACGACGATGATAATGATGATGATGATGACAACGACAGTGATGATGATGCCCTGTGAGCCTGTGGTGTTCATAGTTCATCTTGAGTGTGGCTGAAGCTGTAATACTGGAAATTTAGAACAGTAAATTCATATTAGGTTTCAACAATAATACAACTTAAGTGGAAATGCCAGAAGGAAGACAGAATCGAAGGTTTTGTCTGCATTACAATGCAAAAGGTGCTGTTTGTCAGAACAATTTGAGACACCAAAACACTAGTGAAGGCCTAACAACAAACCATATTATAAATTTAACTATATAATATGAAAAGCAACTATTGTGAAACAGAAGTCTAATACAGACATAATTATACCATAACCTTTTAAAGAAAATTAGAAATATTCCCTAACCATTGTACAAGAGCAATCCAGAAAGCGACAGAGATTAATAATAATAATGATAATAATAATGAAAGTTATCAACACAAAACTTTATTTACAAAGTTACATACCTTACTCTATATCTAAACGTAATTGTCATTGCTACGAGGGGCATACTGAAAGTCATGGGCAACCCATTGTAAAAATTTAAATTTCAACAATGTAATGAAACGAATTGCAGGATCGTAATCTACAACCTTTAAGCCACATGTTGACATATTGTGACGTCATTAGCTTCTATCACTTGACCACAGACGGTGTTTGAAAAATGGCTGACATTGATGTTTCGTTTCGACAGCGTGCTGTCATTGAATTCCTTGTGAAAGAAGGAAAGCTCCTGAAATTCATCTCAGACTTCAACGTGCGTATGGAGGTGTCTGCATGGGTGCCAGCAGTGTTAGAAGATGGGTGAAACATTTCAAAGATGGAAACATGAGTCTGCAAAATGCGCCTCGTAGCGGGCATCCTCGAACTGCCTCTACAGAACGCAACAAGGAAAGAGTTGATGAGCTCATTACAGGAGATAGGCGTTTCACTGTGAATGAAATTGCTGCGCAACTTGGAATAGGACATAGTGCAGTGCAAGAAATGATCCACAGCTTGGGTTATCGAAAGGTCTGTGCCCGTTGGGTCCCCCGTTTATTGACTGAAGACCACAAACTTCAGAGAAGAACCATTGCACAAAACCTTCTTCAGAGATTTCATAATGAAGGTGATGAATTTTTGACGTGCATTGTGACTGGAGATGAGAGCTGGTTCCATCACTATGAGCCAGAAACGAAACGTCAAAGTATGGAATGGCAACAGTTGATCGAAGAAGAAAGCGCAGACAGTGCAGTCTGTAGGAAAAGTTATGGGAAGTGTCTTTTGGGATGCACAAGGTTGCATTCTGGTTGACTTTCTTGAACCTGGACAAACCATAAATTCTGCCTGCTACATCAAGTCACTTCTGAAGCTCCGTCGGGCTTTGCGTGATAAACGCCCTGGAAAGAGGATCATCCTTCAACAGGATAATGCACGTCCGCATACTGCCCGTGCCACTATGGAGAAGATGAGGGCATTAGGGTGGGAAACTCTTCCACATCCTCCCTACAGTCCCGACTTGGCACCCTCCGACTACCATCTTTTCGGTTCTGTAAAGGAGCAGATGCGTGGCCAACACTATGAGACGCTGGAGGATATTCGGAAAGCAGTGCATCAGGGTCTGCGGGCAGCTGGAACGGAGTTCTATCACAAGGGCATTTTCAAACTTGAAGAACGATGGGAAAAATGTGTGCAAAACAATGGAGACTATGTCGAAAAGTGAAAGAAAGTCTGTAGATTATGATGATGTATTTGGTTTGGCTTAAAAATAAATATTAAGATTGTAAAACAGTGTTGCTCATGACTTTCAGTATGCCCCTCGTATTAAAGTATTTGTCACATGATACCGGTTTTTTGAATGCCGATGTTATACTTTTCTACCACTAAAGGACTTATTTGTTTTTTTTTTAATGATCGGTTCAACTGAATGTTATAGGCAAATAATGCAAGTGTATAATGATAATGCAATGAACGAATCTTCAGTGAGGAAATGGCACATAATTTACGAGTAATCAAGGAAGAACATAACAGTGTGTACGATAAAGACCAGAGTGGAAGTTCATCAAGCGTTATAGAGGAGTTGAAAGCAAATGTTGAAAAGTATTCAGAAAAACCGGTGTTTCACTTTGGACACCGTAGATACTTTTTTGGGTGAAAAAATTTCCCAACCTCAAAGTTGGCTCAGATCTTTAGTGGTAGAAGAGTATAACATCTGCATTGAAAAACTGGTACCTGTGATGGAACTTTCCATCTCTGTGCGACCTGAGTAGTCAGAGCCTTGCTGGCAAGCTATAAGAAGGTGGCCTCCACGCTCAGCTCTCTGTCATCTGGCTTGCCACACTGCGCCTGCGATATATTAATGCAGCCATTTTGGGCTGTCTGGTAACTGGTGAGGCCGTTCTTTATTTATTCATGAGGGGCTTTGTGTGAATGGGTATTGTAGTATGCATGGTATTTTAAAAGGTGTACAGGCATTGCTATACCCGTGATTTAAGTGATTTGTGGGATGGTTTATTGTATCCAATGCAATTTCACTGTGAATGTGATTGATTGTAATAGGTTCCACGGCAGTGAAATTGGGCATTGGCACGTATTAGTGAAAACCAAAAAACAGAGTTCGGTTTACGTCAGATTTATTATCTGACATGTATTGGGTTGAGCTTTGCCTTACATGAAAGGGTTTTGAAATTAATATTGTATTAACTTGTTTGCGTGTGCATGTGTGGGAACCAGCCCCTAGTTTATTGTAGTGGTTAATTATATTTCTATTGTGCGGAATCCAGATATTCAATACAGGCTTTAGCCGGCTTGTTCCTTTTTATAATGCCGCCAGCTGGATTTTCACAGAAAGCATGTCTTTGCATTTGTAATATTTGAAAAATTTTGAATGGGCTTTATTTTCTAATTGCGAGTGGCTGTCCCTTTTCTTACCAGTTACGAAGTTATAACTTGTTGAGAGTTTATTGTTAGTTACTATTTATTATATTGTTAAAGTTAAATGTTGTTATGTTTATTGTTGCCTTTATTAATAGTTTATTTGCATAAAATTTTATTGGGGTATTAGCCACTCAAATAACTTATTACTAAATTCAATACTGCAGCCCTTATTTGTAATTAATTATTTAAATATAGAGTTAAAATGCAATCTAGATCTTTCATTAGAATTGATGGTAATTTTAACGTCCTCCATCCAACTGTAGTAACAAAGTGTAGAAGGTCCACGAGTGGTAGCAGTGAGTGCTGAACTGCGCATGACAATAAATACCTTGATAGTAATCCAGATTACATTGATAAATAGAGTAAGGTTCTGTAACTTTGTAAATAAAGTTTTGTGTTGATATCTTTCATTATTATTTAGTTATGCAAAATTGTCTGCTACTTTCTGGACTGCCCTCGTATACACTTATCAGAATTCACTGCATTCGCAAAATTTATACCCTGCAGCACATTTGTTCCCAGAGGTGCCGGCTTAAACCATATTACAGTTGACAAAAGCCACCATCAGATTGATCAAGATGATAAAAGTGGCCACTCAGTGGCCAAGATTAGACTTCCCTAGAATTTACAAGAAAACTCTGACAAAGAGAAAAGATGGTCTTACTCTGCGCTGATGAGAACTACCTACTCTGCTGCTACGAGGTCGTTCCGAAACTATTGCCTGCAATTTTTTATGGTGACTATGGATGTCCGAGCCAGATGGAGTCGGTGTAGTGCTAACGTTTTCATTTGCAGGTGGTTTCATTGTTCTGCAGCAGTTGGCGCCAGCAGAGGACTGTTCCAAAATGGAGTCTGATGTGGACATAAAACAGATGTGAGATTGAATTCCTGAAGAAATTGTCCTGATTCAAAGCCTTCAATGCTTGGGGTGGGGGGGATTTTCTTGAAAATCTTCATGTTGCATTCTTGGACAATACTAAACTTAAATATCAAGTTTGGCATTTTACCAACTTTTCTGGACCTTTTTCAAAAACTGCTTTTTTTATGTGGGGGATCATAAAACGTGTGTTTCCAGTGAAATCTTAGTATCAAACTTTAGGGTAGAGTGCAATAGATTCTCTAGTGTACCATGTACTAATTGAAGAAAGTAAAAATCACATTTTGAATGAGTATATTATTCAGCTTAGCATTTATCAACTTATGAAACAACCAAAAAACGTTCTTCTAATAATAGAAATTATAATTTTAGAAATGTAAAATATAAAACAGTATTTGTTCATATTTAACTTCTCAGTGATATTTAAACTATTTCTTTTCCTTTAATATCCATAACAAGATGTGTAATGTAGTTATTTCTGCAAAGGTTTATCTTGATTAAAATGAGGTACTTTAAAAGAGGGTGAATCTGATCAAAATTTGCATATAATTTAATATTTTGAAATGAAATAATTTGTTAAAAGTGGTGAAGCACGGAAGATATGTTCCTTCATATTTGGCAATAATGATACATAAATATTGTCATTGACTAACTTTAACAATTGCGTATTTATTTAATTGTTTACCGATCGGAGTCACACGCATAGTGTGGGTGGTTCCGATCACTTCTTTTCATTCAATGTTGTTTTACAACTTTAATACAGGTGAATGCGATCACAACTGTGATTTTTAAAAAATAGTTTCCTATATACAGAAAAACAACGAACAATGGAATGTAAATTGTGCATTTATATTCATATTTATTTTGGAGGACTCCAAATGTTTCAGCACATGTTGGTAACCAAAGGTCGATTACAGAATATGATTACAAAGAAGAAAAACACAACTCAGTTTATCAATAAACAGGTTCTCATCATTGAAACTGTACATTACTCAATTTTATTAATCATATCATTTATGTTTCTGAACGTGTAACTTCCTCTTCTTTGAGTTTCTCATTGGATTTTTCGAATTATTTCACTTCTCTCTAATTCTGCAATGTCTTCAGTCTCTGGAAAAATGAAGTGCGTGTTCAAGTTATAACTTTGTTTTTTTCTTAAAAACTTAACCTCAAACAAATCTTTATCAATTTCTTCCTCAATCTTTACAATAAAGTATCTAACCCTCTTCTTCGTTGGGAATTTTACCACAACAAACTCTCCTCTTGAAATTTCTGCAATTTCATCCTCACTATCCTCAACTGCTTTTGATGCTTCATCATCGTCATCATCATCTCTCTCTGCTGGCTCATCTACATGGTTCCTTCACCTGTAATGTGGACATTTTGTTGACTCAAGATCTTCCACAACCACTCCCTTACCTGGCGCCACATTCAAATGAGTCTTACAAACTGCTTCTCCAGTACGAGACTTCCTTGAGTGATCCACAAATGCTTCTGTCCATGACTTTTCCATTTCCAGTGTACTATTATCATCATTTACATCTACAACTTGAGAGAGAATTTTTTCTGGGTAGAAGGGAACAATCCCTGTCTTTGCAAAACCGGATATGATATTCTGTTTCTTATTATCTCCAATTTCATTGAATGCCTTTTTAAGAAGGCGAGGAAATTCTGATTTTGGAACTACACCTCTGTTATGCTGTTTCCACTCGTCAAAAACACTCCTCCAAGCACATTTGAGTGGTCGAAAGAATGCTACATCGAGTGGGTGGTGTTAGGTAGCAATAGAACAAATCGCACATTGTGCAACTCATGCTGTTTGATGACATGTAGAGAAATGTGGCTTGTTAAATTATACACTACTAGCAACTTTGTCCCTTCTAATCTTCTTACAAAAGGAACCAGAATGTCCGAAAACCATGGTTCAAACATACTCATACCAAACCATCCATTCATATTTCTATTTTAACCAGCACCAGACATACCCCCTGTGTCATGGAGATGCTTACTCTTGTACGCTGTATACGGAGGAAGCAATTTTCCATCTGCTGTAGCTGATACCATAACGCTAACGCTGTTCTTTGAAGAATCAATTATTCTTTCTGGGTGTTTCACACCACGTTTGACGACGACTCTAACTTGGCCCGGATCATCTGAGAAATTGGTTTCATCATAATTAAAGATGTTAGATGGAGGGACTCCCTCCATTGATGTCTCTAAATTAGAAAAATATTCATGCACTGTAGTGTGTGTATAGCTGCTCTAGCCCTCTTTATATTTTCACTTTATCTTACACTTAATTCCTTGTTTGTTCCAAGGAACCCACGTAACCATTCCTTGCCAGGTCTGTTGTCAGTAAATCTTTTTTCTATTTTCCCTATCTTAATTAGATAGCTTTGTACTACGTAGCTACGTAGCTTTGATATCTCGATCTGTTAGCGGGAAACCACATTTGGCATACACTAGTAATCCTTAAACCAAAGCTTTTTCTTCTTCTCTGCTTAAAGTAATTTGTCCTCCCATTCTGAATTTATATTTGTTATTTATTTTATCATTAAGGGTGGTACATGGCACACCATATTGCTCCGATGTTAATTTTGCTGATTTCATAGCATTTACCGCATTAGTTAAGTATACAGGATTGTAGTTACATCCACTGCCAGGACCAACTTTCTTTTTATACTTTCCCCATGCTGATCGGATTCACCCTACAATGTAACAAATTTTAATGTCAGACGAGCTACCAATAAAACAAAACGAACTTGAATAGGTTTAGTTACTGATACTACCACAAGAAACATAATGAAATAAAATATGTTAAAACATACCTAGTTATGCCAAAGCGATGAAACGCACATAAGAACTTTTCACAAGTAAGCTTCTTCCACCACTATGACGCGTTCACTTGAATCTGATCTACCGCTATAGAAAGCAATAATAACAGTTCCGACGTAACAATGTTGTGTTTTAACTGTGTTCTCGTTTCGAACATGCAATGCAATAATTAACTCTAAACAGCTGTTCCGCCATTTATTGTTGTTTTCCGAGTAAAAGAAGAAACAATCGGAATTACCCGCCTATATTGGATTCACCCACTTTCACGGTACTGTATTTATCCTACTACAAGATGATGTTTTTTCCAAAATATTAATATTCAGAACTGGGGGTCATCTTGTATTCATGATATGACTTCCTTTCACATCGGTGGTTGTATTGGATGTCAACGGTCAAGCAGAAACAGAGAGGTTAGCTGCACATTTCCCCTCCTAGGGCCTCACATATACACAATGTGCATTTACGCATAAATTCAAACTAGGTTTATGATATATTAAGTCTGTTGTCCTGACAGAAAATAGCAGCCATATATAACTATCACTACAGCTATGCTGCCACTGTCAATTTCATCATCGCATATACCGTACATTTCGTTCTCCCTTCTCCGTCTCTCCTGCTCGCAATGTGAATTTCTGTGTAAATTTCAATTAGGTAAAAACATGTTTTATATAAATATTATATTAAATACAAAATCATATCCACCATTGTCATTACAGTTAAGCTACCGCCACCACCATCATCATGCTGTACCATCACATCCATACTCCCCTCTCCAGCAACTGCTCAAAATCTGAATTGCCATGCAAATTCAAATTAAGTACAATAAATAATGCATTTAATCAGCTAAGTGTCCATTAGTTTGTTTAAAATATATGGCAAACCTTTAAATTTCATTCAAAAATTATTTTATGTCTTCTTTTTATATGTGAGAATGATATACTAAATTCCAAAACTAAATTGTGAAAAATGGGGGTGTTCTTGCATTTGGAGCCATCTTGTATTCAGATAAATACGGTAATTGTTTTTCAGTAATATTTAAATTTTTTTTTTTTTACCTTTAATATCTATAAAATGAGAAAGGCCCTCCTGCCTCACATTCAAAAGGTCGTGAGTTCAAATCTCGCTTGGGGTGAGTTACCCAGATAAGGTTTTTTTCAGAGTTTTCTCTTATCCTGAGAAGATGAATGTCGAGTAACTTTAAGCTTCATGGATCCCGAGATCATTTGAGCATCATTTTCACCAATTTCATTCATCGTTCGATATGACCAACCAGGTTAAAGGACATTAAGCTACAAAAAAAGTGAAATGTAGGTATGTCTGCAAAGGGTATCTTGATTAAAATGAAGTAGGTAGAAAAATAAGCTTTCATAAGAATAGTTTCTATAGCCACAAATAAACAGTGGAGGGTAGAGAACGTCTGGTGAATTTTGAATTTTCTAAATGCTTGGGGGTGGTAAGTGAATTTTTTGAATGTGTTGTTTTTTCCTGCTGTTAGGGTAGTTTAGAAAATTCAAAAAAATGTTCAAAGAACAAAACATCACCCTGGCTCCAATAAACAGATTTTCTGTCATAAAGTTACTAAATTCAAAAATAAAAGATGAAATTCCACCAGAAAATAGATCAGAAATATACCAAATTAAATGCACAAATTGTGAAAAGTTCTACATAGGACAAACCAAAAGAAGATTAAAAATGAGATCCAAAGAGAACTTTAGAAACCTAACACTAAAACAAGAAGATAAATCAGCAATAGCATATCACTTCTGGAAAGAAAACCATAATCTAGATTCAAATCCAAAATTCCTAAAAAACATGTCAGGCCACAATGAACTCACAACCTAGGAAAACATCCTCATCTGGAAAAACAAAGATCACCTAATAAACTTTGAAATCCCTGCAGTGGACAGCTTAGTTAAGAAGTTCATCATTTCGCCACCAGAGAAGAGAGCACAAGCAAACGCAGCCAGCAACAACAGTTGCACCCGTGAGGTTGAAAATGAAAGCATAGGCTTTCGAAACTAGTCCCTCATAATAAAAATGTAAGTGATGTACTGTTAAATAACCAGCTCAACAAATTAATACCACATATAATTTGTCCGTCACTGTTACTAAATTCTTCCAAACATCAATTACTGTATATATTTAAAGATGATGGAAGTCTTACCTCCGCCTCTGTGAAGTGGCTCCTGTGCTATAACTGCATCCAGAATTTTAAACTTGACATTACGAATAGGTTCTTCACACAGTGGACCTTCCCGAGTGCCCCACTGAAAACCTTGGACAATGGAATCCCTTACTGATCCAAGCAAACCTTTGTCCACTTCTGAGGGGAGAGTATCATCCACCAGAATGTTTGGACCTGTTGCATCTGGACCAAACGCCCAAATGGATCGAGCAGCCAACAGATCCCAGTCATATTTAGTCTGGAAGAATTCTCCAAGACGTTTTCTGCAACATATGCAATTCATCAGTTAAATGGTATTTTATTTCAATCTTTCTCTGCAAGAACAGGTATAATTTTGAAAATTAGTTGAGTCGATTTTGTAACATTGCTTGCTGTGTCGGCAGTCGACCAAAGGAATTGACAATGGAAGCACATGGCTCCTGAAACATGTCTTCTGAAATAAAAAGTAAGTGATGTAGTGTTACAAAATTTACTCAATTAATTTTCAATTGTTAAAACACATCACTGTCACAAAGTCCACCATATATCAGGTATAATTTTGCTTTTTATTTAACCATCTAACCCTGTTTAGGGTTTGCCAAAAGACACAGAATAGTTTTAATCATACAAATAATATGGTGTTGGAAAGCAAACTTGACAAAACAATAGTAATAAAAAAATCTGATGTGTTCCATTCACATGACTTTCTCGACATCTCTGTAACAAATTATTGTTAGAAATCTTATTCCTCTATCTACATCATCCTAATCGAGGTAAACATTAGCAGAATTGTCCTTATTTTGTGGTCCTTTGCAAGAAGAAGGGAAAACATCTAATCTATTCCATTCACATGATGTCCTCTAGCTGTTCAGTAAACAAAGCTTTTATTCAAAACATTCATCTACATCATGCTAATCAACATAAGAATTAGTCTTATTACTAGCTTCCTTGTAACTAGAAGGGATATAAGAACATGTACAGGCTAAAGCGATAGTCCCATCCTTTAAAAACCACTCGCTATGTGAAACAATTGAAATTTCATTCTCTTTGGTTGCCAGCATAAACAAACGAGAAATGAAAAGAAAGATGTCTTCCTGTTTGGGAAAAGTTTAAGTGGCTTAACATTGAAACAAATAATCTGGAATATTTTATAAAATAATACAGATTGAAGCGACCAGACCATACGCCTGACTGCCACGTTTTATACTATACTTACTGTATGTACTACATAGATAAAGTAAAAATCTGATGTGTTCCATTCACATGACTTTCTCTAATCTCTGCAACAAACAATTGTTAAAAAGCTTATGCTTCTATTTACTTCATGCTAATCGAGAACAAATTAACAGAAATAGCTTATTACTTGCTTCCTTGTAAGTAGAAGCGAAATAAGGGAGTACCATAGGTTAAAGTGATAGTCAAAAGCTGGTTGCTATGTGACTAAAGTTCCTTTGTTTGTATGGACAGCAGTTGACAAATTTCTGTATGAGAAAAGTATGTTTTTTTAAAGCTGAAACCAATAACAAGGAATATCTCAAAAACAATGAACTCCTCGAAAAAAAGGTACATAACACAAATTGTGTGTTTTAACGTGCGGTAAGTTTTTATACATCCCTTACGGTTTAGCAGTTATTCAAAATTCAGTAAAATTCATCCGGAATAAAGTAGCCTTCAGAGGCAATTCTCAGAAAATTCAAGATATACATTTTATTTGGCATGTAAATATCTTAAATATAAGAGATCTTAATCAAAACCGTTAGAACCATTTTTGAGAAAATAAAAATGTTCGGAAAAAGTTACATGTAAAGGGTTGTTTGAGGTGGGGGATTTTCTTGAAAATATTTGTGTCGCATTCTTGGAAGATACCAAACTTAAATACCAAATTTGGCATTCAACGGCCTTTTTGTTTTTGAGCTACACTGCACACACATGCACCAAAACACACCTAAAATATGTATTTCCAGCGAAATCTTGGTATGGAATTTTTGGGTGGAATACAATACCTTCTCTATACACTATGTACATAGTATGTGTAGAGAAAGTAAAAATAGGCTTTATTAGGTCAATGGTAGGCTGTATTGTTTGTTGGTTCCTAAAACACTAAAATAACCTGAAATTTGGAGAGTAAGAGGTCAGACCCCAGGAATTCAGGGTTTCATTATCCAACACAATTATGACAGAGTTCAGTTTGCCCCTTATAAAAGCATGAACATACTTATTCCATGATATCTGCACCACTTCATTTTCAATATCCTCTGCGAGTCCTTTCTCTAAAGGTTCTGCAATCATTGTGATCTTATTCTTTTTGTTGGGCGTCTCAGCAAAACACTTCAGAGAGGATGTTTCCACTACAGTTTCACAGAAAGCAACAACAGGATCTGCAACTTTGATATCTGTAAAACAAAACATTTCACATCACTTTCTCTACAAACAAACTTCTATTAAAAGATTATTCTTCTCTCTAAACCAAGCTAATCAAACTGCACCAGCAGAATGTACTGATTACTAGTTCCTTTTAAGAAGAAGAGAACTAAAGGAATGCATTAGGTTAAGCAATAGACAAATGTTTTAAAAACTGTTGTTATGCGATTGTCATTGCAATTCACATCTTTGCTTGACCAGGAGTAGAACAAAAGAACAACGGACACTTCCTGTCTGTAAAAAGTATACATATTTTAAAACTAAAAAGCATATGACATAAATTGTGTGTCAACGAGATCTACATTTTTTGTGTAGTAGGTTTTTGTCCATCTCTTGTGGTTTATTAGTTATTCAAAATTCACAAAAATGTCCAGAATGAACAGGTTTTCAGAAGTTATTCCCCGAAAATTCAAGATATAAATTTTATTTTTCATGTAATATCTATAATATACAGTATTTTAATCAAAATTATTAGAATCGTTTTTGAGAAAATCAAAATTTTCAATACTTTATCCCTGTACAGAGTAGTTTGCAGTGGAGGGATTTTTTTTTTTTAAATCTTTGTGTTGCATTCTCGGAAGATAATAGACTTACATACCAAGAACAATTTTAATGAAAAGATGTTTTGGAACAGTGATGCATATGAATAGGATATTTTTGAGTTGGGTTTACACCTAAAGTTTCAAAAAAATATTCAAAAAAACATAAAATCACACTTGCCTCCAAATAATAAGTCCCTACAAAAAATGCTCTGCAACAACCAAAAATACCAAATCCCAGAACACAAAAAATCAGGAATCTATAGAATAAATTGCGCAGATTGCAACAAATTTTGAATTGGTAAAACAAAAAGACACCTTGAAACAAGACTTAAAGAACACATGAGAGCAGTAAATACAAACAAACTGACAAATCAGCCGTTGCACACCACTTTTGGTCTACTACCCATGAAATAGTACCTAACATACACCTTATAAAACCCGCCAGATATGCGGCAGAGCTTGACCTGTGGGAAAAAATCCATACCATGTATTCAACTTTGAATTGACATCACAAAATATATTGTGGAGGTTCGTCACTCAGCCACCAGCAACCGTCACACCTCAACATAGAACACCCTGTGGAAATTCAGTTGGAAACCATTGACAATGATGCCCACATGGCTTCGAAACTGGTCTGGAAAAATTATACTTGATACTTAAGTGTTATAAACCCAACTCAAAAATATTCTATACATACCAAGTTTAGAATTTAACTATCTTTTAGCTTTTGAGCTTGCTGTCCACAGTCACAAACACAAACACATGGACATTCTTGTAAAAAAGATTTCTTTTGGTTTCCGTATGTCTCAAAACGTATACTTCTGGTGAAATCTTGGTATTGAATTTTTGGGTGCAATACAATAGCTTCTCTATACACTATGTATATAGTATGTGTAGAGAAAGTAAAAATAAATTTTCAGCAAGCATACAATGATGTCCACAAGGCAAGATCAAGCAATGAGCAGATGGGTTGTTTGCTTAGTACACACGTATGCTGGGAGCAATGGTAAGAGGAATGTAGGGGAAACTAACTCTTGTTAGTGGAGTGACCAACATCAACTCTGCTTGGGAGAAAACACATTTTATCATGACCATGATTATGGTATAAAGTGTTATATCCCCACTGCTGAAACTTTGCACTTGATAACTTGCAGTTAAGTTGGCACACTTAAAAAATCTGATGTGCTCCATTCACATGACTTTCTCTACATCTCTGCAAGAAAGTATTGTTAAAAACCTTATGCTTCTATTTACTTCACGCTAATCAAGAAAAAATTAGCAGAAATAGTTTTATTACTTGCTTCCTTATAAGTAAAAGTGAAATAAGGGAGTACCATAGGTTAAAGTGATAGTCAAAAGCTGGTTGCTATGTGACTGAAGTTCCTTTGTTTGTAGTTGACAAATTCCTGTATGAGAAAAGTATAAGTTTTTTAAAGCTGAAATCTAAAACAAGGAATAACTCAAAAACGATCCACTCCACGATCAAAATGTATATAACATAAATTGTGTGTTTTAAAGTGCTCTACATTTTTTGTGTGGTAAGTTTTTGTCCATTTCTTACGGTTTAGCAGTTATATAAAATACCGTAAAATTCTACCAGAGGCTATTCCCAAAAAATTCAAGATATACATTTTATTTGTCAGGTAAATATTTTTAATGTACAATATTTTAATCAAAATCATTAGAGCCATTTTTTAAAAAAAACAAAATTTTCGAAAAATATTCCATGTAAAGGTAGTTTGGGGTGGGGGGATTTTTCTCAAAATCTTTGTGTCGCATCCCTGGAAGATACTAAACCTAAATATCAAGTTTAGTATTTTACCGACTTGTGAGTTATCGTGTTCACTGACACATGGACACACACAGACCTTTTTCTGAAAATGCTTTTTTTGGATACAGGGGACCCTAAAACATATATGTATTTCAGGTGAAATCTTGGTATCAAATTTTTGGGTGAGTGCGATACCTTCTCTATACACTATGTACATAGTACGATTAGAGAAAGTAAAAACAGTTGGAAAGTTTTACCTGTTAGATTTCCTGAACCAATAACATGGCAGGATTTTGGTCTGCCAGTCACAAATCACAAATGGAATTAGCAGCACATATATTGCCAAATATTGCTATTTCCAACAGCGTGTTTCAGTTTGTGATCTCTATCACATGCATTGGGTTGTACTTTGCAAGCTATACATTATTCAATTTTATTTATATTTGAGGAACTGCAATATTGATATGCTAAAACAATCTGTCAGCTGTCAACAAAATTCCACTGGACATTGTTCATGCCTCAACATCTTACTGTTGTATTATGCATGGCAATCATTTTGAATGAATTTTCATTTTGTAGTATTTTTTGTGTTTCAGAATTTATGTATATTAACGGATTAGTAAAGCTTTACTTAGCACATTCATTGAAAGTACTGACAGAATTGTGTATTTCTATTCTGGGAATGAATATGTAGACTAGCGTATGAGCAAAACATGAGTTGATATTTCTTTTCCTATGTTTGTGAACATGAGCTTAAGACAGACCTCGAAGCCACTTGAACATAATGATGGTGACTGAACGTAGATAATTTTGACTACACCTATAAAAATTGTATAGCCAAACAACGTATACAGAGTGATTAAAAAATATTTTTACAAAGTTTGGGGACAGGTTTCGTATGTAAAAACAAGAAAAAATGTTTTTATAAATGCATGTCCCAAAACCCTTCGTTCTTGATTTATTGAGGTTCAAAATGCTATTAATCAAAACATTTTAAAGCATCACTTTATTCTATTTTTAATGTTGTCAGTTTAATATGACATGTTCCACACAAACAGCACTTATAGCAAATGAACCAAATGCCCTGGTATTGTGTTTAGACATGCATGTGAAGCATAGAATGACAGACAAGTACTCGCAGTCAGTGTCATATGATTTTGTCATGCTAGATACCAGCCAAAGCATCAGACTAAAATGTGCTAGAACCACATCATATTTCTTCTTATTTGCAGAGACACGTTTTCTAATAAGTCTGGGAGAGTGTTCTGAATGAAGACAGCACTTGTATTACACATCTGATAAATGTTAACAAGTAGCCATGGCAACACAAGAGCAACTCTGCAGGGTAAAATGGGTCAGAGCCTTCTATGAATGAGTACATAAATAAATGAAGTTATTAGGTTGGACCCAGAAAGCCCTTGAAGGTGACATTCATTAAAAAATTGATAACACGAAAACAATGTTTTAAAGCATATGTTTATATGAATCTATTTTCTTGTTTTGATGCCAGGAATCCATATCCAAACACTGTACTAGCATATTTTAATCATCCTGTATATAATATTCCTGTTTGCATTCCTTGACAACACCTGTATCTCTTGCAAGTCCCAAGGTAAATAAATAAATGCCAAAAGATCACGAAGATCTTGGGCAGCAGATGGAAATAAACATGTATCTAATTAGCTAAGACAGTTAATGGGTTAATTTTAATTGAAATTAGTTGATAAGTACATCACCTTTCAGCTTATGTGCTAAAATTAAGCCTATATATTTTGTTTAAGAAGAGTCGAAATGTCCTATCTTGCCAATGTTAAAGTTTGACCCATTATCTCAGCAACTATTCAACATAATGAACTAAATTTTTTCAAGGTATATTCAGCAATGCCTTTACTGTTGATTCACGAAAAATATAATGCTTCTGTTCTTTAAAAGGAAAGGTATGACACTTTCTCTATATGTACTGTGTACATAGTGTATAGAGAAGGTATTGCACTCCACCAAAAATTTTGATAATGAGATTTCACCAGAAAAAGCATTTTCAGAAAAAGTTTCATGTATGTATGTGTGTGTCAGTATGTATGCTGTGTGTCAGTGTGTCTGTGAACACGATAACTCAAAACAAAAAGTTGGTAAAATGCCACACTTTGTATTTAAGTTTAGTATCTTCCAGGGATGTGACAAAAAGATTTTGAGAAAAATTCCCCCACACCCAACTACCCTTTACATGGAACATTTTTCGAAAAATTTTGATTTTCTTAAAATATGGCTAACGATTTTGATTAAAATATTGTATATTAAAGATATTTACCTGACAAATAATATGTATATCTTGAATTTTCTGGAAATAGTCTCTGAAGACCACTTTATTCTGGATGAATTTTATGGTGTTTGGCATAACTGCTAAACTGTAAGAGATGGACAAAAACTTACCTCACAAAAAATGTAGAGCACTTTAAAACACACAATTTATATAAGGCTATTTCTGCTAATTTGTTCTCAATTAGATGAAGTAAATAGAAGCATAAGCTTTTTAACAATATATTCTTGCAGAGATGCAGAGAAAGTCATGTGAATGGAACACATCAGATTTGTTTAATAAAGCTCTTAAATTTTATTAAAAAATGACAGTATTTAAATTTTTAAAAAATGACTAATTCATACACATAAAATCTTTTTCGTTAAAATAGATGATGTTTAGGAGCAAATGTGTGGTAAAAATTGCAGTTTTTAGTGTCAATTAGTCTCCGAGATGCAGCATTTGTATGGAAAAGTTTACTTCTTCAGAAATTGCTTTCAACTTAAAATATAAAAAAAACTGATGTAATCCATTCACATGACTTTCTGTATATCTCTGCAACAAATTTTTATTAAAAAGTTTATGCTTCTATTTACTTCATGCTAAGTTAGAAAAAAATTAGCAGAAATAGTCTTATTACTTGCTTCCCTGTAAGTAGAAGCAAAATAAGGGAGTAACATAGGTTAAAGTGATAGCAAAAGCTGGTTGCTATGTGACTGAAGTTCCTTTGTTTGTATGGACAGGAGTTGACAAATTCGTATGAGAAAAGTATAAATTTTTTAAGGCTGAAACAAAACACAACGAATATCTAAAAACCGATCAACTCCACAAAAAATGTATATAACATAAATTGTGTGTTTTAATGTGCTCTACATTTCTTATTTGGTAAGTTTTGGTCTATCTCTTACGGTTTACCAGTTACACAAAATTCCATAAAATTCATCCAGAAAAAAGTAGTCTTCAGAGGCTATTCCCAGAAAATTCAAGATATACATATCATTTGCCAAGCATATATTTTTAATATATGATATTTTTATCAAAATCGTTAAGAGCCATTTTTTAGAAAATCAAAATTTTCGAAAATTTTTCCATGTGAAGGGTAGTTGGGTGTGGGGGGATTTTCTTGAAAAACCTTGTGTCGTATCCTTGGAAGGTACTGAACTTAAATACCAAGTTTGGTATTTAATGGTCTTTTCGTTTTTGAGCTATGCTGCCCATAGACACACACACATGAACATTTTTCTAAAAATGCTTTTTTAGGATTCAGGTGGTCTCAAGACACGTATTCCCGGTGAAATCCTGATATCAAATGTTTGGGTCCAATGCAATACTTTCTCTATACACTATGTACACAGTACGTATAGAGAAAGTAAAAAAATGTAACCTAACTTTCGAAACACCACTTTGCAGCATTTTGAAACTCTCACATGAAGAAAATATGAGCAGGATGCCAATGCTGCAAATAACCAAAGCAAAACATTCCAATCAAAAAAATCTCTTCCCTAACACTAATATTTACAAAGTTATTAGTTTTACCAAGTGAGTGTAGCAAATGTTACAAAAACTACTATGCAAGATTATTTTGAATAATATTTTTAACCTATTTAAAATTAGCGTACCTCAATGAAAGTTATACCAAAATGAGCGGGAGATTCAAAATATGTATATGCAATTAAAACATGAAAATGGAAAAAGTTATAAAAATCCTATTTTGACTCTTCTTAAGGTATATTCATTACAGTCATACTTAGCCCATAAAAATGAAATAATGTACACAAACACCTTAAGGACAATTCTGGGAGTACCTTTACTGTGTAAATAGTTTCTAAAAATAGCCCATTCAAATGTATTAAGGAAATATACTGCATGTATGTTAAAATATGTCCCCTTCATCCACCATTACTGCCCTCAAAATACTGATCAGTGTTTGGAGATCCATGTGAAGTGTTAATGTTTTTATTAAATAATGTTTTATTCAAAGATTGTATAATTCATCCAGTAATGCATAATTTAATATCTAGTCATATTTAACATGGGCAACAACAATAATAATAATTTATTATTATTATTATTATATATGTAATCAATATGATTACAGCACCTCAAATCAACTTATTTTGCAGTGTTAGTCCCATGCAGTTAAAGGAAATGCCACTGAATCTAGAGCCCGGCCTTCTGCTCAGAAACGCTAACAGGACCAGAAGGCATAGAACTGGCCCCTTAGAGCTACATACTGCATTTATTCCAATACAAGATGATGCCTTTTTTTCCCAAAGTATTTATGTTGAGATATTTTATTTACATAGGGCATTCAGTAAGTCCTTAGAAAATCCAAGACATTATACATGTAGCATTGAAAAAACTTTGTATTTAATAACCCTCATCTCTTACTAGCTGGGAGTTAAAGTTTCAGTTATATCCATCACGTGGTTTCATTGCCATAGGTGATTGAATCAACAATCTTGGATTTCTTTAGAAGGATTAAAAAGACAAGTTTTGTATGGTGATTAAAAATTTCTATTTAAAAGGTTTAACACCGAAAGAGATAAATGTTGAGTTGGATGAAGTTCATGGCACACCTGCTACTGCGTTTGCAACAATTTACGTTTAGATAAATGAATTTAAACTGGCTGTACATCCACAAATGATGAACATCGTTCTGGATTTGCAGTAGAAGTGACTTCCTCAGGATATGGTTTCGAGTGATCGATGCATCAAAGTTTGCGAAATAGTAAAGGCCACAGGCATATCACAAGGTACAGTGTTTCCAATTTTGTACCAAAAATGAGGTCTGACAAAGGTGTTGACAACATGGGTGCAGAGTTTGCTCTCAGTGGAGAATAGTCTGATCGATTCATAAGCTTGGTTTGCCACTTTTCCGTCGCAATCTTGACAAGTTTCTGCATCAATATATAACTGTGGATGAAACATGAGTACATTAATAAACTCCAGAGACAAAAGTAGAGTCGAAACAGTGATATTTTAAAGGTGAACCGGCTCCGAAGAAGGCAAAGGTGGCAAAATCTGCAGACAAGAAGAGATTGAGATGCACACATAATCATCTACATTGATTACTTGCAGAAAGGAACAACGATAAATGGAGAGTATTATGTCGTTATTGCATCGGTTGAGTGGAGAAATCAAGAAAAAACATTCCCTTCCATCAAGGCAGTGCAAGGGTGCACTCCTGAACAGTCTTGATGGTGAAAATTATAGTATTAAGGTTTGAATTAATATAATATCCACTGTTTTCACCACATTTGGCCCCCAGTGACTTATTTTATTTCCAAACTTGAAAAAATGTCTTGGCAGAAACAATTCTCGTCTAACAAAGAGGTCATCTCCCAAATAGATGCCAAGTTTGAGGAACATTCGAAATTCTACTTTTTGGAAGACTTAAAACAGTCGGAGAAAAGTTGGGAAAAGTGTATTAAGCTAAAAGGAGATTATGTTGAAAAAAAAAAAAAAAAAAAAAATCTACCAAAAATAATTTGTTTTTCTATCTTTTTCTCAGAACTTATCAAATGTCCCTTGTAAATTTCAAAACTAAGTTCTGAAAAATAATAGGTGTTGTTTGTATTTGGATAATACAGTATTTATGATATTTGATGTATATTTTCACTTTAAAGCATGCTTGAATTTCTAGGTACAGTAAAGCTGCTTACCAATTTCAGAATACATTTTTCGTAGATCATGCATGACACAATCAAGGTACAGCTCTCCTGTGCCCAATACAACATGCTCTCCAGATTCTTCTACTCGTGTTGCCAACAATGGGTACGATTTGTTCACCTTACGAAGTCCATCCAACATCTTTGGTAGTTCTGATGGATTCACAGGCTCCACTGCAATTTTGATCACTGACTGTGTATTGAACTTCAAGGGACGAAATATATATAGCTCGTCTGATGTGGTGAGATCTGTAATTGTGGAAGTCTTCACAATTGGTTGATCAATTCCTTCAATAAGAACCCAATTTCCAGCGGGTACCCTGTTCACTTCCACTTTGTACCTGAAGTTTAAAACCAAAGTATTAATACACATAATATTTGGACAGGTTAATAAAAGTGATATGAAATTTAAATGTAGGAGAAGGTTTGAGTCGGAATGGAAACATTTTCAACATTTATAATTTTTGTTGTACCATGAGACCCAAAAACATACAAACCACTGCGCAGTGCAAAAACACTGCGTGCACGGAAACATAATAACACACAGTTGCTGTGCATAAGGTCACGGTGCTGACTTGTTTTTCTCTGCTCTGAAAGTGCAGTATTGCGCTGACGGTGATATCGTGTGCTTGAGTTATTACCACATGCTTTATTATTTTGTCCTGTACTTAGTCACAAAGTGTATTATGGCTCAGCATTTGCTTTCTACTGCACAGCGTGTATTTATTTATGATTTGTATGTGTTAACACATTTTGTGAGTGGATTCTCAATAGTGTATACAATGGGGAAATTGACCCACGGACGAGGTTTGGTTCCACCTTCTTGGATATGTGTGTACACAAAATAATTGTTATTGGAGTTCTGAGAAACCTAATATTGTTCATCAAATACTCTTTCAAAATGAAAAAATTGATGTATGGTGCCCATTAGCAGAGAAAGAGTTATAGGCCCAATTTTTTTTTAATTAACAATTGTATCTGTGCATAGGGGAATACAATTTTTCCCCCTTTTTTTAGAGAATTAACTGACATGGAGCATGATTTTGCCATTTTTCAACAAGACTCTGTAACAAGCAATCTTTTGATGAGAACAATTGGAAGTATGTTTCAGGACAGAATTGGGGAGAATTATTAGTAGGATTTATGCCCTTGGTCCCCCGATTTACCCCTGCAATTTCCACCTCTACATGGTGCATTGTCACAGTAGCTCAGTTGTTAGAGTAACTGCACGGAGAGCACAAGAACCAGGTTCAAATCCTAGTTGTAACATTGAATTTTTCAGCCAGTTGTGGTGGTGGTGGTGGTGGTGGTGGTGGTGGTGGTGGTGGTGGTGGTGGTGGTGGTGATGATGATGATGATGATGATGATAAAACTATTACCCAATGTAAGGAGCATTACCAATATAATAAATCTGATGTGCTCCATTCACATGACTTTCTCTACTAATAATTCTGTCCTGAAATACACTTTCAATTGTTCCCATCGAAAGATTGGCTGTATGAACTGTTACAGAGACTTATTGAAAAAATCTGATGTGTTCCATTCACATGACTTTCTCTACATCTCGGCAACAAATTATTTTTAAAAAGCTTATGCTTCTATTTACTTCATTCTAATCGAGAAAAAATTAGCAGAAATAGCTTTATTACTTGCTTCCTTGTAAGTAGAAGGCAAAAAAGGGAATACCATAGGTTAAAGTGATAGTCAAAAGCTGGTTGCTATGTGACTGAAGTTCCTTTGTATGGACAGGAATTGATAAATTCCTGCATGAGAAAAGTATAAGTTTTTAAAAGGTGAAACCAAAAACAAGGAATATCTAAAAAGAAAGCCAACTCCACGAAAAAAATGTATATAACATAAATTGTGTGTTTTAGCGTGCTCTACAATTTTTGTGTGGTAAGTTTTTGTCCATCTCTTACCGTTTAGCAGTTGTGCAAAATTCCGTAAAATTCATTGAGAATAGTCTTCAGAGGTTATTCCCAGAGAATTCAAGATATACATTTTATTTGTCACTTAAATATTTTTAATATACAGTATTTTAATCAAAATCGTTAGAGCCATTTTTTAAGAAAATCAAAAATTTTGAAAAAAGTTCCATGCAAAGGTTAGTTTGGGGTGGGGGGATTTTTCCCAAAATCTTTATGTTGCATCCCTGGAAGATACTAAACTTAAATACCAAAGTTAATATTTTAGCAACTTTTCATTTTTGAGTTATCGTGTCACACCCACACCCACCCACACGCCCACAAACCTTTTTCTGAAAATGCTTTTTTTGGTTACAGGGGACCCTAAGACATATATTTCCGGTGAATCTTGGTATCAAATTTTTTGGTGTCATGCAATACTCTATACATTATGTACATAGTACATGTAGAGAAAGTAAAAAGGCAAAATCATGCTCCCTGTATATTAATTCTCAATAAAAAAAAAAATCTGATGTGTTCCATTCACATGACTTTCTCTACATCTCTGCAACAAATTATTGTTAAAAAGCTTATGCTTCTATTTACTCCATGCTAATCAAGATAGAATTAGCAGAAATAGTCGCATTACTTGATTCTTGTAAGTAGAAATGAAATAAGGGAGTACCATAGGTTATAAAGTGATAGTCAAAAGCTGGTTGTTATGTGACTGAAATTCCTTTGTTTGTATGGAAGCGATCTGACAAATTCCTGTATGAGAAAAGTATAACTTTTTCTAAGCAGAAACCAAAAACAAGAAATATTTAAAAAACAATCAACTACATGAAAAAAAATGTATATTACATAAATTGTGTGTTTTAACGTGCTCAACATTTTTTGTGTGGTAAGTTTTTGTCCATCTCTTACGATTTAGCAGTTATGCAAAATTCCGTAAAATTCATCCAGAATAAAGTAGTCTTAAGAGGCTATTCCCAGAAAATTCAAGATATACATTTTATTTGTCAGGTAAATATCTCTAATATATGATATTTTAATTAAAATCTTTAGTCATTTTTAAGAAAATCAAGATTTTCGAAAAAATTTCCATGTAAAGGGTAGTTGGGGGTGGGGGGATTTTCTTGAAAATATTTGTGTCGCATCCTTGGAAGATACCAAATTTAAATACCAAATTTGGTATGCAACGGTCTTTTCGTTTTTGAGCTATACTGTCCAGAGACACACACATGGACCTTTTTCTGAAAAGGCTATTTCTTTGGATTCAGGGGGACCCAAAACATGTATTTCCGATGAAATTTCGGTATCAAATTTTGAATGGAGTGCAATACCTTCTCCATACACTATGTACATAGTACGTGTAGAGAAAGTAAGAAAATGGTGGTATTTCCATCTAAATGATGAATGCAGCATGGCCACAATTGACTAGAGATTTTAATGCAAGTATAGTGGTTACTATGCTAGCCTCTTGTACCACAGATCACCTGTTCAAACATGACCCAGGGGGATGGTGGTGTAAAAGTCCTTAGCATGGCTTCTTCGGAAGGGGGGTAAAGCCATTATGTCATAGATTTAAAGCACGTAAGGAATCTTAAAACTAATAAAGAAGCCTCTGAGCAAAATTAAGCGTCAAATATAAAATGGAATGCTGTGAACCACAGCAGTTAAACAGCTTCCATAAAGATAATTCTATTTCATTTCAAATACAGGTTAGTATATATTTTTGCTTTTCTTCTCATGCAAATATGCAGTAATCTTATTTAAATTAAAGAAGTAATAATTATGGTTTTTATTACACTATTTTACATGAAAACATTTTCCTTGCACAGATACAAGGGTTGAATACTATACTATCTACATATTTACATATAATAATTAGGTAGTATTACATATTTAAATATTACAAAACAATGAAAAAACTTTGATGTGTTCCATTCACATGACTTTCTTTACATCTCTGCAACAAATTATTGTTATAAAGCTTATGCTTCTATTTACTTCATGCTAATTAAGAAAAAATCTGATGTGTTCCATTCACATGACTTTCTCTGCATCTCTGCAACAAATTAAATAAGGGAGTAGCATACGTTAAAGTGATAGTCAAAAGCTGGTTGCTATGTGACTGAAGTTCCTTTGTTTGCATGGTCAGGAGTTACAAATTTCTGTATGAGAAAAGTTAAGTTTTTCGAACCTGATAACAAAAACAAGGAATATCTCAAAAAAGAACGACTCCAAGAAAAAAATGTATACGGTTTAGCACTTAAGCATAATTCCGTAAAATTCTCTCAGAGTAAAGTAGTCTTCAGAGGCTATTCCCAGAAAATTCAAAATATACATTTCTTTGTCAGGTAAATATCTTTAATATACGATATTTTAATCAAAATCGTTAGAGCTATTTTTTAGAAAATCAAAATTTTCGAAAAATGTTCCATGTAAGGGGTAGTTTGGGGTGAGGGGATTTTCCTCAAAATCTTCGTGTCGCATCCCTGGAAGATACTTAACTTAAATACCAAGTTTGGTATTTTACTGACTTTTCGTTTTTGAGTTATCGTGTTCACAGACACATGGACACACTGACACACAGACACACACACACACGGACCTTTTTGTGAAAATGCTTTTTTTAGGTAAAGGGGACCCTAAAACATATATTTCCGGTGAAATCTCGGTATCAAATTTTTTGGTGGAGTGTAATACTTTCTCTATTCACTATGTACATAGTGCATATAGAGAAAGTAAAAAAACGTTGCAAAATTGTACTTATGTATGTTCAGATGGCGGGGCAGGAAAATAGACTCATATTTGGAGAAAGATTAAGCACTACTTCTGTGATATTGACAGATAGCAAATAATTGTGCAAGCCATGGAGAAGGTTCTGTTGGATTTACAGTTTGGGCTAAAATTGGAGTAGGGTATGGGGCAATACATCAAAACAGGTACCAAACTCATTAGACTATGAGTATGGCAGATGATAAAAAACAGCGATGAAAATGGTATGAGAATCTGTCCTACTTGTGAAGATGAAGATTTGCTGGTGCATATCTGGACTTGGTAAGACATAGGGGTACAAAGTAATGGTGGGAAAAGTATTTAATGTGATTCTTTACTACCACAAATGGAGAGTTCTGGGCATGTTGGATGCTACTGGTAGGCATGGAAGACATGGAGGGGAAGGTAAATCTTTAGTTAAGGTGAGATAGCTGAGCTCTGAGAAGGTTGAAATGGTGTTAGTGCTTTATATATATATTTTATGTCATATTTTTTTCACTTATTGTAGTGTTGTGTTTACTTCTCTTAAGTGATCTTTTGTTTAATTTAGCCCCCATCAACCATTTTGTTTATCACAATAATACATCACAATCATTTACCTCTTCTGTCTTTATTTAAGATGTTATCCGTGTGACCCAAACATATCCGAACTGCTGCACAGTGTTTTTCCACTGCGCACAAAGAAACATAATAACAGAGCTGCTGTACATAAGGTCACAGTGCTGACTTGTTTTTCTCTGCTCTGAAAGTGCAGTATTGAGCTGATGGTGATACCATGTGGCTCAGTTATTACCAGTGTCCTGTACTTAGTCACAAAGTGTATTATGGCTCAGCATTTGTTTTCTACTGCACGCGTGTATTTGTTTATGATTCGTATGTGTTAACACATTTTGTGAGTGGACTCTCAATAGTGTATACAATGATAATCCCATGGATGAGACTTGGTTCCATCTTCATGGATATGTACAAAAAATAATTTTATTGTTATTGGAGCTCTGAGAAACCTAATATTGTTCATGAAATACACTTTCATGATGAAAAAATTGGTACTTGGTGCGCCACTAGCAGAGAAAGAGTTACAGGCCCAATTTTTTGAGTCAACAGTTGATGCCCATACATACGTGAATACAATTTTGCTCCCTTTTTTATAGACTGGGAGAGTGATTTCACCTTTTTTTCAAAACGGCTCTGCAACAGCTCAAACAGCTAATCTTTTGATGAGAAAAACTGAAACTGTGTTTCAGGACAGAATTATCAGTAGAGATTTGTGGACCCTTTGGTCCCCCTGTGATATCTATCTCTGGGGTAACTTAAAGCATAAAGTGTACAAGACAAACCCACACACTCTGAAAGAATTAAAACAAAATATCCACCAGGAAATTGCCAGCATTTCTCAACGTGAACTATGGCAAGTGCTGGATTGTTTCCGAAAGAGATGGCAAAAATGTATGTGGCCATCTCCTTTAATAACAATGGTAAGTAAAGCCTTTAAAAGTAGTTTTAAAAATGTTGCATGGTTTCATCTGCGCCTTTCTGTGAGAGGCAGATGGCAATGAGCACCGAGGGCCGGGACAGAGAAAATCCTGAGAAGCTGATTTGTACGTTTTGAATCACTGGTATTTGAACTTATTTATTCTTTTAGTTTTCATGTGTTATTTTTTTGTTTTATTTCTTTTAACCTTGTACATTATTTTGTGTATTGTAAAGGCACATATGGATGCATGTCATTGATGTAGATTGGTGTATGTATAACGTTACTTAAATAAACACTCATTCATTCGTTCATTAACACATTGTTGTAAACAATTTTACCTAATTCGAAATTAACATGGGAATTCTTGTAATAAGCAGGAGAGGGGAAATGCACCACTGTGTGTGATGCACATTGCAAGATGATGATGGATAAGATTTCTATTTAGACATACTTAATGGATGGAAGGGAGAGGGGAGAATGGAAACATATACGACGTGTCTGCTGCAAAATGTATAAATATAGAAAAACTTAATAAACTATAAAATCAAATCCTTTGTTTGACTACGGAGCTATTAAAACAAAATCAATCACCACCATGCAAATTTTGATGAACAACCCAAACATAGAAACTGAAATTAAGAAAACAGCAATCATACAATACGAGAAACTTATAAGGTTACCTCATAATAATTGGATTCAACAAAAACCAGAAATTCATTTTACAACCCAAAAAAGTTTCTTAAGCATAGTACATAAAATCAAACAGAAATTATAAATTTCATATCTAAAAGGAAACTTAAAAATCTGATGTGTTCCATTCACATGACTTTCTCTACATCTCTGCATCAAATTATTGTTAAAAAGCCTATGCTTCTATTTCCTTCATGCTAATTGAAAAAAAATTAGCAGGAATAGTCATATTACTTGCTTCCTTGTATGTAGAAGCGAAATAAGGGAGTAGTATAAAATGATAGTCAAAAGCTGGTTGCTATGTGACTGAAGTTCCTTTGTTTGTATGGACATGAGTTGACAAATCCCTGTATGAGAAATATATAAAGTTTTTTAAAGCTGAAACCAAAAACAAGGAATCTCAAAAACGATGAACTCCACGAAAAAAGATTATATAATATAAATTATGTGTTTTAATGTGCTCTACATTTTTTTGTGTGGTAAGTTTTTGTCTATTTCTTACGGTTTAGCAGTTATGCTAAATTCCGTAAAATTTATCCAGAATAAAGTAGTCTTCAGAAACTATTCCCAGAAAATTCAAGATATACATTTTATTGACAGGCAAATATCTTTAATATACAATATTTTCATCAAAATCATTAGAGCAATTTTTGAGAAAATCAAAATTTTCAAAAAATGTTCCATGTAAAGGGTTGGGGGTGCGGGGTATTTTCTTTAAAATCTTTGTGTCACATCCTTGGAAGATACTGAACCTAAATACCAAGTTTGGTTTTTAACAACTTTTGTTTTTGAGCTATGCTGCCCACAGACTCAGACAGACAGACAGACACAGACACGGACATTTTTCTAGATTTTTTTTTTTTTTTGGATCAAAAGATGTATTTCTGTTGAAATCTCGGTTTTGAATTTTTGGGTGCATTACAATACTACTCTATACAGTATGTACATAGTACGTGTAGAGAAAGTAAAAATCAGAAACTTCTCCAGCTATCTTAAAACAAATGTCACTGGAAACAATAAATTTACAATATCCTTCCCCTGAATGGTTACATATTTTTACAGATGGTTCCAGTCTACCAAATGATGGTGGCACTGGTGCTAGAGCAACATGCCCACACTCCACATTTTATCCAAAATTAGATATGTATTCAACAAATTTTAATGGCAAAATCTTTTTTATCATATAAAACAATTTGATATAATTGTAATCCTATCTGATTCAAAAGCAGCCATTATCACTATAACACAAGATATAAAACCCTTATCATTCTAGAATGTCGTAAACCCATTTGCATATAAGACTGGTAATCCAATGGATTCCAGCTCACTGTGAAATAATGGGCAGTGAAATGGCCAATTTTTGGCCAAAAAGAGAAGCAAAATTATTACCAAATCAACACCTAGTATAATTTTATTTTGCTCTATTAAAAGAATAATATGAAATAAGTATAAAGAAAATCAATAAAGAATACACCAACAAACATCTGGAAAACAATGAAAAATTTGTAAAATTGCAGCATTTGTACATTACTGAGAAAATCTGCAGTAGCAACCTTCACGACTGTTTATAAAAATACTTTACACAGATTTCGCATAGCAGACACTCCTATATGTCATTTGTGAAAGTTAAATGAAGAAATGAATTATGATCATCTACAGACGATTACAACATCCCAGCTAAATATAGCAGTGCAAGAAAATGAATGATTTCATTATCAAGCATGTAACATTAGATATGTCACAACTTGGCAATAATCTTTATCACTTCCCCACTGTCAAGCAAAACTTCAAACTTTCTTTTTTTCATGAAAGCAAGACAACTATCACTTTTATACATTAATAGTGTAATGGTTATCATGCTAACTTCATATACCCAAGATCACAGGTTCAAACCTGGTAGAGGACAATGGATTTTTTTGGGCATAAAAATCCTAGCATGGCTTCCTTCAGAAGGGAAGGTCCCATGTCATAGATTTACAGCACATAAAAGAACACCAAACCTGATAAAGAGGCATCTGAGCAAAATTGAGCTGTTTGACACTCAGTAGAGAATGGGACACTGAAAACCACAATTTTTTCATTTCATTTAATTTCATTTCAACATTAATATATTGGAAAAAGACAAAGTGTTGTATTCAGATAAATATGGTATACTATGATGGCCTGAAGGAATAGTTTAAACTTAAAATAAGAACTGAAGCTTTCCTGGCGACATGTTAATTCAAAATCTTCTCGGGCTTCTAGCCAGGTAAAAACTTGGCTTGACACCAACGTTTCGAAGAAGTGCATCTTCCTCGTCTTCAGGGTGAACTGATGTTTTGAGCTTGCGGAGACTGGTATTTATAAGAGCTGGGATGAAGCTAACATCTGATTCGTTCGCGTGATATTATGGCCTGGTATTTAAGATGACTGAGACATGGGCACGGACTTCGTAGAAAACTATTTATAGCAGTTATTCGGCTAATGTTTTGTTTTAGTTTTTAATTGGTAGTCGAATATACACATATGTGCTTCACAAAAACTTACTTTTACGCAGAACTAGTTTCGCATGCGTGTTACATGCATTGTCTACTGCTTTAGCTTCACAGTGTACCACTTCCAGTATTCAAAATTATAATGTTTTGTGTTTGAGCACGCACCTGCTAGAAAATAAGTCTTGGAAAACTGCAGGTAGAGGATTAGGTATTAAGGCTCTTTAACATTGGTGTCCATGCTGAACTTAATTGTAGGCCCGAATCGCGATTTAGATTATTTGTTTCAGATGAGATGGCTAAAGCTTCTTTTACTCTCCTTTCCCAGTAGTTCGAGCACTTTGCCACTATCTTGGTGTTGGTAAAGTTAGCTCTGTCAGGTAAATATCTATAATATACAATATTTTAATCAAAATCGTTTGAGCCATTTTTAAGAAAATCAAAATTTTCGAAGAAAGTTCCATGTAATGGGTAATTCGGGGTGGGGGGATTTTCTTGAAAATCTTTGTGTCGCATCCTCGGAAGATATCAAACTTAAATACCTAGTTTGGTATTCAACGGTGTTTTCGTTTTTGAGCTATGCTGCCCACAGACACACACACACACACACACACAAACCTTTTTCTAAAAATGCTTTTTTTGGATTCAGGGAGTCTCAAAACATGTATTTCCGTTGAAATCCCCGTATCAAATTTTTGGGTGCATTACAATACCTTCTCTATACACTATGTACATAGTATGTGTAGAGAAAGTAAAAATACTGCGTGAGATTTTACTATACAAGGGTTATCAAAAAGTAATGGGAAAATTTTTTTTTTGGATACACGATTTTTTAAATGTATTGCACTCTACCAAAAAATTTGATACCGAGATTTCACCGGAAATGCATGTTTTAGGACCCACTGTATCCATAAAAAGCATTTTCAGAAAAATATCCGTGTGTGTGTGTGTGTGTCCGTGTGTCTGTGAACACGGTAATTTAAAAACGAAAAGAAGCTAAAATATCAAACTTGGTATTTAAGTTTAGTATCTTCCAGGGATGCGACACGAAGGTTTTGAAAAAAATCCCCCCACCCCAAACTACCCTTTACATGGAACTTTTTTCGAAAATTTCGATTTTCTCAAAAATGGCTCTAACGATTTTGATTAAAATATCATATATTAAAGACATTTACCTGACAAATAAAATGTATATCTTGAATTTTCTGGGAATAGCCTATGAAGAGTAGTTTATTCTGGATGAATTTTATGAAATTTTGAATAACTGCTAAACCATAAGAGATGGACAAAAACTTACTGCACAAAAAATGTAAGCAAGTTAAAACACACAATTTATGTTATATAAATTTTTTTCGTGGAGTTCATCGTTTTTGAGACATTCCTTATTTTTGGTTTCTGCTATGAAAAACTTATATTTTTCTCATACAGGAACTTGTCAACTCCGATCCTTATAAACAAAGGAACTTCATTGACATAGCAACCAGCTTTTGACTATCACTTTAACCCATGGTACTCCCTTATTTCGCTTCTACTTACAAGGAAGCAAGTAATAAGACTATTTCTGCTAATTTTTTCTGATTAGCATAAAGTAAATAGAAGTATAGGCTTTTTAAGAATAATTTGTTGCAGGGATATAGAGAAAGTCATGTGAATGGTACACATCAGATATTTTTTTATTCAAATTTAATTAAAACTTTCAAAATAATCTCCTTCTGAGACTACACGCTGGTTCCGATGTTCTATCCACTTTTCAAAGACTCAGAGAAGCCTTTGTTTGACATCCTGTTCAGTGTACCTGAAATAACACTATTTAGTTCTGTATTAGTTTGAAAATGGCGCCCACAAGATGTTTTTGCACTTGTGGAAGCAGGTAGAGGTTGCAGGGTGCTAGATGGGTGAGTCATGATTTCAATACCTAGTTGAGTGATTATCTCAATGAGCAGAGGCGTTGTCCTGATGAGAGCAAGTTCTGGTCTCTTGGCAGCCATTTTCCTCTTGAGTGCTCCTTTAAGGACATTACTGTACTATTGAGCAGATACTGTCGTGTGTTTAGGAACCACATGGTCATAAATTGCCCCAATTTTGTCCAAAAACACAAGATGCATGACTTTCCCTGCACTTGGTTGCACCTTTGCTTTTTTCACCATCTTGAAATGTTTGCTTTTGATAAAGCTTGGTCTCCCTGTACTTCCTGTATCATTTGCAGTGTTTCAGTTCCAGATTTTTTCAGAAAACACAAAACCAAATTGCCGGTCGTTGTTCTAACTTGAAATCATGTTGGGTCACTGAAACACAATGGCTCCCTCAAACAAACTGAACAGCGTCAGTCAAGGTCACACCTCTCTCTTACCACCACTGGTGAATTTTGACAGGTGCGTATTTAAACAGAAAAAAAAAATTGTTACTTTTTGATACACACTTGTATTTTACACTCTGCTTTCAGCTTCCAAATAGTAATTATCAACACACTGCATGTCAAAATAATTCTATTAGTTTAGAAGGCTGTCTTTGAATTTCTGACTTGTGTCTATTTGCAGGTGAATGAAGAGATTGAGAAAATATATCATGAAATATCTGCACTGAACAAATTGTTGGAAAATTGTCTGAATGTCGATAAAGAAGTAATAAATTTATATTTTATTTAATATTTTCTGGGATGGAATATAAAATTCTGGTGTGAGCAGGCACATTTGTTTTATGTATTTTACAAATGCACATATCTATTTACTTGATGAGTCGATTAATTACACTAAACAACACTTACTTGGGAGTTTTGCCGGAACATGTTTTGAACGACTAGTTTCCTTTATTTTTCAACCAGACATCAACTAATTCCTTGTGATGACGCTGGCAATGTTGTAAATGCTGTCTCCTCTGGTGGTGCTTCAATGAACTTGCTAAACACATCCTTCCGTGGAACGTCAAAATTGAAAACCCTGTTTCTACTCTTTACAATGAAGATGTGTTCCCATGTGGCCAGCTCTTGTTTTCCTGCTGTGTGTTGTAGAAGTTTGAGTTCTGAATTTATACTGTGGTGTTTTGTCCAAAAGTGGGTGGCAACTGCCATTTTTTCCTAGTATTTTTTATTTATATTTCTGAAGTGAACAAGATGCAAAGAACACTTCAGAAATATAAATGAAAAACAATTGGAAAAATCAGCAGTTGGCACCCACTTTTGGTCAAAACACCACAATATAAATTCAGAACCAAAATTTCTAAAACACACAACAGGAAAACAAGAGCTGGCCACATGCAAACACATCTTCATTGCAAAAAATAGAAACAGGGTTTTCAATTTTGACGTTCCACAGAAGGATGTGTTTAGCAAGTTCATTGAACCACCACCAGAGGAGACAGCATTTACAACATTGCCAGCTTCATCGCAAGGAATTAGTTGATGTCTGGTTGAAAATGAAGGAAACTAGTCCTTCGAAACATGTTCCGGCAAAAATCCCAAGTAAGTGTTGTTTAGTGTAATTAATTGACTTGTCAAGTAACTGAATATAACAATACTGTTTACAAACTTCCACAAAAAGAAAAGCACATATCTATATCAGTTATATTCATATAAACTGAACAGCGCACAAACAGTATCGTGCATATCCCAGTGTCAGTCCAGGTTAGACCTCTCTGTTACCAGATTGGTGAATTTTGACAGGAGCGTGTTTTTTTATACACCCTCATACTATCTAAAACAAGTTACCTTACCTTGCTTCATATATCCAAAGTCGTCCGACAGTTAGAATGCGTGAATCTTCTTCGTCAGCAAGTGTGTAATTTTCTCCGAGCACACGGACCTCCTGCCCGGCATGCAGTGTACCACTCATTACACGTGCTAACACTTGAAAGAAAGTACAATCCTCCGTTGGATACATCTTTGTGCTGTGCACCATCAGTCTACCCTGAAAATAGTAAACCAAAATCCTAACTTAATATTTCAAAATCAAATATGCCTTTTCAACATAACCCAACAGAATAAATTGCTTGACAAAAACTATACAATTACCAATTACCATAGGCAAGAGTTTTGTCATGAGAAAGTTACTGAATTAAAAGAACAAAATGATTTGTACACATTTAACATAATTTTGAAATAATGTATAGGCATGTATTACATTCTCTACACTTACTATGTACATAGTGTATAGAGAAGATATTGTTTTGCACCCAAAAATTGGATGCCCAGATTTCACCAGAAATACATGCTTTGAGAGCCCCTGAATCCAAAAAAAACAATTTTAGAAAAAGGTCCATGTGTGTGTCTGTCTGTGGGCAGCACAGCTCCAAAACAAAAAGTTTGTTAAATTCCAAACTTGATATTTAAGTTCAGTATCTCCCAAGGATGCAACACAAAGATTTTCAAGAAAATCCCCCACCCCCAATTACTCTTTACATGAAAAAAATTTCGAAAAATTTATTTTCTCAAAAATGGCTAACGATTTTGATTAAAATCTCTTATATTTAAGATATTCACTGACAAATAAAATGTGTTTCTAGAATTTTCTGAGAATATCCTCTAAAGATTTCTTTATTCTGAATGATTTTTTTTTTTTAATTTTGCATAGCTAGTAAACTGTAAGAGATACACAAAAACTTATCTACTACAAAAAAAATGTAGAGCTCATTAAAACATACAATTTATGTCATATACATTTTTTTTTTTCATTGAGTTCACCGTTTTTGAGCTATTCCTTGTTATTGGTTTCAGTTTTTCAATACTTTACTCATACGGGAATCCTGGCCATGCAAAGATATGGACTTCAATCCCTTAGCAACCACCTTTTAAAACGTTTAATGTTGGTTTAGCCTTGTGTATTTCCTTTCTATTTATAATGAACTAAGTAATAGCACCATATCTGCTAATGTTTATCTCGATTAGCATGAAGTAGATAAAAGAATAAGCCTATTAACAATAATTTGTTACAGAGATGTAGAGAAAGTCATGTGAATGGAACACACAAGATTTTTTTTCACAAATTTTTTAGAATTTTTAATTTTTGGAAATAATATATTTTAGCGATACATGAGAAATATATTTTATTTTTATTTTTCGTACAAAATGTGCATTTATTTTAACTTAGCAAATAAAACTGTAATTTAATATTTGTGTCTTCATACTGTCTCAATAAACATTTACTCAGGATTGGTATAGTGAGATCTCCTCTGTACACTTAAAGAAGATATGGATGGAAACCATCTACTGCGCTGCCCACCTTTGGTCAACATGATAATATAACATCAAAATACTGGAATACAAGAGAACGAATGGCTTCACTGCCAACTGTTCAACTTTAGATAGCAACCAACTGTGAAGCTAGAAGTTGGGAGTTAGCGGTTACAATATTTGCAAGTTACTAAATTAAGGTACCAAGCACGAAAAAGTCTTGTTTATAAAAATTACAGGTTAGTAATAGAACCAATATTAAGACTTCAATGAAAAGAAAAATTTGTGGCTCACCTCGTTTTATCCCAACTTGCTGAGAGGAGCCAAATGTGTTTACTTTGGAATTGTAATGTACGAGGGATGTCCGTAAAATAAGGTTCCCAAGGACCTGTGGTTGAGGAATGCTGTACGCGACTCAGCAACACTGGTGTGTAGCTTGGTGCTCCCAGCAAGCTGTCTGTGACGCCGTCTTGGCTTGGCAGCCATTAGAGATAGAGCTTGCACTTGCTACTCCCACCATGTGCAAATTATGCTCTGATGCAAAAAATACTGCGCCAGTGGAAATTCATTCCTAACTGAGTGAAGTGTACAGGGAACAGTGTATGAGCATACAATATATGTGCAAATGGTGCAGTGAATTCAAAGACAGACATACAGATGTCTATAATGAGCAGCGTTCTGGATGGCCATTGGTTTGGGACAAGAATGTGCCACATGATCGAAGAGTGACGGTTGGGGAACTCTGAGATATTCCCTGATGTCAGCAAGACCTGCATTCACAACATGTAGGGTATACCAGGTTTGTGTAAGGTGGGCCTCGAGAAGACCACAGACAGAAATGTCTTGAAGCAGCTTGCGAATTTCTTTAGGCCTACCAAACTGATAGCGAGGAATTCTTAGACTCTATTGTCACTGGGGACGAGAGCTGGGTCCAGTACACGACACCAGAAACGAAACAACAATCCTGTCCGCAGAAACATCCAGAGTCACAGAAGCAGAGAGGAACTGCAAAAATATGTTTTAACCTACCTACGCTGCGCAGCGGCAGAGTACTATGATGCAGGCACACAAAACATGGTACACCACATGCAAAAATGCATTTATCTGAATGGCAACTATGTCGAAAAATAGAAAAAGTCTAAGCTGTCAAAAAACGTATTATTCAATACCAATAAACATGTTACTCATTGTAAAAATAAATTTGGAGCCTTATTTTACAGACAACCCACATAAATAACTTGCAGAACACCCAATGTCAAAGATAAAAAGCCACAAAGTCCCATTACCCCCCTTACAAATGTAATTGTAATTTGTGTTTGTTGCATGTTTCACAGTTTATGATGGCTGATACGTCCAATTACACTATTGAGGAACTCTATTGCAAGTTGTTGGGTGCATGAGCGAAGACAATGGCAGAACTTGGAGACGACTTTCGAGCAAGGTTTCAATGGGACCCTCCTCCAAAACCAACACTGTCAAAATGGGAACATAAACTCTTCATCACAGGAGGTATGAAGGATAAAGTAAGAAGTGGCAGACCTTCCAGAAACATGTCAGCTCGTCGAGGAGTCTGTGAACAGATCACAGCTTAAGTCAACGTAAAAACAATCTGCAGAATGGGTGTACCCTGCTCAACCATGACTTAGGCCTGCGACCCTTCCAAGAATTATCGGATTGGAGAAAGGATGCATGTTTGGCACTCCTTCAGAGGTTCCACACAATACCAAAAGGAGGGAGTCATCTTTTCCAATGAATTCCCTATCACATAATGTGGTCTTTTGTTCCAAGCAAAATCCTCACTTTTATGAAGAGTTGGAAAATAACCCTTTGCATGTGATGATATGGGCTGCCTTGGACAGCAGGCACTTATTTGGGCCGTTCTTTTTTCACGGTGTTGTGAATCTCCAAGTAATGGTCTTTTCATTTTTGAGCGCACGGGCATTTTTTTTTTTTTATATAGGGGTCTTAAAACATTTCTTTTTGGTGAAATCAAGGGTATTGAATTTTTGAGTGCAATACAATACCTTCTCTATGTACTAAGTACATGTAGAGAAAGTAAAAATTTTAAGTTATTCAAATATGTGCAAAAATTCCCATTATGGGGAGAGGGGAGAATAGAAACACACCCAGTGTATCTGCGCAACGCATGGCTTCCAATACAACATTAGGTGCAACCACCAATGTGAAAGAAAGTCCTCTATTAGTCTCGGAGAGAAGTCTTATTTTCCATCTGTTAACACATTGAAGCCCAGAAGTTTCTTTAGTTGAAGGGCCAAGAAACCCAGGGTTTTACGCCTACTTTGAGTTATTTTTACAGTACATTAATCAAATCTACCAAAAAGTATTGGGACAATCTAAAGTATGTTTTACGAGAATACTTATAAAATAAGAACTGAAGAATACTTATATTTACAAACCTTTATCAGTAGATATGTATTGTCAGGTGCTTTATAAATGAAGGTTTTACTTTCATGTGTGGAAAATAATTTAGCTTTTTTCCCACTGTACCCTACCAATTTCTGTTTTAACAGGGAGTACAACTTGTTATATTGGGATATATCAATTGCATGTTTCATATTTCGAGTAGTTTTCAATACTAAATAATTTGTCCACAAGGTTGAGGATTTCATTGTTTTTGACATGCCTTCAAAGTAAACTATGAGGAATTTTTCAAGAATAATGTTACATTTTTGTTATTCTCCAGGCCATGAATTTATCATATAACTTTTCGTATATCTTTTTTTATTTCTGGAAGTAAACTGTTAACAATATTACTCGCCTTCTCAGTTATATCAAGAGGCGTGGAATTATATTCCATGCCATTATCACCTGACCAAAATACCTGAGTCTCCATCTTGCAAATCAACTATCACTGTGAATCCAATTTCATATTTTGTTATCAAAGCATGTGTACAATAGGCATAGCGGTCAGCAGAGTTCATCTTTCGTATTACGATATCTAAATATTAAATATTTATTGTATATCTACATGTCGTAGAAAAATGATGTATGCAAGTCTCATATAATGTTAATAGAATACTCGTGAGACCCACTTCGCTTGTGTCAAAAGTTGCCTCTCACTTGTAACCCAATAACTACCATTATAGGATCCTTGCATAAATAACATATCCTTGCATATACAGACAGTATTTTAATCAAAATCATTAGAGCCATTTTTGAGAAAATAAACATTTTTAAACATTTTTCCATGAAAAGGGTACTTTGAAAATCTTTGTATTGCATTCTTGGAAGATAGAAACTTATATACCAAGTTTGGTATTTAACAGTCTTTTAGGTTTTGAGGTATTCTGTCCGCAGATAGACAGATATACAGACCTTTTTCTAAAAATTCTTTTTTTGGACTCAGGGGACCTCAAAACACATATTTGGGGAACCTTGGTATTAAATTTTATTGGTGGAATGCAATACGTTGTACATATGGGCTAGAGAAAGTAAAAAACATCTTGTATTTGGATGAATGCAGTGTATGGTAGTTTACTTTACCTCTGGATCACAAGCGCACATATCTAGACCAATGTCAGAATCTACTGGTCCGGTGTATATATGCTGCACCTTCATCTTGGCATTATCCACTGGAGAAGGAATGTGTTCCACGCACATGTCAACAAAACCTGCAGACAAAACATAATACAGCTATGAGACACACCAGATATAGGGTGTCCCCACAAAGTTTTAGAAAGGTACTTAAACAATCACTCAAAAACTATATGTTCTATTCACTTTTTGATTCATTCTAAGTACAAAAGCTTGTTCTATTTTATGCTGCCACTTAATATGAGAGTGGTTCAATAAGTATCCATGTTTCAAAATAAATGATGTTGCTAAGGCAAGTTGGTGTTACCCTTGTAAACAGGAATTGGCATTTCATATTTTGCATGATAAATTGGGATGAAAAAGCTGTTGGCCCATTGGGTGCCGCCACTGCTCAAGGATAAGCAGGTGTGGCTTCCAACTTCAAAGCAAAATTCAGAGGACTTTTTATATTCAGTTGTCACCTCCATGTATCACTACACTCTGGAAACTAATCAACAATTAAAATAATGTATTATTTCCAGTATATAGGCTTTAAATATGTTCCCATCGTCCATTAAAGTGTGGTCACAATGTTTTCGTTATCATTGACTTCTTAGGAGAAAGAGAAATGATTACTTGACTGTACCACGGTGAGTTATTATCCCAATTTGCCAAGAAGGAGAAGTGGCTGCATTAGGCGAAGAAGAAAATTGTTTCACCACAGCATCAACTGTTAGAAATTGCTGACATATTCACCTGACCTGGCTTTCTACAATTTCTTCTTGTTCCCAAGAGTGAAAAAATGCCTCTTGGAAGCAATATTTAGAGGTCATCGCTGAGACAGGCATATTTTGCCTAGTTTTACTTTCTCTACACATACTATGCACATAGTGTATAGAGAAGGTATTGCACTCCATCCAAAAATTTGATATTGTGATTTCACCAGAAATATGTGTTTTAGGGCCCCCCCCAAAAAAAAAGCATTTTCAGAAAAAATGTGTGTGCCTGCGTGTGTTGGTTTTCTTTTTTTAGTATCTTCCAGGGATGCGACACAAATATTTTGAGAAAAATCCGCCTACCCCAAACTACGCTTTATATGGAACTTTTTTCGAAAATTTTGATTTTCTCAAAAATGGCTCTAAAAGTTTTTTTTTGTGTGGTGCCTCGTTCCATTTAACCAAAATTTTAATTCTAATGTCAATGAGCCGGTAACAGAGCAAAATAATTAATTTTGATGTCCAAAATGTTACCTCTCATACAAGATGGCACCAACTTTGTGTTCCCCTCAATACACTCACTACGTCATCTTTCATGTGATGAACAACTGTCACTGCTGGGAGGGCGTTTAGTTGGATTCTTCACCACCAGCCGCCAAAGCTGCTCAGAGAAGTAAGAGCAGTGCACTCTATCCACTGTAGTTAGAGCTAGTGTAGTAACTCTTGAGTGTGCCGCCAGGAATGTATTACTGGTAGCCGTTGGTGACTTTGTTTGAAGCTACCCGCCTCAGTTACATGGGCAAGTACTAACTTATTGTCCTTATAGAGAGCTACAAATGAAACAAGCCAGTATGTTTTCTTCTAACCTTTCTTAAACCTAAATAACATATCCTAATACCATGTAAAATATGCAACTTCTAGTATGGGCCTCCAAAAATTTCTCAGAATGGTTTGAATGCACTTTTAGTGAAAATGTTCCCTTTTTCTTCCTATGAGATTTGGTCACCTTATACAGGGTGGGAAGTGAATAAATGCAAATAATTTGATATTTAGTACACCACATGAATGTATCTCATTTTGTTAACTTACTAATAGCACTGTCATAAACGAAGCACAAATTTTAGGGGTTAATGTGTTTTGCACAGCATACATCATAACACCTATTATCTGTCCATCCTTACTTCACTGGCAATGTAAACAAATCAGAATATAGACTTTTGCGAATGCACGTGCACACACCAAGTGGTGCTAAGCTGTTTCGTCTGTTGTACATATCTAAGTTTGGCAGGAAAATATACAACTACCTACTTTTACTGTTCACAGATAATGATTAACTCTACTAAATGTATAATCAATAAAACACAACAAAATAGGTAGGCAAGTCATTATATATTCAGTACATAATATAAAATACTCCCATCAAATTATAAAATGCAGACATATTGTTTTTAAAGTTACTGAAGTATTCCATGCATACATCACTCTCAATGGTTTTTTGCAAATTTTAGCATTCACATATGGACAATCATGCACTACACACTTCTTTAATATAGTACCATAATGCAATGACTTACCAGCTAAGAGCTAATCTGAAGATGGAACTGTTCCACTCCTTCAAGATACAAGTCATTTGTTGCAGTTGCAATCAAACTGTCTGAATTATCATTGAGATTGATAATTAATGGGCCAACAACAATATCCACCATTCCCTCTAAATCTTAATTTTTTACTCTTCCCGAACAATGTTCAGACACATTTACTGCATTTTCAGCTGTCACTTGTTCAAAAGCTGTTTACACAGATGTCACATCCTGACTAGTTTAAAAATTTTACACACTTTATGCTGCTTTCGGAAACACCATTAAATTCTACCATTAAACTGAGAATATTGTTTAATGAAAAAGTAAGGTACTTTTCACAAAACTTATTATATATACAATATATATAATTCTTTCCTAGCTTATGTTTCATACACTGGTATCACATGTTTCTGCCATTACTTGCTGACCAGAAGAGGCCGTTGAACTACACAACAGATATCATTGTTATATAAAGAAATAATGATTAAATGATCAGTAAATGTTGTTCCTTAATCACTCACATACTATATTATTTAGATAACATTACATAGTGTAATGCCATATTTTTATACTCACTCGGCAATTTAAGGGGAACTACTTTATGATGGAGAAAAGCAGTAAAACATTCAGCAACCAATCATATTCATTGCAATCTATTGCTTTTGTTTATATTACTCGTGAAGTAAGCCAGGACGGAAAATATAGACGGGCAGGGCAAAGGGCACACAAGGGTCAACTGTGTGACCTGTTAAACAGGCACCAAACATCTGAAATAGGGAATGGTAGCCATCCTAAATACACAGTGAAATTTTCCTCATAAACATTACTTTAGAAAAAAAAAAAAAAAAAAATGCTGGATCAGCATATCATCCTCAATGCTGATAGAAATTTTGGACTTATGCACCTCTACCCTGTATATGCTTCCATTTAAACAGCGATCAGGTAAGGACATTTTCTAACCGTTTTATGAAAACACTGAAAAATCAAACTAAAAGTATAGCTTATAAAGAAATATAAAATTAGTTGTTGCTGTCATTTTCGTCTACCTTGGAGTTGGTCTGGATTAGCACCAGTGAAATACTTTATAAACAGGCGTATACATACCTCTTAAAAGTTCTTTGATGCGCCGGCTTTGCTCATCCACGTAGAACACACGTTTGACTCTCACTGAGGGGCAGAAAGAATGACTGGGATATGTGACACGGGGTAGACTCAAAAATAGATGTACTTCACTTTAAATTCCATTGAATTAATACTTTTTATTCACCTTTGTAACAAAGGTTGAGGCACTAATCCTACGAGCGACTTCCAACATAGTAATTCTTGAAGACTTAGAAATGTTAATAACTAGTGCTATTTTCTTCTGCTTACTAAGTTCTTGTTTCCACAGTCATCAGTAATTACTGTGTACTTCCCTATTATGCAACAACTCAACTTAGGTGATAACTGCAATGTTTCATGTAATAATAGCACATACTCAGGCACTAACATCGCCACATTCACGTACGTATAACGTAGAACCTATAGCATACCGTGTACAGCATCACAAGTGTAACAAGCAGCCCAACAAGAAGAAAAACAAGCCCAATTTCTTGTAAGCGCATCGCTTATATACCTAAAATCTCCAATCTTGAAGCTCATTCCTGATTGGTTGAAAAGAATTGCAAAAATAACATCACGTGATTAATTTTGCAAGTTCTTTGTGTTAGACTCACGTGACCGCTCTTTATAATGGAAAAGTCCCGAGCTGCTAACTGTTAGGTCTAAAAATACCCTGTTACTTATGTCTCTAATACACTAAAGTCTTGTTCTTACAAAAGCCTTTATGCTGCAGTATTAACAAAGAAAGTAACCTTGGCATATACAATGACATCTTCTCACCCTGATATTTTATGTTCTGCTATCTGCTCAGTCTTGCCGACCGAAGCAGATATATTTCTTATATTAAACCTATGTAAATTATCAATTAAACTAATAAAATATAAAGCGTACTAATATACTGTTGCAAAGAATGATTAATTACCATTGAAATCTCCAAGAAATCTATTGCAAATAAGCCTCAGCAATGGTCTGATATTGATTTTCATTTCCTCTTTGGATAATCTTATTCCCAGTTCATCCAAGACAGCAGGAAGTGTAGTGTCTACATCTCCTACAACCTGTACATAGACAGATAATGTATTTCAAGTTACAAACATCAACATATATAGTTACTTTCCTAAGTTGCTGAATTTGCTATTCAGTTAACACTCTGTTTATTTATGTATCAGGATTGACCAATGAATAATATCCCATTTACTTTTTTTCTAAAAGTATTTACTCCACAATGATGAAATTTATACATATGAAAGAATGTTTTGTCTGCTTACTTTATTACTTTCTCTACACGTACTATGTACGTAGTGTAGAGAAGGTATTGTAATACACCCAAAATTACATACCGACATTTCACATAAAATACATGTTTTGAGACCCCCTGAATCCAAAACAAAGCCTTTTTAAACGTGTGTGTGTGTGAGAGAGAGAGACAGCCACCCATGCATCTTTGTATCAGATTTCTAGGATTTTGTTGCTAGCATGTAAGGTATCTGATGAGGTTTGTTTTCAGTGAGAGCATACAAGAACTTTATCGCCACAGTGGCATTTGATCAAACTAGGACAGTAGTGACATAAGAGAAACAACCCTCTATCGTTTGGAGATATCACTACTGTCTTAGCACACATTTCTTCTCTACTGGCAACATGGTATACATACTATGTATATAGTGTAAAGAGAAGGTATTGATTGCATTGTACCCAAAAATTTGATACCGAGATTTCACCGGAAATACATGTTTTGAGACCACCTGAATCCAAAATAAAGCATTTTTAGAAAACTGTTTGTGTATATGTGTGTGTGTCTGTGTGTCTGTAGGCAGCATAGCTAAAAAACAAACAGACTTGGTATTTAAGTTCCATATCTTCCAAGGATACGACACGAAGATTATCAAGAAAATCCCCCCACCCCAACTACCTTTCACATGGAAAATTTTTTTGATAATTTTGATTTTCTAAAAAATGGATCTAACAATTTCGATTAAAATATCATATATTAAAGATATATACTTGACAAATAAAATGTATATCTTGAATTTTCTGGGAATAGCCTCTGAAGACTACTTTATTCTGGATGAATTTTACGGAATTTTGTGCAACTGGTAAACCGTAAGAGGTAGCCAAAAACTTACCACACAAAAAATGTAGAGCACAGTAAAACACACAATTTATGTTATATAAATTTTTTTCGTGGAGTTGGTCATTTTTGAGATACTCCTTGTTTTTGGTTTCAGCTTTAAAACTTATAATTTTCTCATAGAGGAATTTAACAATTGCTGTCCATACAAACAAAGGAACTTCAGTCACATAGCAACCATCTTTTGCTATCACTTTAATCTATGGTACTCCCTTATTTCACTTCAACTTACAGGGAAGCAAGTAATAAGACTATTTCTGCTAATTTTTTCTCACTTAGTATGAAGTAAATAGAAGCATAAACTTTTTAACAAAAATTTGTTGCAGAGATATAGAGAAAGTCATGTGAATGGATTACATCAGATTTTCTTTAAACTACTAATGCCTGTATTTTTCTCCAAAATATATAACTTTGACTTGCACTGCAAATTAGAATTTAATTTTTTCTATTAATTATTGAACTGAAATGACTGCATGTTTTGCTGCACTGGATATGAAATAAAACTGCTCTTAGGAATAATTTTGGGGATGCAAAATATCCTGTGTGTGCTAAATTTGTTAAAAACAAACTGAATAGTATTTTCATTTTATAAATCATACACATATTTACTGCGTCAAATGTTTCAGAAATTTTAATCGCCAACTGAAGTATAACTCATCACTTAGCTTTATGGGACAGCATTTAAACAGCAAATTAAATTAAACAGACCTTACACAGTTCCATCGTGTATATTACATTTTCTACTCACCTGTGCAAATACCTTATACAATGGCTCAAGAATAAATTCTACGAAACTTCTTTGAGCTGATCCATGTGGTGGCTTTTTTGTGAACCTTCGCCTGAAACAGAGAGATTACGTATGCAGAACATTTCAATTTCTCCTATTCTTATGCGTTCCTAAGAATCAACTACAGATCCTGTAGCACTAGTTTTTCTATACACATACTATGTACATAGTGTATAGAGAAGGTATTGCACTCCACCCAAAAATTTGATACCGAGATTTCACCAGAAATTTATGTCTTAGGGTCCCCTGTATCCAAAAAAAGCATTTCACAAAAAGATCTGTGTGGGTGTGTGTGTGTGTGTCTGTGACCACGATAACTCAAAAACGAAAAGTCGGTATAATACCAAACTTGGTATTTAAGTTCAATATCTTTCAGGGATGCAGAAAAATTCTGCCACCTCAAACTACCCTTTACATGGAACTTTTTTCGAAAATTTTTATTTTCTCAAAAATGGTTCTAACGATTTTGATTAAAATATCATATATTAAAGATATTTACCTGACAAATAAAATGTACATCTTGAATTTTCTGGGAATACCCTCTGAAGACCTCCTTATTCTGGATGAATTTTAAGGAATTTTGAATAACTGCTAAACCATCAGAGATGGGCAAAAACTTACCAGACAAAAAATGTAGAGGACATTAAATCACACAATTTATGTCATATACATTTTTTTCGTGGAGTTGATCGTTTTTGAGATATTCCTTGTTTTTTGTTTCAGCTTTAAAAAACTGTACTTTTCTCATACAGGAATTTGTCAACTCCTGTCCATACAAACAAAGGAACTTCAGTCACACAGCAATCAGCTTTTGACTATCACTTTAACCTATGGTTTTATTTCGCTTCTACTTACACGAAAGCAAGAAATAAGACTATTTCTGCTAATTTTCTGATTAGCATGAAGTAAGGGTAAGCTTTTTAACAATAATTTGTTGCAGAGATGTAGAGAAAGTCATGTGAATGGAACACAGATTTGTTTCTCTAGTTTTCTGTCTTCCTCTTAACAGACTGTACAGCACAATCACCCTACGACAAGCCAACTTCAAAGTCACTTATCTGACTTCCTTCACACTCTGATGCACCAAAACTCACACACTGCAAACCTTTATTTATTCAATAAACTAAAAGTAGTGACTGTAATAAATCTTTACATTTACATTGCATTACTGTACATAAAAAGTCTTTTACCTAAATTCCAAAATAGACAAGATATACATACAACACTAGAGGGGGTCAACATATTAATGTGCCATACCACAGGTTAACCACATCTCAGAAGAGTTTTGAAGTATTAGGTATCAAACTTTATAATAATTTACCCTTAGAAATAAAACAATATTGAGGATCAACTTTCAAGAATAAGCTGTATACGTTAAACCTTATTACCCAGTACAGGAATATTTCGAGATGTAATGTAATTTTATTCCTGTATAGTTGCTTGGCTAAAGAGAACTGTAAATACTCATTATATCTTAGTAATAGTCTTATTGGTATACATATTATTGCTACTTTCTATTGAGAAGATTGTAATTTTGCGATGTCTATTGCTGTACAGCTCAATGACAATAAAAATTATAATCATCATCAGCATTATTATTACAGAAATAATAAATATCACTCTGGCCCCAAAAAACAATTACTCCATAAAAAACATTTTATATTCTAAATTAAAAGATGATCCCACAAGAAAACAAACCAGGGAAATACCAGTTCAGCTGCAATGACTGTGAAAAAATCTATATCAGCCAAACAAAAAGAGATATAAAAACAAGAGCAAAAGAACACCACAGAACATTAAACTCAAATAAGAAGACAAATCCGCAGTAGCTTGGCATTTTTGGAAAGAGAAACACACCATAAATAGAAATCCGAAAATACTCAAAAATATCACAAAGAAGAAGAATTAAAAGTTTGGGAAAACAAGAACTGCATTTTCAACTTTCAAATCCTATCAGGCGACCTACTGATGCAAAGGTTCATCAAACCACCACTGGGGACACCACAGCAAGCAATGTTGGCAGTCGACCAAAGGAATTGACAATGGAAGCACATGGCTTCTGAAACATTTTCCGAAAATAAAAGTGATGTATTGTTACAAAATCGACTCAACTATTTAATTTCAATTGGTATTTATATTTTGCACCTTCCATGGATGTGACATGATTTTCAAGAAAATCACCTCACCACAAACTACTCTTAACATGGAAATTTTTTTGAAAATTTTGTTTTTCTCAAAACTGGCTCTTAACGATTTTGATTAAAATACTGTATACTAAAGATATAAAGCCGATGTCCCACGGTTTGGTCCAACATTTTTTATACAACATGAACGTTGTGTACAATTTCTCCATTCCATTCCCATGGGAGTGTGAATTGGTCCAAATATTTCTCGCCTGCACATGAACAGATGATAGAAAATGGTGGAGGTTGCTGATCCACAATTATTTACGTTCACTGTCGCAAGCTTGGTTTAGGTATCCATTGCAAGAGCATATTATAATAGAAAGAAAAAATCAAGATTAAACCTTGGCAGGCCAAGGAAGAGGTGCACTACATATGCTGCAAAATGAACTTAATTCTGACTCTGTAAATTATTTTAACTTCCTTAGAATAAACAAAACTTTGTTTGGAAAGTTGCTGTTCTTAGTTGAGGCAAAAATCACTCGCCAAGACACAAATATGAAGCAGTCCATACCAGCAAATCAAAGATAGCGTTTTTATATTTGTTGAGAAAAGCAGGTTAGGTACAAATGAATCCGATAAAATACATTTGCAGGGGCTATAAATACCCGAGTCATTATTTCATAAATCTCTGCCACACAAAAAAAAGTGTATTTCAACCATTGCTCAACTACTATAACCTTATTATTTAGGACAAAGTCTACAAGATACAGCAAAGTTTCACACAAACAATCACGGCAGAAAGGAAGACCCAGCGCTAGCTGTCATCTTATTTCGTCATTGGTTGATTTCATACGTTGGGACCAAAAATTAGAAACCGCTGTATCCTGTTGTAGCAAACTGGAATTGGACCAAAAATTAGGACAGAAATTGTATACAATGAAATTATCCGATGTCCCACGATCCAATTTGTAGTTTGAAGAGCATTGGACAAAAATATTTGACCATGGGACATCGGCTTAATGTATATTTTGAATTGTCTGGGAATAGCCTCTGAAGAGCTCCTTATTCTAGATTGAAAAATTTTGCATAACCATTAAACCGTAAGATAGACAAAAAACAAAAAATATAGATCTCATTAAAACAATTTATAACATACACATTTTTCTTGTAGAGTTGACTGTCTTTGAGATATTTCTTATTATTGGTTTCAATTTTAAACTACCCAACTTTTTTCAAATGGGACCAGGCAAAGCAAACTGAACCTCAATTGTTTCACCTAGCAATGAGCTTTTAAAAGATTTGACTATCACTTTAGTATAATGTATTCCCCTATTTCCCTTCTGCTTACAAGGAAGTAAGTAATAAGAGCAATTAGTACGTATAGATAGCAAAAGTACCAACCTTAGAAAGCTTAATTTGGAGTTTGATGATTTTACGTCGTTTGGTAGCCATCATTAGTGAATGACCTCAGCAAATTTATAACCATGGACAAAACTGGTCATTGTTATGTAATACAATACTTCCATTTGAAAGGTCTTAGTCGAACTAATATTAAAGCTGAGCTAGATTCTACTTTGGGAGAGTGCTCTTTCATTTACAATAGTGAAATATTGGGTGGCAGAGTTAGCCAAGAAGAACATTGCAGTGGTCGACCAAATGTGGTTATCAGTCCAGAAATTGTTAAGAAAATCTGCAAAATGGTATTGGATGATTGTCGACTGAAAGTGTGCGAGCTAGCAGACATTGCAGGCATTTCAAAAAGTTCTGTACATCGCATACTGACTGAAAATTTGGATATGAGAAAGTTGTGTGTAAGGTGGTTGCAGCGTTTGCTCACAACAGAACAAAACGGCGTCGTGAGGATGTTTTAGTCGAGTGTTTGGCAATGTTTCGCTGCAATAAAGCTGAGTTTTTGCGTCGATTCATAACAATGGATGAAACCTGGGTCCATCACTTCACACCTGAGACGAAGGAACAATCAAAACAGCAGATTGGAAGGGGAGAATCTGCTCCAAAGAAGGCAAAGATAGTTCCATCTGCAGGCAAGGTATGGCATCAGTTTTCTGAAATGCACATGGGATAATTTTCATTATCTCAAAAAAGGAAAAGTAATCAACGGCGAATATTATGCAACTTGTTGCAGCGTTTGAGTGATAAAATCAAGAAAGAAAACAGCTGCATTTAGCGATAAAGAAATTTTGTTTCATCAAGACAATGCACCAGTTCACACATCCATTGTCACCATGGTCAAAATCAATGAGTTAAAGTTTGAATTGCTTCCTCATGCACCCTATTCGCTAGATTTAGCCCCCTCTAATTATTTTCTGTTTCGAAACTTGAAGAAATAGCTTGGTGATAGAAGATTTGCCAACAATGAAGAGGTGGAGTCTGCAGTTGATGGCTGTTTTGCAGACCTTGATAGTTCTCACTATAAACAGGGTACTGAAGCTATTGAACATCGCTGGGAAAAGTGTGTCGAGCTGAAAGGAGACAATGTAGGGAAATAAAAATGATTTCTCCCCAAATGTTTGTGCTTTCTTTGTTAGGTCGGGTACTTCTGGGACAACCCTCATACATTAGGCTAACCTGACAGTCAAATGTTTTAAAAGCCATTGTTATGCAACTGTCATTGCAAATCGTTTCTTTGCTTGACCAGAAGTAGAACAAAAGAAAAACAAACACTTCCTGTCCAAGAAAAGCATAAGTACTTTACAATTGAAACCAATAACAAGGAATATCTTAGAAACGGTTACCTCCACAACAAAGATGTAACGGACATAAATTGTAAGTTTTGACAAGATCTACACTTTTTGTGCAGCAAGGTCTCTTCAGTTTACCAGTTATGCAAAATTTGGCAGAGGTCTTCAGAGGTTACTCCTAGAAAATTCAAGATATACATTTTATTTGTGATGTCAATACCCCTAACATACAGTTTTTAACCAAAATCATCAGAGCCATTTATGAGAGAATGAATATCGTAAAAAAAATAAAAAAAAATATATAAAAAAAATAAATAAATATGCACATGCACACACACACACATACCCCACACACGCACACACATGTGGACCTTTTTCTAAAAATGTTTTTTCAGACTCAGGGAACCCCAAAACATATAATTTCGGTGAAATCTCAACATTGAATTTTTGGATGGAATACAATACCCTCTCTATCCACTATGTATGTTGTACAAGCAGGGCTAGAGAGAGTAAAAAGAAAGCTTAGAAATGTTTTTGATCATATAAACTATTTCACCACAGATTCATTATGTCTAGAGGACACCTTAAATTAAAACTGGCTACGTTCATAAGAAATAATGGTACTAAGATCAAACAAAAATTATTGAAAAATGTTACCACATAAAATTAATAAATAAGGAACCACATGCGATAGGTATCTCACTTCAAGTTCCATTCACGTGACTTTCTCTATCTCTCTACAACAAATTATTGTTAAAAAGCTTATGCTTCTATTTACTTCATGCTAATCGAGAAAAAATAAGCAGAAATAGTCTTATTACTTGCTTCCTTGTAAGTAGAAGCGAATAAGAGAATACCATAGGTTAAAGTGATAGTCAAAAGCTGGTTGCTATGTGACCGAAGTTCCTTTGCTTGTATGGACAGGAGTTGACAAATTCCTGTATGAGAAAATTATTCAAAGCTGAAACCAAAATCAAGGAATATCTAAAAAACGATCAACTCCACAAAAAAAAAAAAATGTATATTACATAAACTGTGTATTTTAATGTGTGGTTAGTTTTTGTCCATTTCTTATAGTTTAGCAGTTATGCAAAATTCTGTAAAAATGATTGAGAATAAAGTAGTCTTCAGAGGCCATTCCCAGAAAACTCAAAATATACATTTTGTCAGGTAAATATCTTTAATATACAATATTTTAATCAAAATCATTGGACCATTTTTAAGAAAATCAAAATTTTATAAAAAAAAGTTCTATGTAAAGGGTAGTTGGGGGTGGGGGATTTTCTTGAAAATCTTCATGTCGCATCCTTGGAAGATACCAAACCTAAATACCAAGTTTGTTATTCAACGTTCTTTTCGTTTTTGAGCGATACTGCCCCCCCCCAACACACACACACACACACACACACAGACTTTTTTCTGAAAATGTTTTTTTGGATTGGTGAAATCTCTGTATTGAATTTTTGGGTGGAATGCAATACCTTCTCTATACACTATGCACACTAGAAAGTAGAAGCTATCTAAATTAGCACAAAGTAGCTAAATTATCTCTAAGTGTTCTCAGGCTTCTAGCCAGATAAGTACATTTCAAAGATGTACATCATCTTTGTCTTCAGGGTAAATGTTATCTTGATAGTCCAGATTCACGTATTTATTGTGAAGCTAGCATGTGATGATATTTCTCACTGTGAAGCTTCTGACATTTAATATGAGTGAAGCATCAGCTCGGACCTCATAGAAAACTGTATATGGCAGTTATGCGTCTAATATTTTGACCTGTATGAAAACACTTTATAGCACTCATTGTTTGAAGCACTATCTGTTGTTTATAAAATGAGTCAAATTTACACTTGAATTGCTTCACTAAGTAATAAAATACCTGGACATGTTAGCAGGTAATTTTGCCTACCTCAACAGATTTTGACTGGCCGGCCTGTGGTTGGTATCTTGTGTGTACTCCTCTCCTCTCTCTGGTGGCTGATAAATGAACTTGTAGAGCAGGTTGTCATTAGTGAGAATTCCAAAATTCATAAGGCTAGGTTTCTGCTTTAAAATAAAGATGTTTTCCCATATGTTTAATTCTAGCGGTCGCAGTACTGATTTTAACAAGTGGACATTATCTTCAATTCTATGAAATTGTCACAAGCAGGTGAGTCTACTGCTGATTGTTTCTTAAGTGTCGCAGATGTTCCTATGTTTCTTCTGGTTTGTCCTGTGTATCTTTTGTCACAGTTTATTCTATAAATTCCTGTTTTCTTGGATGCAGGTGTTTGTCTAACTTGTTCTTTAGAAGGTTCTTTTATGCTGTGTTTGTTTTGTGGGGCTAAAAAGATGATGTGTTCTTTGAAGATCTTTTTAAATTTTTGAAGGCAGGAATTTACAGAATCAACTTAAAAACTGTGATAAAGGTACACAGGACAAACCAGAAGAAACATAGGAACATCTGGGACACTTAAGAAACAATCAGCAGTAGACTCACGTGCTTGTGACAATTTCATAGAATCAAAGATAATGTCCATTTGTTAAAGTCAGTATTGCGACTGCTAGAATTAAACATATGGGAAAACATGTTTATTTTAAAGCAGAAACCTAGCCTTATGAATTTTGGAATTCTCACCGATGACAACCCGCTCTACAAGTTTATTTATGAGCCACCAGAGAGAGGAGAGGAATCCACAGAAAATACCAACAGGCCGGCCAGTCGAAATCTGTTGATGATGTAGGCAATATGCGCCTGCGAAACATGTCCAGGTAACTTATTACTTAGTGAAGCAATTCAAGTGTAAATTTGACTCATTTTATAACCAATGTGTAATTATGCTTCACTGTGTACCACTTACAGTATTTTGATTCTGTTGTATAAGAATGCAGTGAAGTTTTCTAAAGTCTTAAAGCTCTTTATCATCGCTACCCATGCTGTACTTAGTTGTAAGGTCTGAATCACAATTAAGATTATTTACTTCAGATGAAATGACTGAGGCTTGTTTCTCAGTAGCTTTAACACTTTGCCACTATCCTGGAGTTGGTGTGGCTGTTTTCAATACAATGTTCAGCCAGTCCAGGTTTCTCGGGATGCATAAGTCTTTGGTGTTGAGTGACGCATGTGGCATAGTGTGTTCTGTTTGACATTCGCAAGGAATGTGGTAGACGCCAGGTACCCTTACAGCTAAATTATTATACAAAACACATGCACGTCAACTCCAAGATCTAGAGACAGCATTCAAGTCACTACATTACTGTATGTCATGTCTCAATGTTGTCGCTCTCTTCTACTTCAGAGATTCTGCACCAAATGAAGACGAGGGAGCCGAGCACCCAAGAAAACATGTACACATAGTACAATGTACTTTTCAGAAAATAATGCACCACACTTCATACCTTATTTAATAACATGAATTAAAAATCTGATGCATTCCATTCACATGACTTTCTCTACATTTCTGTAACAAATTATTGTTAAAATCTAATGCTTCTATCTACTTCATGCTAATCAAGATAAATATTAGCAGAAATGATTTCTTGTAAGTAGAAAGGAAATAATGGGACAGACTAGGCAAAACAATAGTCAAATCTTTTAAAAGCTGGTTGCCATCTGGTTGAAATCCATTTCTTTGCATCGTCAGAAGTTGACCAATTCCTGTATGGGAAGCGTTTAAGTATTTTAAAACTGAATCCAATAACAAGGAATATCTAAAAAAATGGTCAACTCCACAAAAAATGTATATGACATAAATTATGTGTTTTAATTAGATCTACATTTTTTGTGAAGTAAGTTTTTATATATCTGTTATAGTTTATTAGTTATGGAAAATCCAGCAAAATTCATCCAGAATAAAGAGGTCTTCAGAGGCTATTCCCAGGAAATTCAAAATATACATTTTAAATATAAGGCATTTAAATCAAACTCGTTACAGCCTTTTTGAGAAAACCAACATTTTCAAATTTGTATTTGAAGTCTTTAAAGACTTTCTTTAAAGTGTTCATGTCGCATCTTTGGAAGATAGTTATCTTAAATACCAAGTTTGATATTTTACGGAATTTTTTTTTGAGTTACCATGTTCACAGACATATGAACATATGGATCTTTTTCTAAAAATGCTTTTCTTCCATACAGGGACCCTAAAACATGTGTTTCTGGTGAAATCCCGGCATAGATTTTTTGGGTGGATTGCAATACCTTCTCTATACAGTGTGTACATTGTGAGTGTAGAGAAACTAAAAACTCAAAACTTACAGATGTAGTGGGTACTCACGTCTTGCTGTTGAAGTAAATATCTCCCCAAAGACGACGGGCAAAGTCATTTATGTTGACACCTTCAAAAGTTTGAGAATATATGTTGGCAAATGATTTCAATGTGAAGCATACTGCATACTGAGAACTTGCAAAGCATACATTGCCTAGTATTGGTGATACAATCTTGGGCGAACCTTCACAATACAGTCTGAAACATAATTAAAATAAGTGGTTGTAATATTCTGACACATTGTCTTATGTTACTGACATTGTCTACATATTGAGAGAAAGATTTTTCCATGTGAAAACTTAATTCACCTTGTTGACAAAGTTCAGTGCTACATTATAAATTGCACAGTAATGCAAATGGATCACAATTCAAAACTTTGCAAGTATTGCATAGTCTGTGTGCTACACACTGATTCATGCACTTATAGAGAGAGTATGGCACTGAAATTTGGGGTGCAACGTCAGTCACAAAATGAACAGGATAATAGTAATGCAGAAAAAAAGCTTAAGGTGGTTGGTTGGTATCTAATGTCGGGCCGTTGGCAGTGAAGCCATTTGCTCTCTTGCATTCCAGTATTTTGATGTCATATTATCATGTTGGCTAAAGGTTGGGCAGCACAGTAGATGGTTTCCATCCATATCTTCTTTAAGTGTACAGAAAGGACACAGAGCAGATCTCACTATACCAATCCTGAATAAATGTTTATTGAGACAGTCATGGCCTGTTAGGAGTCTAAAAGTTGCTACAGAGGATTTTCTTGGTAATGAAGTGATTCTGGTTGTGTTATTACATAAATTTTCCCATGGTTTTCCTTTTATTTGTAATACATGATCTTCTTTAATTTTGTTATCATATGTTGATATAATGTTTCTTGTGATAGAGTGATAACTTATTGGATCAGATGAACTTGATGTAATTTTACTTACCTTACCTTTCATGGCTAGAAAGTCTGCTGTTTCATTGCCCTGTATTCTGCAATGTGCTGGTATCCATTGAAGTATTAATCTTTTATTTAAATTCATTGGTTATTTTATGAATTTGTGGCATTCTGCAATATTTAAGTTATTAGGTGTTACATCAGATGTTATGGATATAATAGCTGCTTTAGAGTCAGATAATAGTACAACTTTTTCAAATTTATTTATATGATGTAGTAGGTTTTGTAAGCTCTTAAGTATTGCTGAAATCTCTCCATCAAAATTTGTAATATTTAAATCTAATCTTTTGTAGAAAGAGAAGAGAGGGCATATTGCACTTGCGCCAGTACCACTGTTATTTGGTAAGCTGGAACCATCAGTAAAAACATGTAGCCATTCATTGGTAGGGTATCTTAAATGTAATTATTAATTTATCTTAAATTTATTATTTCTAGTGTCTAGCTTAAGGTGTATATACAAACTAAAAAGTTGTCAGCCCAAAATTTAAATATTTGTAAATGAACCATTTTAACAGTAGTGTCATTATATGTATTTAGGTTATTCAAAAATGATTGGCACTCCCCCTATAGCTCCTGCAAAGTAGCAGTTTGAGATATGTGTCAAGATCGACTATAGTACTGTCTACTGCCACCAGATGATGTTGCTACTTCCTATAGGTAGCTCACTGGAGCAGCAATTGTGAGTGAGCTTGTGGACATCGATGAAACAAAGGTGGACTGTGTGATTTCTCTGGAGGGAAGGAGTGACTACTTCAGACATCCACAAGAGGTTAGTGGCCATATGTGCGGCTGCAGACAAGCATGGGTAAAGGTTGATTGTGTGGTTTCCCTGGAGGGAAGGAGTGACTGCTTGAGACATGCACAAGAGGTTAGTGGCCATATGTGGGGCTGCAGACAAGCATGGGATAAGGTTGACTGTGATTTCTCTGGATGGAAGGAGTGACTGCTTCGGACATCCACAAGAGGTTAGTGAGGCTGCAGACAAGCATGGGTAAAGGTTGATTGTGTGGTTTCCCTGGAGGGAAGGAGTGACTGCTTCGAACATCCACAAGAGGTTACTGGCCATATGTGGGGCTGCAGACAAGCATGGGATAAGGTTGACTGTGATTTCTCTGGAGGGAAGGAGTGACTGCTTCGGACATCCACAAGAGGTTAGTGAGGCTGCAGACAAGCATGGGTAAAGGTTGATTGTGTGGTTTCCCTGGAGGGAAGGAGTGACTGCTTCGGACATCCACAAGAGGTTAGTGAGGCTGCAGACAAGCATGGGATAAGGTTGACTGTGATTTCTCTGGAGAGAAGGAGTGACTGCTTGAGACATCCACAAGAGGTTAGTGGCCATATGTGGGGCTGCAGACAAGCATGGGATAAGGTTGACTGTGATTTCTCTGGAGGGAAGGAGTGACTGCTTCGGACATCCACAAGAGGTTAGTGAGGCTGCAGACAAGCATGGGTAAAGGTTGATTGTGTGGTTTCCCTGGAGGGAAGGAGTGACTGCTTCGGACATCCACAAGAGGTTAGTGGCCATATGTGGGGAGGCAGACAAACATGGGTAAGGGTTGACTGTGATTTCTCTGGAGGGAAGGAGTGACTGCTTCGGACATCCACAAGAGGTTAGTGAGGCTGCAGACAAGCATGGGATAAGGTTGACTGTGATTTCTCTGGAGAGAAGGAGTGACTGCTTGAGACATCCACAAGAGGTTAGTGGCCATATGTGGGGCTGCAGACAAGCATGGGATAAGGTTGACTGTGATTTCTCTGGAGGGAAGGAGTGACTGCTTCGGACATCCACAAGAGGTTAGTGAGGCTGCAGACAAGCATGGGTAAAGGTTGATTGTGTGGTTTCCCTGGAGGGAAGGAGTGACTGCTTCGGACATCCACAAGAGGTTAGTGGCCATATGTGGGGAGGCAGACAAACATGGGTAAGGGTTGACTGTGATTTCTCTGGAGGGAAGGAGTGACTGCTTCGGACATCCACAAGAGGTTAGTGAGGCTGCAGACAAGCATGGGATAAGGTTGACTGTGATTTCTCTGGAGAGAAGGAGTGACTGCTTGAGACATCCACAAGAGGTTAGTGGCCATATGTGGGGCTGCAGACAAGCATGGGATAAGGTTGACTGTGATTTCTCTGGAGGGAAGGAGTGACTGCTTCGGACATCCACAAGAGGTTAGTGAGGCTGCAGACAAGCATGGGATAAGGTTGACTGTGATTTCTCTGGAGAGAAGGAGTGACTGCTTGAGACATCCACAAGAGGTTAGTGGCCATATGTGGGGAGGCAGACAAACATGGGTAAGGGTTGACTGTGATTTCTCTGGAGGGAAGGAGTGACTGCTTGAGACATCCACAAGAGGTTAGTGAGGCTGCAGACAAGCATGGGATAAGGTTGACTGTGATTTCTCTGGAGGGAAGGAGTGACTGCTTCGGACATCCACAAGAGGTCAGTGGCCATATGTGGGGCTGCAGACAAGCATGGGATAAGGTTGACTGTGATTTCTCTGGAGGGAAGGAGTGACTGCTTCGGACATCCACAAGAGGTTAGTGAGGCTGCAGACAAGCATGGGTAAAGGTTGATTGTGTGGTTTCCCTGGAGGGAAGGAGTGACTGCTTCGGACATCCACAAGAGGTTAGTGGCCATATGTGGGGCTGCAGACAAGCATGGGATAAGGTTGACTGTGATTTCTCTGGAGGGAAGGAGTGACTGCTTCGGACATCCACAAGAGGTTAGTGAGGCTGCAGACAAGCATGGGTAAAGGTTGATTGTGTGGTTTCCCTGGAGGGAAGGAGTGACTGCTTCGGACATCCACAAGAGGTTAGTGAGGCTGCAGACAAGCATGGGATAAGGTTGACTGTGATTTCTCTGGAGAGAAGGAGTGACTGCTTGAGACATCCACAAGAGGTTAGTGGCCATATGTGGGGCTGCAGACAAGCATGGGATAAGGTTGACTGTGATTTCTCTGGAGGGAAGGAGTGACTGCTTCGGACATCCACAAGAGGTTAGTGAGGCTGCAGACAAGCATGGGATAAGGTTGACTGTGATTTCTCTGGAGAGAAGGAGTGACTGCTTGAGACATGCACAAGAGGTTAGTGAGGCTGCAGACAAACATGGGATAAGGTTGACTGTGATTTCTCTGGAGAGAAGGAGTGACTGCTTGAGACATGCACAAGAGGTTAATGGCCATATGTGGGGAGGCAGACAAACATGGGTAAGGGTTGATTGTGTAATTTCTCTGGAGGGAAGGAGTGACTGCTTCGGACATCCACAAGAGGTTAGTGGCCATATGTGGGGAGGCAGACAAACATGGGTAAGGGTTGACTGTGATTTCTCTGGAGGGAAGGAGTGACTGCTTGAGACATCCACAAGAGGTTAGTGGCCATATGTGGGGAGGCAGACAAACATGGGTAAGGGTTGACTGTGATTTCTCTGGAGGGAAGGAGTGACTGCTTCGGACATCCACAAGAGGTTAGTGAGGCTGCAGACAAGCATGGGATAAGGTTGACTGTGATTTCTCTGGAGGGAAGGAGTGACTGCTTCGGACATCCACAAGAGGTCAGTGGCCATATGTGGGGCTGCAGATCCGTGTTCCGTTGGGTATCCGAATTCAAAGACAGCAGGGAGTGTACTGAAAAATGCAAAAGCATTGCACGCATACCAAACAATACCCAGCTTGTCAATGACCTGCAATTCACTGCTTCATTAACACTGCCACAAAAAATGGGGCCGTGGTGTTCTTCTCCAACATATCAATGCCACTAGGGTTTACTGTGATGCTTTGCCGGATCTGGCTCCTAGTGACTACGCCGTACTCGAAACAGGTCATGCAGGATAGAAATTTCACCACCAATCACAAACTTCATGCAGTTGTCCAACAGTGGCACCGGGATGCCCCCAAATATTGAAGCTGCCAGAACATATTATATAAACATTGGCGGGGAATACCTGTAATTAACCTGAATGAGTTTGTTTAATAAATGCTTCCTGTGAACAAAAAAAATTGTAGTGCCAATCATTTCTCTGAACACCCCTAGTATATAAAGTTATCAGGTTAATTAAAAGGAATGTAAATTTTGGCACATTAAAGATCACAATATAGGTATTAATAACTATTACAGAACATTTACCATAAAAATTGGGACAGATAAAGATCCCTACATCAGAGGTATATTAACGTTTAATAAGTTACCCTCATTTAGTCAAGCAGTGCAAAGGGCAGAGGAGGGTCAAACGTGTGACCTGTTATGTAAACAATCACTGAACGTCCAAGATGGAGAAAAAAAGTCATCTTAAAATCATTCTGGAATTTTCCTCATGAACATAAATTTAGAAACTACCAAAAATAAAACCTGCAAATACTGGATCATCACATTGATTTCAAATGCTGATACAAATATTTGCACTTATTCACCTGCCACTCTGAATGTATCACTGCATTTGTGTAATACATGAATGTCCCTCCTTATGAGCCCAAGATCTCCTTTATCCAAATAAAGCAGCTACCGCATTTACTCACAGAATATCATTTTTTTTTTCCTAAAATTTTAAGTTGAAAAGTCAAGAATTGGATACTACGTGGATATTTAAAAAAAATCTGATGTGTTCCATTCACATGACTTTCTCTACATCTCTGCAACAAATTATTTTTAATAAACTTATGCTTCTATTTACTTCATGCTAATCAAGAAAAAGTTAGCAGAAATAGTCTTATTACTTGCTTCCTTGTAAGTAGAAGCGAAATAAGGGAGTATCATAGGTTAAAGTGATAGTCAAAAGCTGGTTGCTATGTGACTGAAGTTCCTTTGTTTGTATGGACAGGAGTTGACAAATTCCTGTATGAGAAAAGTATAAGGTTTTCAAAGCTGAAACCAATAACAAGGAATATCTCAGAAACGATCACCTCCACAAAACAAATGTATACAAACATAAATTGTGTGTTTTAACGTGCTCTACATTTTCTATGTGGGAAGTTTTTGTCCATCTCTTACAGTTTAGCAGTTATGTAAAAATCCGTAAAATTCATTCAGAACAAAGTAGTCTTCAGAGGCTATTCCCAGAAAATTCAAGATACGCATTTTATTTGTCAAGTAAATATCTTAACTATACAAGATTTTAATCAAAATCGTTAGAGCCATTTTTAAGAAAATCAAAATTTTCAAAATTTCTTCCATGTAAAGAGTAGTTTGGGGTGGGATTTTCTTTAAAATCTTTGGGTCACATTCTTGGAAATACCAAATTTAAATACCAAGTTTGGTAGTTTACTGACTTTGACTTTTCATTTTTGACACCTGCATATGCGCATGTACACACACACACCCACACAAACCTTTTTCTGTAAATGCTTTTTTTGGACACAGGGGACCCTAAAACATATATTTCCGGGTGAAATCTCAGTATTAAATTTTTGAGTGGAGTGCAATATCTTCTCAAGACACTATGTACATAGTGCGTATAGAGAAAGTAAACATGGACAGGTAATTGAGATAAATCAAGCTTAGGAAAAGAAAGCAGGGTGTGTTACACTTTCGCGAACTGAAGAACATTAATTTCCTATCTGTGACAGCAGAAAATCACAATGATGCCTCTCTTGTATAATGAAGCAGTGAAACGCAAACGCTGAGCAAGTGTAATTCACCTTCTCAAACTAAGTCTGTTGCTCCACATAAAGCGCCTAATCCACCTCTGGCTAGCTTTCAATTCCACATGTTTTTGCTTTCAACTGTATCATGGCAATGCCATCATTTCTTAATCCCACAAAATAATCTCACAGTTCTTCATTGATCTTGGGATATTTCCCATGCTTTGGGCCGCAAAATGGTCGACACGTTGATTGTGCACCTCTCAACTCCTTTTTTTGGCCTTTCCAATTATGGATTAATTTAGGTTCTATGCCAAACTCTCTTTCCACATATTTCAATCTGTTTTTTTTTTCTCCCAGTAGCTTAATGTCCTTCAACCTGATTGGTCATATCAGACGATGAATGAAATTGGTGACATGATGTTCAAATGATCTTGGGGTCCATAGTTACTCGACATTCGTCTTCTCAGGATAAGGGAAAACTAAAAAAAAAATCTTATCCAGGTAACTCACCCTAAGCGAGATTTGAACTCGCGACCTTTTAAATGTGAGGCAGACACGCTACCACCACACTACCCAGGCGGCTCAGCAAAATTCACTACTTGCAGTTTATATTTTGGTGTGTAACTGTTGTTCTTTCTAACCATTGCATAATGTGATAAACTATTTTCACATAAGGAAGAGACTGGCAGAGATTTAAAAATTATCATATGTATGAGCTCTAATTAAATACCAAAGGTCAGGTATAACAAACAGACTGAACAAGAACGGGGTGACCTTGATGCATAACCATACACAATTCTTAGAAACAAAGCTTCTGAAGCTCAACCTTTCTCGGGAAAAGTGCAATGAAAATTGCCATTTTTAAAAAAACAAACTTCTGAAAATCTTAAGGGGGATATTACGCAAGAGGGTGAGTAAATACAGTATGTAACCTTTAACCAACAGCAAAGTCTGCTTAAAAGCATTTCATTACAAAAAAAGGGACTTTAAGTGTTGTATTCACATGACTGTCTACTTATGCTATTCTTCTGCCTACATCATGCTATACGAGACAGTTGGTCTTACTAAGCACAAGGGACTATATCAGGCTAAAGCAATAGTCAAATCTTTTAAAAGCCTATCGGTACGCTTCACATTTCCAGAAAAACAAAACAGAGGTCAAACAATAGAGACTCCGTTTGAGAACATGCATACTTTAAAATTGAAACCAATAACAAGGAATATCTTAGAAATGGCAACAACGATGCATATGACTTAAACTGTATGTTTTAATGAGATCTTCCTTTTTTGTGGAGAAGTTTTTGTGTATCTGTTACTGTTAAGCAATGCAAAGTTCAAGAAAATTCATCCAGAATGAACAGATCTTCACGTTGTTAGAGCCATCTTTGAGAAAAACAAAATTTTCAAAAATGTTTACATGTAAAGGGTAGTTGGGGTGGAGGGATTTTGCTGAAAATCTTTGTGTCGCATGCTTGGAAGATACCAAATTTAAATACCAAGTTTTGAGTTATGCTGTCCATGTGTGTGTGTGTGTGTGTGTATGCATGCACACACATGTGCGCGAGCGCAGACCTTTTCTTAAAACATTTTTTTTTTGGTCTCAGGGGATATCAAAACATGTTTTTCCATGAAGTCTCAATATCAAATTTTTGGGTGGAATACAATACTACCACATTACACTATTTACATAGTACATGTAGAGAAAGTACAAATACCATCCTCAATGTGTTAATATCATCACGCAATGGTTTCAGGGAACTTGCCTAAATGATTTGAATGCAATGAAGGTTAGACTAAGGTAAGCAAGTGTACTTACCCCAGTAAGCCGTTAATCTCTTCGACTATGTGACGTAACTTGTAGTATGCGTCCTGGGGAGGCAATTTTAGCTCCAGGATCAGTCTGTCTATCTTGTTGATGCACACAACAATTTCCATTTTTTCCTGCATTTAAAAACATAGTTCTTGGTAATACACTCTAAGTAACAACAATAAGGTTATTTCCCAAGTTCAGCATATAATTGATATTTTGCATCATGCTTTGTTTAGAGCAGCCTTCAATTAAAGGAAGCCAAAGCTGCTGTTTTTAACTGAAATTAATATTACAAAACTTATAAATAATAAAGACATATTCAATCTAATAATAAAGTGGGATAAAGAAGTATTAATTTAATTCAAAATCTTCTCGGGCTTCTAGCCAGGTAATAACTTGGCTTGACACCAACGTTTCGAAGAAGTGCATCTTCCTCGTCTTCAGGGTGAACTGATCAGTTCACCCTGAAGACGAGGAAGATGCACTTCTTCGAAACGTTGGTGTCAAGCCAAGTTATTACCTGGCTAGAAGCCCGAGAAGATTTTGAATTAACACGTCGCCAGGAAAGCTATAGTTCTTATTTTAAGTATTAATTTATTAATAAATTTGATGTGACATATTAATTTTATTTTTAACTTCAAATTACCTGGATCTCCTAGAGTATAAGGTTCTTTATGGATAATAGAGATAGAAAGATAAATTGAATAATGAACCAGCATTACAAGACTTAACATTTTGGTAATAAATAACCAAACAATGAGAAACTTGAGTATTAGTATTACTATAAGTTGAAGCCTGAGATTCATAATGGAACATATCACCGTCATTTCTTTCTGTAACCTTACCCTTTCTTGCTGACCAACAATAAGACACTCATTGTTGCAAAAAATTGAACAGTAGACTGCAAGCTACAATCTTCACTGCTGGAACTGATCCTGAATGCCAACCCGGCTAATCAAATTAAGAATTATATCACATAAAAAGAACTATTTTAGACAGTGGAGTGCCATAATTAAATTTAAATGTAATGAGTTATCTTTTTATACTTACACACACACTCATGAGGTTGTCAAACTGAGCAATTACAATACTAACATCATATACAGACACAAAACAAGTAAAAGACTACATGAAATCACCACTCAGTGAAATTTTGCAAATTTACTTTTCACCCAAAAGTGTTGTAGAAATTCAAAAGGATTTTTAAAGACTTTAATATAAAACTGGCCCCTCAAAATAGATATATCCGGAGCTTATGAATCACCCTTTGAAAGCTACCACACCGAACACTAAAAAATCCGAAATTTATAAAATGAGCTGCCGAGACTGCAATAAGATTTATATTGGAAAAACAATACAAAATTTGGAAATTAGGATGAAAGAACACTTGAGAAGCATTAAGTACAAGCATGTAGACAAATCTGCAGCAGCACATCATTTTTGGTCTGAAAATCAAAGGAAGAAATAGAGTTAATTAAATGTGTAAAGAAATCTTTGGAACTACAAATTTGGGAAAATATTTTTATCACCAAAGAAGAAGACTCCCTTATGAATTTTGAGGTCCCTGCCGTCAATGACGTCATCCTGTTGAGAAGAGTAGAGGGTAACAAAACACAGAGCTGCACGCAACCACCTGTTGCATGTAGCGTCCGTCATCCCTGGAACTAGTCTTCCCAAACCAAGTCAAAGTTGGAGCAAAAAGTGTAAAAAGGTGACTCATTAAATTTAAATTTAAACTGAGAATTGTTTAGCGATACAATAGTCTTGTTGACTCTCAACCTATACTTATATCATGTACAGTATGCATTAAACATACATTTTTCCTTTTCTGAGGCAATGTCACAAAGCACAAGATGATTCTGAGTAGTATATTACTACAATACGCTGAAACTACCATTTCACCACAGCTCCTAACGCTGATTATGCTTTCACACAAGCAATACTATTCCAATAAACATTTGTGGAATGCAAAAACTTAACAATCAGAAGAGTATTTAGCTCACTAATATTGAAATGTTAACTTAATTAAGACAACATGTTAATACTTACTGTAAATATTTCTACTCAACCTATTTTTACTTTCTCTACACGTACTATGTACATAGTGTATAGAGAAGGTATTGTATTGCACCCAAAAATTCCATACCGAGATTTCACCAGAAATATATGTTTTGAGACCCCTTGAATCCAAAAAAAGCATTTTTGGAAAAATGTCCATGTATGGGTCTGTCTGTGTGTGTCTGGGGGCAACATAGCTCAAAAACAAAAAGACCGTTAAAAACCAAACTTGGTATCTTCCAAGGATGCGACATGAACATTTTCAAGAAAATCCCACCACCACAAACTACCCTTTACATGGAAAAAATTTTGAAAATTTTGATTTTCTTAAAAATGGCTCAAACGATTTTGATTACAACCTCTTATATTTAAGATATTTACTTCCTAATTAAAATGTTTATCTTGAATTTTGTGGGAATAGCCTCTGAAGACTACTTTATTCTGGATGAAATTTACTGCTAAACCGTAAGAGATGGACAAAAACTTACCACACAAAAACTGTAGAGCATGTTAAAACATAAAATTTATATTATATACATTTTTTTCATGGAGTTGATTGTTTTTAAATATTCTTTGGTTTTGGTTTTTGCTTTGAAAAACTTACTTTTCTCATAAAGGAATTTGTCAACTTCTGTTAATAAAAAATGGAAATGAAAATGGCATGTTATTTATGGATGCTCTTTAGCTGCTGTGGTTCTCAGTGTCCCATTCTATACTGGGTGTGAAAGACCGCTTAATTTTGCTCAGAGGCTTATCAGGCTTGAGGTACTTTTACATGCCATAAATCTACAACACGGGACCTACAGCTTTACTTCCCTTCCGAAGGAAGCCATGCTAAGGATTTTTACGCCTGAAAAAATCCATCGTCCTCTGCCGGGTTTGAACCTGCGACCTTGGGTATATGAAGTTAGCATGGTAACCATTACACCACGGAGGGCAATGTTAATAAAAACAAAGGAACTTCAGTCACATAGCGGCCATGTGCCGTGGGCAAGTGGTTAGATTACTCGCCTCTCACCTAGACGGCCTGGGTTCGATCCCAAGTGACCGCATGTGAGATTTGTGGTGGACAAAGCGGCGCAGGGATGGGTTTTCTCCGGGTTCTCAGGTTCCCCCACCATCGTATTCCATCGGTGCTCCATCTTCATTCATGTATCATCAGTGTCATCGCCTGTGGTGCCACAAGTAGTTACAGCGGGCGTTAAACACTACACAAAAAAAGAGTCACATAGCAACCATCTTTTGACTATCACTTTAACCTATGCTACTCCCTTATTTCGCTTCTACTTTACAAGGAAGGAAGTAATAAAACTATTTCTGCTAATTTTTCTTATTAGAATGAAGTAAATAGAAGCATAAGCTTTTTAACAATAATTTGTTACAGAGATGTAGAGAAAGTCATGTTAATGGAACACATCAGACTTTTTTAAATGAAAAGATCAATTTTACATGAGACCTGTAAGTTAAATAGTTCGCTATTATTTTACATTGACCATTTGTATATTTTTATTTGTATTTAATTTTATTTCTATTTAGTTGTCACAATATTACAAATGTACACTGTATGATTTTAAACGTTGAATAAATTGTATCTTGTGTAAACAAAGCAATTGTGCTATTATAGCTGTCAAATATAGCAATATTTATCACATCTTTCCTCTATCCCATTTCTTTTCCCCAAAGACAAATATAGTTATTCAAATTTATAATTGCACTGATCTGTTATGTGTTTGACAGTCCAGGCTTTTTTCAACACAGAATGGGCAATCACATACTGTAGGGCTTCAGATTTCTTGAGAAATTGATGCACAAAATACTACATTCTGATGTGATATCTATAAAAATAGGTAGGTGTCTTTCATTTGCAATTAGAAGGCATACAAAAATTTCAATTAAAACTAGGAATATGAGTTCATAACTACGACCTCTTTGACTGGAATGACTCTCTATTTTATGTTCCATTCACATAACTTTCTGTAGCTGTTCCACATACATACTATTCTTGCAAAAGATTATTATTTTATCTAAATCATGCCAATATTAGCATAATTAGTGTCATTATTTGTTTCCTTTTAAATAGAAAGGAAATAAAGGAATATATAAGCCTAAAGCAACAGTCAAGTCCTTTAAAAGCTTGTGACTACATGAAACAATTGAGGTTCATTGTATGGTCCCATTTGAGAAAAGTATAAACATTTTAAAGCTGAAGCCAATAACATTAATATCTCAGAAATGGTCTACAAAAAAAAGGATATGACATAAATTATGTGTTTTAACGAGCTCTATATTTTTGTGGTAAGTTGTTGTCCATCTCTTACAATTTACCAGTTATGCAAAATTCCACAAAATTCATTCCAGAATAAAGGCTATTCCCAGAATATTTTAATATGATATTTTAATCAAAATCATTAAAGCTATTTTTAAGAAAATCAAAATTTTCAAAAATTTTTCCATGCAAAGGGTAGTTAGGAGTAGGGGGATTTTGATGAAAATTTTTGTGTTGCGCCCTTGGAAGATACTGAACTTAAAGCATGTGCACCACACACGGGTCTTTTTTTAAAAATGCTTTTTTTCGGGCTCAGGGGACCCCAAAACATATATTTCTGGTGAAATCTTGGTGTCAAATTTTTGGGTGGAATACAATACCTTCTCTATCCACTATACGGCTAGAGAAAGTAAAAATTGTTACCTGGACTGCATGTTTTAGAAGCCTTTCTGTGTTGAGCATGACACCTTCAGCAGCATCAACAAACAGCACTACCCCATCACTCAGTCTCATGGCGGCAGTCACTTCATCCGAGAAGTTTACATGTCCTGAAACATCAATTCAACAGCTTACCTTTCACACTGTGCCTACTGCAACAGAAAACCTTTTTTGTTACTGTTTACAAAGAGCAAAACAATCTCATGTGTTCCACAAACAAATATTTTATTCAACAGACTAATCTTCTAGCTACATCACGCTAATCAAGATAAAAATAAGCACAATTAGTTGTATTACTTGTTTCCTTGTAAGTAGAAGGGAAATAAGAAAATGCACAGGCTTAAGCAACAGTCAAGTCCTTTAGAAGCCAGTCGCTATGTGAAACAATCAAAATTCCATTCTCTTTTCTTGCAAACGAGAAACGAAAGAAAGATGTCTTCCCATTCGAGAAAAGCTTAAGTGCCTTAAAATTGATACCAATAATCCAGATTATCTCGAAAAAGGTTAACTGTACAAAAAAGAATGTATTGTGTGTTTTAATGAGATCTACATTTTTTGTGTATCTCTTACAGTTTGCCAGTTATCCAAAAGTCATCCAGAATGAAGAGGTCTTCAGAGGCTATTCCCAGAAAATTCAAGATATACATTTCGTTTGTCATAAAAATATCTTAAACATAAGGTATTTTAATCAAAATCATTACAGCCATTTTTGAGAAAATCAACATTTTTTAAAAATGTTCCATGTAAATGGTAGTTGGGAGTGGGGGGATTTTCTTGAAAATCTTTACGTCGCATCCTTGGAAGATACTCAAATACAAAGTTTTCATTTTTGACATGCACGGACACACACACACACACACAGACATGTTTCTAAAAATGCTTTTTTTTTGGAATTAGGGAGTTTCAAAACAAGTATTTCCAGTAGTGAAATCTTGGTATCAAATTTTAGGATGCATTACAATGTCTAGGTATGTAGTAAGTATAGAGAAACAAGAGTTTGAGAGAATTTTTAAACAAGTCAAAATACTGTAACTCCTTGTATCCATTACTCCTCAAAATTCATATCTGCTCAAATAGTCAGGCAGCTTTGAAAACCCTTATGGCACTGTAAACATTTGGATAGACTTTGTGCCCTTGTCTGGGTTCCAGATCATGCCCACATCAGACGTAATGGGATGATAGACAGGCAGCGGGGTACAGGTCTTGCATTTCTAAGGAACCAGCCTCTATTGCGGCATGTCCCTCACAAGTGTCAAGTGAGAGATAATCTCGCTCGTCTTGGTATTTGGAAAAAGCAAAATATTGCCAGACAGGCCTATCATTTTATTCTTAGGCTAGTCAACAAATTAAGTGAGGCACTTTTGAACCTAACCAAAACCCTTCAAATGGAGTACCATTAGTTGAATTGGGGAGAGCTGAGGAAGGGACCAGTACTTCAACAGATAGCGAAATACTGGAACAGGATCCAAGCATTAGAGGAAGGAAATATTTTGCTATAGGACACAAGCAGCAGCAAAATGGGGAAAAAAACTGGTTATTCAATTAAAGGAAATTGTAAGAGAAGTCGGATTGGGTGAGCTAGACAACAGGTGGACAAAAATTATGGAATAAAGTGAAAGTGAGGACAGATGACGTAAGAAAATAAGAAATAATAGGTAGCTTAAGGGATAAGAGTTCTTTAATATTATATAGGAGTATTGAGAATGAATGAGGAAGAGAAAAATACATTGATATATATGGAAAAATGGAAAGAGAGGGTCTAGCATGGGCAAGAACAGGAACAATGTTACTAAAAGGTCTAAAAGTAGATAAAGAGTTGTGTGGCAATGTCAATAATAATTTAGACTGAATACAAAGAAACAAAAATATAAGAGAAAAAATATGGAATAAAAATTGGGAAAAGTTACAGACAGAAATAGTGTAAATTCAAAATCTTCTCGGGCTTCACCCTGAAGACGAGGAAGGTGCACTTCTTCGAAACGTTGGTGTCAAGCCAAGTTTTTACCTGGTTAGAAGCCCGAGAAGATTTTGAATTAATACGTCGCCAGGAAAGCTTCAGTTCTTATTTTAGAAATAGTGTACTACAAACTTTTTGGAAACAACAAGAAAGAATTTCTGCAACTAGATAATAGGGGAGGAAAATTGCCAAACAAAGAGAGAATCTTAATAATAAAACTGATGAGGTTGTAAGTATAAATGAAAAAAATAGATTAAATTATTAGTGTATAAAAATGTATAATTACAGGGAAAGGTGCATCATACACATAAATAACTAGGGTGTTAACTGTATGTAACACCAATTCAGTAACTCCAGGAAAGTAAATATGTATGTATGAACTTATAAATGTAAAAAGATGCTAGTAACAGTGAAGAATAACACAAATATTAATATAAAAATAATAGTTACAACAAATCTTCACTTATCTTTTGGAATCAAAAGATAAGTGAAGATTTGTTGCAACTATTATATTTATATTAATATGTATGTATGAAGTTTGTAATTGAAAAGATGAAATAAGTTATCTATTTATCTAACTAAAATCAGACTCAGAGTGGATAGTTATCCCACTGGGCACAGTACCTTGAGAAGATACTTATGCAAAATGGAGCTTATTGAGGACTCCAAATGTAAAAAATCTGATGTGCTCCATTCACATGACTTTCCCTACATCTCTGTGACAAATTATTGTTAAAAAGCTTATGTTTCTATTTACTTCATACTAATCCAGAAAAAATTAGCAGAAATAGCCTCATTACTTGCTTCCTTGTAAGTAGAAGCGAAATAAGGGAGTCCATAGGTTAATGTGATATTCAAAAGCTGGTTGCTATGTGACTGAAGTTCCTTTGTTTGTATGGACAGGAGTTAACAAATTCCTGTATCAGAAAAGTATAAGTTTTTCAAAGCTAAAACGAAAAACCAGGAATATCTTAAAAATGATCAACTCCACAAAAAAAATGTATATGATATAGATTGTGTGTTTTATCATGAGCTACATTTTCTGTGCAGTAAGTTTTTATCCATCTCTTACGGTTTAGCAGTTATGCACAATTCTGTAAAATTCATACAGAATAAAGTAGTCTTCAGGGGCTATTCCCAGAAAATTCAAGATATACATTTTATTTGTTAGGTAAATATTTTTAATATACGATATTTTAACCAAAATCGTTAGAGCCATTTTTAAGAAAATCAACACTTTCAAAATTTTTTCCATGTAAAGAGTAGTTTGGGGTGGGAGGGAATTTTCCTGAAAATCTTCGTGTCGCATCCTTAGAAGATAGCAAACTTAAATACCAAGGTTAGGCTTTAACGCTCTTTCTATTTTTCAGCTATGCTGCCCACAGACACACACACACACACATACACAGACATTTTTCTAAAAATGCTTTTTTTGGATTCACAGAGTCTCAAAACACGTATTTCTGGTGAAATCTCAGTATGGAATTTTTGGGTGCAATGCAATACCTTCTCTACACACTAGGTACATAGTTCATATAGAGAAAGTAAAAATCAGGGATGGATTTTGAAACCTCCCAGCACATTTTATGTGAATATGAGGAATTTGCTATTTCTTTCTGGAATCCAGGGATATAAGAGGGGCATGATCTGATATAGACTTGATTGAAGCCCAGTGTAGAGCACAAATAGCTCCAGGAGCCTATGTGTGAGGCCTAGAGTGACCGATCAGTTTTCTTCTTCATCATCATAACATGCCGAACATTATGGACTTTTTCTTTTATGTAAATATTTATAGTCATCAAGTTAAGCTTGGAAAAGACAAAATAATGGTAAATTAAGAATAAATGCAAAACAATGGATACATTAGATTCATAAAAAGAATGTTAATAAAGGAACTGGGTAGTGTGGTGGTAGCATGTCTGCCTCACATTCAACAGGGCACGAGTATGAATCTCGCTTGGGGTGAGTTATCTCAAGATTTTTACTTTCTCTAAACATAGAAGGCATTGTGTTGCACCCAAAAATTCCACAACGAGATTTCACTGGAAATATATATTTTGAGGCGCCCTTAATCCAAAAAAAAGCAGTTTTAGAAAAAGGTCCATGTGTGTGTGTCTGTCTGTTTGGTATTTAAGTTTGGTATCGTCCAAGGATGAGACACAAAGATTTTCAAAAAAATTCCCCACCCCAAACTACCCTTTACATGGAAAAAAATGTCGAACATTTTGATTTTCTTAAAAATGGCTCTAACGATTTTGATTAAAATATTGAATATTAAAGATATTTACCTGACAAATAAAATATATATCTTGAATTTTCTGGGAATACCCTCTGAAGTCAAGTTTATTCTGGATGAATTTTACGGAATTTTGCATAACTGCTTAACTGTAAGAGATGGACGAAAACTTATAACACAAAAAATGTAGAGCACGTTAAAACACACAATTTATGTTATATAATATTTTTTTCTTGGAAATTATCATTTTTGAGATATTCCTTTATTTTGCTTTCAGCCTAGAAAAACATACTTTTCTCATACAGGAATTTGTCAACTCCTGTCCATACAAACAAAGGAACTTCAGTCGCAGAGCAACCAGCTTTTGACTATCACTTTAACCTATGGTACTCCCTTATTTCGCTTCTACTAACAAGGAATCAAGTAATAAGACAATTTCTGCAATTTGTTGCAGAGATGTACAGAAAGTCATGTGAATGGAAACATCAGATTATTTTTGTGGTTTTTCCTCATCAAATGTCCAGTAACTTCAAGCTACATGGACCCCAAGATCATTCAGCAATTTCATGCATCATCCGATATGACCAACCAGGTTACGTTAAGCCCCATAAAATAAAGGGAACAAATGAAACAGTTGAGGTTACCAGGTGCTCAGAAACAGGATAAAACAATCTGATGTGTTCCATTCACATGATTTTCTCTACATGTTACACACACACACACAGTCCTTTTTCTAAGAATTCTTTTTTTGGTTTCAGGGAATCTCAAAACATATATTTCCAAAGAAATCTCGATACAGAATTTTTGGGTGGAGGAATGGATGTTTTTTTTATTTATGAACCCGCTTTATCTACTGCAGTTCTCAGCATCCCATTCTATATTCGGTGTGAAAGACCGCTTAATTTGCTCAGAGGCCTCTTTATCAGGCTTGAGGCTATTTTATTTGCCACAAATCTACGACACAGCACCAACAGCTCTACTTGCCTTCCGAGGAAGCCATGCTAAGGATTTTTACACCCGAAAAAGTCCATTGTTTTTCACCAGAATTGAACCCACGACCTTGAAGTTAGCATGGTAACCATTACATCACTTTTTGGTTTTGAGGTTAGAGTATTTTTACCCACTTACCTGGTGTGTCAAAAACATTTACAAGATAAGATTTGTTCTTCACGTTGGGCAGCACTAATGTGACAGGTATAGCTTTAATTCCTACACCTCGTTCCTGCTCCGTAAAAAGTGTGTCAGTGTAACGCAAATCACGCTCTTCTGTGGAACGGAATCCTGGGTGTGTTTGTCGAATCAGACAATCAACAAATGTAGTTTTCCCATGATGCAGATGTCCAACTAGTGCAACATTACGGATTAAATTCGGATTATCCATCATATCTCCCAAGAATCTGAAAGCAAGAGAATAGTAAGAGCACTAGTTAAATTGAAACATTAATTTTTACTTTCTCTACATGTACTATGTGAATAGTATATAGAGAATGTATTGTATTGCACCCAAAAATTCAATACCAAGATTTCACAGCAAATACATGTTTTAGGACCTCCTTAATAAAACAATAAAGCATGTTTAGAAAAATGTCCATGCATGTGTGCAGCATAGCTCAAAAACGAAAAAAATTGTTAAATACCAAACTTGGTATTTAAGTGTGGTATCTTCCAAGGATGCGACACAAAGATTTTAAAGAAAATTCCACCACCCCTAACTACCCTTTACATGGAACTTTTTTTGAACATTTTGATTTTCTCATAAATGACTCTAACGATTTTGATTAAAATATTGTATATTAAAGATATTTACCTGGTAAATAATATGTGTATTTTGAATTTTCTAGAAATAGCCTCTGAAGACTACTTTATTCTGGATGAATTTGCTAAACCGTAAGAGATAGACAAAAACTTACCACACAAAAAATGTAGAGCATATTAAAACACACAATTTATGTTATATAAATTTTTTTCGTGGAGTTGATCGTTTTTGAGATATTCCTTGCTTTTGGTTTCAGCTTTAAAAAACATACTTTTCTCATACAGGAATTTATCAACTCCTGCCATACAAACAAAGGAAGTACAATCCCATAGCAACCAGCTTTTGACTATCACTTTAACCTATGCTACTTCCTTATTCTGCTTCTACTTATGAGGAAGCAAGTAATAAGACTAATTCTGCTAATTTTTTCTGGATTAGTACAAAGTAAAGAGAAGCATTAGCTTTTAACAATAATTTGTTGCAGAGATGTAGAGAAAGTCATGTGAATGGAACACATCAGATTTTTTTTACTTTCCCTACACATACTATATGAATAGTGTATAGAGAAGGTATTATATTACACCCAAAAATTTGATACCGAGTTTTCACCAGAAATATATGATTTGGGACCCCCTGAACAAAATAAAAAAAAAAAAAAAACAAAAAAAAAAAAACAAACAAACAAATTTTATTAAAAAGATATCCATAGCTGTGTCTGTGTGAGTGTGCCTCTGGACAGCATAACTCATTAACAAAAAGGTTGTTAAATACCAAACTTGATATATAAGTTCAGCATCTTTCAAGGATGCAATATAGAGATTTTCAAGAAAATCTGCCATGCCCAGTCACCCTTCACATGGAAAAATTTTGACAACTTTGATTATTTCAAAAATAGCTCTAATGATTTTGATTAATATATTTAAGACATTTACATGACAAACAAAATGTAGATCTCGTTAAAGCACACTATTCATGTCATACACATTTTTGAGATATTCCTTGTTATTGGTTTCAGTTTTTAATTACTTAAAACCTTTCTCATACAGTAACTTGTCAAGTCCTGGTATATAAAGAAACAGATTTTAATCACATGCAATGGCTTTTAAAAGATTTGACAATCGTTTAGCATAGGATACTGCCTTAATAACATTTGACTGTCAGTTTAGCCTAGGGTATTCCCTCATTTCCCTCCTACTTATACGGAACTAAGTAATAAGACCATTTCTGGTAAAGTTTATCTTGACAAGCGTGAAGTGGATAGAAGAATAAGCCTGTTAACAATAATTTGTTACAGAGATGTAGAGAAAGTCATGTGAATGGAACACATCAGATTTTTTCACTTCTAAGCTCATATTTGATATATCGCAGGGGAAAGCATGTCTCTCAATAGCTGCATTATTTCAGGCTCTACTGTATGTTTAAGAACAGGAATGAAAATTCTGACCTCGTACTTTTGAAAGAGGTTGATAAAATGATTTCCAACTTACTCCATGCTATATACGGTGTCTGGGAGATTTTGATCCAGTTTGAGCTGAAACTTTTTCTTCTTGATTGGTTCAATGAGTGGTTTGTCGAGAGGCTGGTTGTCTTCTTCCTGCACGATGGTCTCCACCTCATTTCCATATATTTCTAGTGCAGCAGGGTAGTATCGCTTGTCTTCGTGCAGTACAACTGGCATCGGGACGGAAGCATCCTCGTCACCTTCACGCTCCTCGGCCACTTCATCCTGACAACAAGTGAAAACATCATCACATTTCATGCTGCTCTGGATGCAAGAAAATCCTCTATGTTCTATTCACATTACTTTCTCTACAAAAGATTATTCCTTTATCTACATTGTGGTAATCAAGATAAACCAACTGAGTGTTTTAACAAGATCTACATTTTTTGCAATAACTTTTTGTCTATCTCTTAAGGTTTACCACTTATGCAAAATTCATACGCATGAGGAGGTATCCAAAGGCTATTCCCACAAAATTCAATACATACATTTTATTGGTCTTCAGCATTCATGGGCAGATATTCAGCACCTCATATACACACTTGGCAATTCACCTTCTCAATAGATGAAATGTTGCTAAGAAACAGATTTAACTTAAAATTAAGATTTTTGTTTACAATGAAATTAGTTATTGTGCAATTCAATGTAATCTAAAATTAATAATATTTTTTAATTATAAGATTTTTTATATAGAGAATAAATAATTCAAGTTATAACTTTTATAACTGGTTGGATGGTATCTAATGTTGAGCAGTTGGCAGTAAAGTCAATCACTCTCTTGCATTCCAGTATTTTGACGTTATATTATCAACATTTATAACTATAATCATATTAATAATTTCCTTTATTGTAATATTAACTAATTTTTTATCAAAAGAAATTCCTCTTTTGAATGTAGATTTGACCTGTGAGTCAGCAAAATCGTCCCATTCCATGGCCTCTAACAATACTGTGCAGAAGTTGAACCTTTTGTTGTGGTCCTTAGGTTGCAATGCTTGCAGGCATATGACTTCAGATGCAAGAAATGTCTCAGAACATGACATACTGCCAGTCAAGGAATGCCCAGTTCATGGCTTCATTTCAATGTTGCTTGAATATGCGCCAATTCTCCGCCAACTGCCGGGACAACCTGAGTGCATATGCTCTAAGAATTTGCAATGCCACTTATAAATTTTCTTATGAAGCGGTGGCTGCTTTTGGAGGCAATGGTGGAATACACGTTGCACCTATACAATGGACTCATATTTTGCAAATTGCCGGATACAAAATGCTTGTTCCTATGGTGTTGGCACTATTTTCTAACAGAGTTACACCCAGCGCTCCTATGGTGACCCATGGAACTTCAAGGAGCTTCCAAACTTTGAAATATCTCGAGTCTAGAGGTGTTGAAATTATGTTTCTATCTTGTGTGGTTTGCGAGAAATAAATTTGTGAAATCTGTCCTTCACTTTTGAATAAGCCTGTATTTCTCCATTTTTATTAAGGTAGTACCTTGGCGCAGAGGCCTACCACTGGAGCCCACCTGGATGAGAATATGTTCAGATGAATAGGATTTTGACATTATTTTTTTCATTACATTGCTTGTGAACATTAACAACAAGTTTGTTAACATTTTGCAGAAAATGCTTTGTGATTTCAAAGATTCTAACGATATACAAACATGCTAGTGTACTTTAATTGTGCTGATGAAATCGAGCCTTAGTGTTTTAAGATTATGCTTAAGACTCAAAATGCAGTAACGTACAACAAATACTTCTAAAGTATGTTACTCACATCATAATCCATATTTTCCGTTTCCTGCTCTCCATAGCGTTCCTCTTCTTCATCATCAGAATCTAATTCTGGTCCAATGTAATTTCCAAACTCGTCATACAGATCAGCATCCATCTGTAAATGTGAAAGTTAAATTTAAATGATACATTGTATCAACATAACTAAAACCAAAATACAAAAAACTGAAGGTATTATAAATTAACAGATTTTTATCAAATCTAAAAAGATAAGACAATTCAACAAGGTTCTGGGAACTGGGAAGGGAAGGTGTGGATTTTATTAAACATAAATATACCTACTACTTACACTTTCAGGGAAAAAAGTTATTGCTGTTTATGTTTATCACTGCAAGCATAAATGCTGTTTATGTCTATCTGACTAGAACCACTTGTGTTATATGAAGTAGATGGGTGCATGTGTTTATAGAACTTATTGGAGTAGGATGTTAGATTGTAAACATTTCCATTTCCTAAGGTGTGCAACAATTTAAGTTTTGCTGAGCCATTAATAGCAAAAGTGAGGACGGAGGCAACCAAGATAACAGCTTGAAGACCACAAATATTCTCTATAACAGAGATGACAACAACTGGGGGTATGGACACCTAGCAAGAGACTGTCTATAACAAAGCTGACCGGCAGGCAGAAGACACTGGGACCAACCCCTCGAGTGATGCTGAATGCCCTAGGCAGATGAGAGCTGTGCTAAGCACTAGCAGGTACAGTAATCACACCAATGTGGCTTAGGGCTTGCAGACACTAATACCTATTATCAGTGAGAAATTTCCTTGTCATTGACACTTGTGCTGGCAGGGGCTCGTCAGGGTGCTGACCAATCATAGTGTAAAAATACATAACTGCCAGAGACGTGACGTCATCGGAGTTGCAACACCTATGTGGTTCAGTGGAAATTTATGCGCGCGCTCTCATGCATGACTGATCAATTGTTTGCAATCTGATTGTTTGATTGCATTCTGTGAAAAGTTCAGTTGTGTTACTCATAATAATCATAAAGATTTACATTTATAATCGTTACTACCTTTTACATCGCGGACATTGCTCTTGTTCACATCCTAGAACTATCACAAGTGACACTGTCATTTGAAAATGTCTTACAGCCGTGATAAGTAAGTTGAGGTTACTTTAGCCGAAATAATAAAACTTTTCCTTTAGTGAAATACAGGACCCAATGTGGAAAGGAATAGACAAGGTAACTAGTTAGGGAGAAATGGGGAAAAATAGTTCAACATACGATAGGAATGCATGGAGAGAAGAAGACATTTTAGAGGAGGCAGTGGAACGTTTGTTGCTGCAGACAGACAGCGAATAAATAGGGCAACAGCGCACAGAGGCGGCCACGTGTCAGCAGAATGTCAATCACAAAGTAAAAGTCAGCCCTAACAACTAGTGATGTCTCCAGGTGACATCCTGCCTGTGGAGCTCCTCTGCCTTGAGGGTGGCTAAATATGTGATACTGGATTGGATGCCCTCAGGAGTCACGAAGTGATGGTCTGCGACAGCTGGATGGTTTTTGATGAGATGTTGCTCCAGAGCCCACATGTCATATGTGTGCAGCCTACAGATCAGGAAGGAGCATGCAACAGCATAATGCGGGAGCACCCGCCACTGACATAGCTGGATCATTCCTTCTTAGCAACAAGCATTTGTTGGCCGCCACAGATTATTTTACCAAGTGGCTGGAGGTGTACACCATCCCTAACCAGAAGGCAAAGAACAACATTTGGGGAAGTTGTGGCAAATCAACAGAGAGACTGGTTGCCACTTTTCTTGCTGGTCTACCACATGATATCATTGGATTGGAGAGATGAGTCTACCATGCGACCTGGGGCAGAACAGCCTGCAGTCAACTATGTGGAGTGATCCATTGTGGCTATAGAGGCTGGTAGTACACTTGGATCATCTAGCCCACTATGATGATGCTGGTCCCTGAGCAAGGATTTAGGTGCCATAATTTGTGGCTCTGCTCACCTTTGCAAAATGAAAATGAAATGGCGTTTTATTTATGGATGCTCTTTAACTGCTGTGGTTCTCAGCGTCCCATTCTATACTGGGCGTGAAAGACCATTTAATTTTGCTCAGAGGCCTCTCTATCAGGCTTGAGGTTCTATGACACGGGTCCAACGGCTTTACTTCCCTTCCCAAGAAAGAACTGCTAAGGATTTTAACGCCCAAAAAAATTCATCGTCCTCCGCCAGGTTTGAACCCGTGACCTTGGTAACCATTACACCACGGAGGGGGACACACATTTGCAGAAGCCGTGACGGTAACTAGAAGCCTTAGAAATGTGATAAACACAGGAAGAGCAGCAGCAGTAACTAGAAGCTTTGGGAATGCGACACATCAGTGCAGTATACATGTGCAGAAGCTTTGGTTTCTAGTACTTTCTGTTGACATCATTCACGGCTATATAAGGAAGAGTTGGAAGTCAGGATGAAGTCAGTCTTCGAGGAGAGAGCAATCAACTATCTACGTATTGAAGCAACAAGTGAACTAAACTGAAGAATTGTTGTAAAACAGTCAATTATTTGTCAACAATTACGGAGTAAAGAAAGACTTTTGTTGCAATGTATTTAGATTCTCTAACACCTGTTTATAGCAGATAAAGGGGAAGCAATGCATTTTATTCAAAATGAAGTCTTTAATAATGGTTCTGACTTATGGCAACACAGACAGTGCATCAGATGGTATAAAAGTGAAATCATCATTGGGAAAGAAATGTTCCAGAATTTCAGTTTATGGAACAACTGCAGCATTTCTCAGTAATGAGTAATAGGGAAAACCTGGAAAAACCCTCAATTAAGAAGGACAGTCCTGGCAGGGTCCTCCTCACATCAGTCTGTGCTTTAATCAGCTTGGCTACCTGTTAGTGTTCCACACAGAAATTGATAATCAAATACACCTTTTAAAATCCCGAATCTAATCGTTACTTCCACTTTTGTTTAGCTTCAGTAAGTCAAGGAAGTAATGGTATTACTGTGCTACTGAAAAGGTTAACACATGCTTTATCTTTGTTAATACAAACCTCTCAGATAATGCACTGATTATTCTGGGAAATCGTGACATTTTGCAGTACACCAATAAGCACGTCATTTCAGCCAATGAATGCATAGAAATCACAAATTACAGAAAGACATTAACTCTACGTGGAGTAAAATGCAGTGATGCAACATCGCTGTTTTCTCTCTCATTCATAGTTTTCTTGTGAACTTCAAGGTGCAAGTGTGTTTACTGTGTATTCTTAAATATGTGGGATGTACCTAACTTTGAAGCTAGTAATTATAGTAATAGTGTCAATAATCAAGCTAATTTTTCTCATATTGATAACTCTAGAGGTGCTTCTAATTCTAGTGTCGCTAGTGGGTCACAAAGTGCAAGAAGAGGAAAAGGAAGCAAGCCGCCTTTAGGAACACTAACTCAACAGTCACAACAGATAATACATAATGTGTTTCAGTACATAAAAGTCAATACAATAGGGAGGGCACTAACATTGAAACTGCTAAAGCAGTAGGCTTAAGCAGACGAACAGTAAAGAACACTTCCCATTACGCCAAAAAGGAAGGGCAACAAGAAACCAATGTCACCCTCCGTGGTGTAATGGTTACCATGCTAACTTCATATACCAAGATTGCAGGTTCAAAACCGCTGGAGGACAATGGATTTTTTCGGGAGTAAAAATCCTTAGCATGGCCTCCTTCGGAAGGAAAGTCCCGTGTCGTAGATTTACAGCACGTAAAAGAACCTCAAGCCAAATAAAGAGGCCTCTGAGCAAAATTAAACTGTCTTTCATGCCCTATATAGAGTGGGACGCTGAGATCCACATCAGTTAAAGAGCGTCCATAAATAAAACTCCAATTTATATTTAACAAGAAACCAAAGTTAGGGAAGGTTGATACTTTCACCTGTGCCATAGTTCATAGTGAGGTGTATTGGTTTTATAAAAAATCTGATGTGTTACACTCGCATGACTTTCTCTGGATATTCTAGAACAAACTTTTTACAAAAGATTATTCTTCTTTCTACACAATGCTAATCGAGATAAACAATAGCAGAATGTTCTTATTACTTAGTTCCTTATAAGTAGAAGGGAACTAAAGTAATGCGGTATACTACAGTGATAGTCAAATGTTTTAAAAGCTGTCGTTATGCGATTGTCATTGCAAATCGCTTCTTTGCTTGGCCAGGAATAGAACAAAAGAAAAACAGACACTTCCTGTCTGAAAAAAAGTATAAGAGAATATAGATTCAAGTGTGTGGGAAAGATGTGTTCAGCACACCATGCAACTAGGGCGAAAATGTCAACTGTGAGATGTTTCACACAACAATGTTTTGTGATACAAGTGAGCGAAAATGATAGTGACAGCGACGAAGGCAAAGGCAGTGTAATACAAGTAGTTAGATATTATTAGCACTGTGTGTTGCACTTAATAACAACCTTGCTAATGTTATTATTCATTCGGTACTCTTTAGGAATAAATGTCCATGCGCGTAATACCAGTTTACTTGGAGAAAACATGAGAGCATCGCTTTCTATGACACTGAATACTGGCAATCTTATTGCAGCCTTTGATCCGAAGATGTTAACCTTTTCCAGTAGCACAATAATACTTGTCATTTCAGCTATAATTCCTTACCGAGATTTTACGGGAAAGCACATTTACAAAAGTGCACGCATGCACATGTGTGAGCATATCTTAAAAACAAAAACTCACATAAATACCAAATTTGGTATTTAGTTCTGTCTTACAAGGTTATGGCACTAGGGAACCAGATCCAGTCCTTTTTTTTTTGGGTAGTGTTTAATGCCCGCTTTAACTACTTATCGCACCACAGGCGTTGACACTGATGATACATGAATGATGGAGCACCGGTGGAATGTGATGGCAGGGGAAACAGGAGTACCCGGAGAAAACCCGCACCACAAATCTCACATGCGGTCGCTTGGGATCGAACCCCGGCCGTCTAGGTGAGAGGCGAGTGGTCTAACCATGCGGCCTGATCCAGAGGGATACATCAGTTTCAGAAACGAAACTCACGATAATAATTTCAGTATTATTCTAGGAAAGACTGATCTGAACTTGTTATGCACTTTTTGAGGATTGATAACTAAAAAATTCTGTGTGTTGAATTCGTATTAGTTACTCTACCTATTCTGCAAACAAACAATTTTTATAAAAGATTATTCTTCTATATACATCATTCTAATTGAGATAAACATTAGTAGAAATGATCTATTTAATTCCTTACATAAAGGAAAACAGGGGAATTACAAGAGTCAACTTTTTTAACAGCTGTCGCTATGTGATGACCTCTTTGTAAACGTACAGAAAAAGTACATGTTGGAGCTGACTTATAGCGCAATTGAACGTTAATTTGGATTCGGTTTAAACTCTTTTTCGTTTAAAATTTGCTACAAAACCAATGAGGGAGCTATTTAAAAACGTGTAACTTTCAGTGTTACTATTGAATAAGTCTTATTAGTTTATATTCCCCACATTTTTATAATTAAATACCTACTAAATGTGTGATGCACATTACCATTTCGGGTAAGTGGTTCTATTTGTCGTGAGTTGTAAATTAATGCAATATCAGCATAAAAATGCAATTGATTGCTATTAAAAGGTGTTTTAGAAGTGGTTAGTTTTTTTCGGAAGAATTCTGAAAGCAATCTTAGTGCGTTCACTTTCATGACAAGTAAACGTGCCGGCGCGCTGTCCATCCTTAACCTAATCATATCAACAGCACCTACCGCAATGCTGCCCATCATTGTCGTGGCTACAATACAACACAGCACTTACATTAACTGATTAAATATGGAAACTAGATCAAAATTGCCCATTATTCAAAATGTATTTTGATAAATACTTACGTCGCTTATAAACTAAACAGTTACTCTAATTTCAACAGCTTCTTCTTCTTCTTCTTCTTCTATCATGCCAACCTCACAGCTATGCACTATAGCACATTGTTAATATACCTCACAAGAAGTGGTTTCAGTGAACAGCTCCGCCGCTAGAAAACGCTACTAGCCCTCCTCAATTAAAGCTATTTGGTTTTTTTATTTATTTATTTATTTATTTATTTACATAGAATGTCCCAATGAGGGACTGCCCTTTAGTGAGGCGGTAGGCAAAATTCAAAGAATAAAACACATTAACACATATAAAAAAGAGTATATAAGTATTTATCGATGAAGATAGTAATTTGAGATATTTTCCAATTTTCTACGCTGCTTTCTTTTATGCACAACATCAAAAATGTTATATATTGCTTAAAACAGTTTTTTGACTTATAATTTAAACGTTTCCGTCCAGGAGTACGAATTGTTCACGAATTTCTGTTAACGAGGGATGCATTGAGCAAACTGCTTTGATGTTTCTTCTGAAAAGTTTCTTCTTGATGTTTTCTTTTCTTTTCCTTTTATCTATGATGATATGTGTAATTACTTACATATTGGCAGGAACTTTTGAAAAGGAATTTTTATTATCGTCTATGAATGCCCATGTTTAAATCATCCTAAACAAAACAAAAAATGTATAATTAAAAAGCAGTAGAGAACGAGAACCTGTAACCTGGAACATCTTCCTCAGGAAATAAAATACCTACAGAGATGGGTGCGCTAAGAAAGATATCGAACGAGTATTACGTCCTAGAAACAACAGTAGTCGAACAAGGGACTATTACTATAAACACAAAGCGTTTCTATTATATAAAGAACATAACAAATCGCACTGGAAAAATAAATAAATAAAAAGGACAAGCCATATCCATGACAACAACAAAAATAAGCCAGATTCTTAAATCAGCTACAGAGTTGACCCACTTTCAAAGGCAGGTGTATGTTAGATCCCGTGCACATATGGACAAATATACATTGGCTCTACAAAAGGAAGTACCAACACGCGCATAACGGAACACAAAAGAAATAGCCATCTAGGACAAATGGATAAATCAATCGTGGCACAAGCTTTATCCTTGGATAAACCATCAAATGGAATATGATAAAGTAGAGGTTTTAGTTTCAAGCAAACATTAGTACCCCTGTTTATACTGAGAGGCCACAGCAACTTTAATAAAGACGAAGGATTCAAACTAGGCCAACCTGGATTCCCATAGTTCGAAACCTCCAAGCAGAAAACAAACATCACAAACTCCGCCTAGCGGGTCAAGAAATGAAAAGAAATTGCGTTTTATTTATGGACGCTCTTTGACTGCTGTGGTTCTCAGCGTCCCCATTTTATACTGGGCGTGAAAAGCCGCTTAATTTTGTTCAGAGACTTCTCTATCAGGCTTGAAGTTGCCGTAAATCTACGACACGGGACCCCACGGCTTTACTTCCCTTCCGAAGGAAACCATTTTCACGCCCGAAAAAAATCCACCATCCTTCGCAGCGTTTGAACCAGCGGGTCAAGAGTACATACAACGGTTCCGTTTTACTATGCACTTAATTCTTGACAGAGAAGCGACCTAATTATAAAACATCTGAAGATGTCTCTCACAGACAGGGATGGAACGATAGCTCGAAATATTTTAACCTGCAAACGATGGTAAAATAGCCCGAAAATATAAAACTAGGTATAATATCCACGCAATCACTTCCCATAATCAGAGTTATAGAGTAATTCCACAGAAATGTCATATCACAATACTTCAATGTTTCGTAAATGCAAAACACAAAAAAGATTCTATTTTATGTGCAAAAGTTTTACAGCGTAAAAATCAGAGTTTTCAGATATTTTCTTTTTTCTTTCTTACCTTACTCTCTACATCATATATTAGGACTTCCTTGATTCACAGTGATAAGACTTCCAAACATATGCATATCAATGTTAATCTGTTATGCTGAACAAGGATAAATTATCATAAATGGGAAAATAAAGTATTTATTAAAATATCCTTCCGGATCCTACGTTAATATCACATTATCAACAGAAAAGGTATCTGAGTATTTTTTTCTGAAGCTGGTGGATTTTCGGTAAGAGTCCGTAACAGATTGCCGTTCTATTTTCTTGGTGCTTCGTACTCTCAGGCAATCAGACTTTGACGAGTGCAGCTTGAAAAAATTGCTAAAGCATAGGCAGAAAGACAATAAAAATATAGACTACGTCTAAGAGAGGAAAATTTCGGTAAGGAAAAAAAAAAAAAAACTGTTTCTAAGACAGAAAAATCTGATGCGTTCCATTCACACAATTTTGTTACATCTCTGCCACAATTATTGTTAAAAAGCTAATGTTTCTATTTACTTCATGCTAATTGACAAAAAGTCTTATTACTTGCTTCCTTGTAAGTAGAAGCGAAATAAGAGAGTGCCATAGGTTAAAGTGATAGTCAAAAGCTGATCGCTATGTGACTGAAGTTCCTTTGTTTGTATGGACAGGAGTTGACAAATTCCTGTATGAGAAAAGTATTTGCTTTAAAAACTGAAACCAAAAACAATGAATACATAAAAACGATCAATTCCACGAAAGAAATGTATATTACATAAATTGTGTGTTCTACATTTTTTGTGTGGTAAGTTTTTGTCCATCTCTTACGGTTTAGCAGTTATGCAAAATTCCGTAAAATTCATCCAGAATAAAGTAACCTTAAGAGGCATTCCCAAATATTCAAGATATACATTTTATTTGTCAGGTAAATATCTTTAATATACAATATTTTAATCAAAATCGTTAGAGCCATTTTTCAGAAAATCAAAATTTTCGAAAAAAGTTCCATGTAAAGGGTAGCGTGGGATTTTCTTGAAAAGCTTCGTGTTGCATCCTCGGAAGATACCGAACTTAAATATCAAGTTTGGTATTTAACGGTCTTTTCGTTTTTGAGCAATTCTGTCCAGAGACACACAGACAGACAAAAATATAAATGGCGTGTTATTATGGACGTTCTTTAACTGCTGTGGTTCTCAGCGTCCCATTATAAATTGGGCGTGAAAGATCGCTTAATTTTGCTCAAAGGCCTATCAGGCTTGAGGTTCTTTTACGTGCCGTAAATCTACGACACGGGACCAACGGCTCTATTTCCCTTCCGAAGGAAGCCATGCTAAAGATTTTTACACCCGAAAAAAATCCATCGTCCTCCGCCGCGTTTGAACCCGCGATTTTGGGTATATGAAGTTAGGTAACCATTACACCACGGAGGGCGACACAGACAGACAGACACATACACGGACCTTTTTCCAGAAATGCTTTTTACTTTCTCTAGCCCCGTATGTACAATATACATAGGGATAGAGAAGTATTGTATTCCAACCAAAAATTTGATTTCGAGATTTCACCGGAAATACTTGTTTTACGAACCCCTGAATAAAAAAAAAAAACAAAACAAAAAAACCTTCAGAAACAGGTCCGCGCGCGCGCGTGTGTGTATCTATGGACAGCATAGATCAAAAACGAAACGACCGTTAAATACCAAACTTGATATTTAAGTTTGGTATCTTCCAAGGATGTGACACGGAGATTTTCAAGAAAATTCCGCCACCCCTAACTACCCTTTATATTGAAAAAAGTTTCGAAATTTTTGTTTTTCTTAAAAATGGCTGTAACGATTTTGATTAAAATATCACATATTAAAGCCATTTCTATCACAAATAAAATTTATATATTGAATTTTCTGTAAATAGCTTCTGAAGACCTGTTTATTCTGGATGAATTTTGCTTAATATGGCATAACTGTAAACCTTTGAGAGATAGACAAAAATGTAGATCTTGTTAAAATACACACTTTATGGCATGCGTTTTTTACGTGGAGCTTGCCGTTTTCGAGGTATTCTTTGCTATTAGTTTCAATTGCTTCTTATACTTTTCTCAGACGGAAGTGTCCGTTTTTCTTTTGTTTTACTCCTGAGTCAAGCAAAAAACTAATTTGCAATGAGAATCGCACGACAGTTTTTAACACATTTGACTATCACTTTAGCCTAGTGCATTCCCTTAGTTCCATTCTACTTATAAAGGACTAAGTAATACAATTCTGCTAATGTTTATCTCGATTATCATTTTGTTGAAAGAAGAATTATCTTTCGTAAGAAGTTTATTTGTAGAGTAGCTAGAGAAAGTCATGTGAGCGTAACACATCAAATATTTTTCTTTTTTGGATTCAGGGGGGCCCAAAACATGTATTTCCGATGAAATCTCTGTATGAAATTGTTGGATACATTACAATACCTTCTCTATACACTATGTACTTGTAGAGAAAGTAAAATTTACTAAACTCAGCAATACTAAAAGAGGAAAAAACTGATTACGGTAGTGATGGGAGTATTCGAATGTAAAATGACGAGTATTCGATTCTCGACTGTTCTCGAATTCTGAATGTTGTATTCGAATCTTTCACTCGTTTGAAAATGCCCTGGATGCTGTATTCGAAAACTGCACTGAGGTCTCGAGCAGGTGCAGGTACACCGAACTGAATCGAGATCTCGTCTCGAGAATAGTTTTACCTAAATCTAATTGGTGCTGTTGCTTAAAGGTTATTCATAATCATAGTCCATAATCTTGTTGCTTGGCGGGGAAGCGCGGAGGGGTGAGCACGCTGATAAATATCCTACGAGATACGAGGTACGTCCAGAAAGTAAGTTCCGTTTCAATTTATCTCCGCTGCAGCGCTGCGATCGCAGTTCCGCGCATGCGCGGTAGACGCTCTGTATCAAGGAGAAGAAACGTGCGCCATTTTGAGATCGCTGTCAGCTAAATACGCTTTATTGTGCTTGTTTACAATGTCGGTGTTGATTGAAAATCCCGCCGCTTGTGAAATCAGATCTGTGATTCGTTTTCTGAATGCTAGGAAGTGAAACCAATTGAAATTTATCGGCAAATTTGCGAAGTTTAAGGACAAAATGCGATGAGTGATTCAATGGTGAGAAGATGGGTCCGACAGTTCAATGAAGGACGTAGTGAAGTGCACGATGAAGAACGAAGTGGGTGTCAATCTTTGGTTACAGAAGAATTGGTTCATGCGATTGATGATGATGACAAGATCCAGGAAGTTTACAATTAGTGCTCTTGCTCTCCCCAAAGCTCACGATCACTAATTCATCTGTTCTTACATCTCAAGTCTTTCCTTGGCGGTCAACACTTCAACAATGACGAAGAGCTGGAAGAAAATGTTTCCAACTTTTTGAAGACACAGGCGGCAAACTTCTATGAAGAAGGTATACAAAAACTTGTGCCACGCTATGACAAATGCCTGCAAAATTTCGGCAGTTATGTGGAAAAGTAGTTTAAGAGTTGTAGGATTTTGTGCAATAAATAATTATTTTGTATCTGTACACAATTTAATTTTATTACCAAACTGAACTTACTTTCTGGACGTATCTCGTAAATCATCTGGTCAGGATGGAATATGAGAATATGTTATCAAGTCGGCACTGCATTAAATTTGACTCGTATGTTTCCCGGTAAACCACAAGGTGATCTCAAATTATTTTGAGATGACAACCTCAATGGCGACTTACAATGTCGTAAGTACTTTAGATCCCGGGTTTCGTAGTATAGCCAACTATATGGTCAAATTGTGTTGATTTATTTGTTGTTTTTTTCGACACTGTGCCAGTATGTTGTGCTATGGTAACTCAGTGATAGAGCAACCGGCAGATCCGTGGTTCGAATCCCGGCTATGGCATTGGATTTTTCGGTCCGACTCTATCCAACCAGGCATGACTCACGAAGCAAGCTGTTCACACATATTCGGACTATGGCCGCGGGGCGTAGTCACAATTTATATGTACTTATGGAAAAAGAGCTGTGGATGTAGTTGGTGGACAAGCAAAAAGGATTGCATGGGCTTGCAGTTTCATCTACAACTCGAATGAAAAATACAGATGAGTTAATTCGTTATCTATGTAATAAAACCAAACACGATGGAAAGGTTTCTACACGTTTTGCCTATTCCGGCTACCCATAGGGTTCATTGCGCGAAAGTGATATGAATATGTCATCAAATATGCTCACCTTCAAGCGGACGTCAGTCAGACTGATCCTCAAGTTCCCAGTTCAGCGTCAAATGCAATAACGGAACTTTTTGTACGTGTGTACTGCATTTAGCGATCGTGCAGCACAACTGCGACACAATAAACCATGTGATTCAGCTACACACTTATCTTTACCACTTGATTTGGAGAACCGTCCTAGTGCATATTGTCATCAAACTATTGTGTGATTTAAAAACAATAAGAAAAAGAAAAGCGAGTGCTTCGTATCCATCTTCTCTCTCTACTCATCTCTGCCATTATTTTTGACTGAAATTATCATAAAGAAAGCTTTAGTAAATACTTTTTATTTAAAATATATCCAAGCCGCTAACTGCTTTGTCTGAAATACCAATCAATATATGAGGATCACTGGAATATTGTCCACCTTTGGGGAAATCATTGTTGCTGTGTGGAAATAGCTGATCATTGGCACTACGACTGTAGTGGACAGAGCATTGTTGCATCATTCATTTTCCATCATTTTATGCTTGAAGTCTGGAAACAGAACGTTCTTGCAGTGCAATGGAGATTCAAAGAGAGCATTTTTGTACAATGATCTTGTATGACTTCAAAACATGAAATGCAGTGACTTTGAGTGTTCGAGGGGGGGGGGGCTATTCTCCGTCACGGGGGCGGGGTAGGAATATGTTAAAAATGAAGAGAAGCGAGGAGACCAACAATTAGTGCTGACTGAGAAAAGCAACACCACTGCTCACTACTCGAACAAGGAGCTGGCAATAGCACTTCATGTACAAACACTTCCTCAAGATGGATGCCCTACAATTTATCTGAAACACAGAAGCTGTATTGGGTGGAATGGTGCCGAGAAATGCTGCAAAGATTTATTGAGGAAAGTCTAACCAAGTTTAAAATATAGCTAGGATGACGAAACAAAGATATTAGGTTGATCCAGAAACAAAACACTAGTCCTCCATTTGGGTGTTCCAAATGGCCAACTACCCTTCAAAATCAAGAGAGCAAAGAGGGTTGGAAAGAAAATGGTTGTCTCTGTCTTCTCAACAAGTTATGCTCGAAAACCAGAAAACTGTTACTACAAAATGGTACACAGAAGTTTGCCTTCCGAAAGTGCTTCAAAATATCAGAGGGAAGTGTCCAAAGATGCATTCTGTTGCATAATGTCAAATGCATCAGCTCACACTGCTAATGTAACAATGCAGTTTCTGCAAGGAACAGAGGCAAAACTACGAGGGCGGGTCAAAAAGTTACGCCAAATAATTTTTTTTTACAAAAAAGTTTAATAGTTAAAATCACAAATTAACTTACACCGTTTACCTACTACTTTTCGACATACTCACCAACTTTCTCAACACAGCTATTCCATCGTGATTTCAGTTTCAATATGCTCCGCTCGTAGAAATCCGTTTCCCCGGAGTATAACCATCTGCGAACTGCTGATTTCACTTCCGCGTCTGTCGCAAAGCATTGACCGGCCAGGAATTTCGTCATAGGACCAAACAGATGAAAGTCCGACGTTGCAAGGTCCGGACTGTATTGTGGATGCTGGAGCACCTTCAAACCAAATTTGGTAACAGTAGCAGCAACATGGGGGCGAGCATTGCCATGAAGTTTGACATCATCAGCATTATGTTGTGGCGTTTGTCATGAAAGTCACGATGTAACTTTAGCAAAGGTTTAATGTAGGCTGCATCATTCACTGGTCCCGTGTTCAGCAATAAAACACCATGCTATCCCTGAACACTGTCACAAGCTCTTTCCTAGCAGATTGAGTCACTTTGGATGTTTTCTTTACTGGGTTACCAGCATGTTTCGGGCGTGTCCACGACTCATCACCAGTGACGATTCCTTTCAGAAAGTCATGCCCTTCTGCGGTGTACTGCATCAAGTAATCCAAACCTGCCATTAATCGCCGGTCCTTGTGGCTGTGTCAGGTTTTTAGGCACCTAGCGAGCACTAACTTTAAGAAATTTCAACGTGCCATGAACGATATCATAGCAAATGTTGAACTGTTCCGATAAGGTTCGCAGTTGCATAAGCAGATCGTTCAAAATTGCCGCCGCCTCAATGCCTCTGGATACATTACTGCGGTCCATTCAATCATCGCCATACATGCCACGCAGGTCCCTGTTAATTTCACTTGGGCCACAAATAAGAACCATACCTCTCTGCTCTTCACATGTGGATGACAGTAGCATGCGCGCTATCTTTGGGCATCGTTCACGCTTCTCTCGCTAGAGCTGTACATGAAACAAAAAGACCATCTGTATGAAATTGCAACATTCCATCTTCAATACCAAGGCATACACAATTATTGTGCATTACTTTTCGATCACCCTCATGTTAACTCATCCACCATATAGTTCTGATCCATATTGGCACCATGTGGTTTCTTCTTGTTCCCAATGGTTCAAGGTTAGCCCAGAAGAAGCTGTTGCAGCATACAAAGACGAGTTATATGCAGTACCAGAAACTGAGTGGCATGGATGCACCCAGAAGTGATTCTGGATGATGGAATGCTGCATACAGTGCCAGGGAGAATACTTAAGAGTAACTGGGATAAACAAAAACTTTCAATGAGTATTCCTCTACAAAAATATCAGATAGAAATAAATGGCATGTTATTTATGGACGCTCTTTAATTGCTGTGGCTCTCAGCGTCCCATTCTAAATTGAGTGTGAAAGACCACTTTATTTTGCTCAGAGGCCTCTCTATCAGGTTTGAGGTTCTTTTACGTGCTGCAAATCTACAACACGGTACCAACGGCTTTACTTCCCTTCCGAAGGAAACCATGATAAGGATTTTTACACATGAGAAAGTCCATCGTCCTCTGCCGGATTTGAAGCTGTGACCTTGGGTATATGAGGTTAGCATAACCATTACACCACGGAGAGCGACTAGATAGCACATGGTCACATAACACAAAATAATAGACTTTAGACTTCCTTACTCAAGATTACCAAAAATTCATGGCAGTCATAAATATCTAGGATTAAGTATGTATAACAAAGTTCCGAAATATATTACCTCACTACCCAATCATAAATTCAAAACATTTCTGGACAATTGGCTGAAAGATAACGCTTTTTACTCAGTAGAAATGTTCTTTGTAATAACTTTCACATAGATGAATAATATCTATGCTAACTTTGTAAAATGTAACCATTATACAAATTTATCATAAACATGCTGTAAGTACTTCATTATGTAAATAGCAGCAAATATATTCAACTATGTTTCAAATGGTGTAAATAATTGTATATAGCTCAAATTTTGTAATACGAGAAATTATGTACTTGACGAGACCAACTGCAATGTTGTCAAACACCTTATTGGTCAATAAACTTTATTCTTATTTGCTGTTTTAATACTTTTCTAGCGGCCCTCATACTAAAATTAATATTGCTTGTAAAAAGGCCCATGGAGACTTATATAACATTGAACAAAATAAACATGCAATAAGTTAATAGCATAGTTTTATTTCCTTTAAACTCATGTCAGTTCTTTTAGAATTATGCATTGTCTTTATTCTGGTGCATTAAAATATGCATAATTTCACAAATCTGTCTAAAATGCAAATCAGTGAGGACACTAATTTCTTCAGTAATTGGAATATTTTATTTTTGAAAACTTCTAGTAAAGGTTAAATCCTACCCTAGAAACAGAATTTTAGAAAACTAGTTTTGGATTAACATTTCTGGAAATTTAAAACTGCTGTACTTGACCTGTAATGAGATTTGACAAAAATGTCAGCCTATTTCAAAATGTTTATTAATAAATGCTGTAAATTTATTCATAAACTATTATTTTATTAGCATCACTGCAAAAGTTTCAAGAATGAACAATGAACCTAGATGATTTTGACTAAACCTATAAAAAGTGAGAACCATTTTAAGAAAACTCAACAAACACAATTTTTTTTCAAAGTTTATTTTTAATGGATTCTAAGGTTAAATGTGAGGCTTATACAATGCTTAACAAAAATATCACAACTGAACATTTGCTGTTGTAAGAGGCACCTGAATATAGCAAATTTTCATAAAACTCAGCATTTCCATTTTTTAAGATTTCACAAAAACTCAATGGTTGAAACTAAGAACATAAATTATATAAAAGGTTAAATGAAAATAAAATCAACAGTGTGACAGTTTGCTTTGGCTGCCAGCAGAATGAGCCTTACCCAAACTGTCTATTGAAGAAATATTTTACTCCACATAAGTTTGATTGTATAACTGTACAGTCTTCAAATACTCATAAAAGAAAGCAGAAAAAAGTATTTAACTGTACATGACTTGAGACTGACTCAGGAAAGGTAGGAAATGAAATTGCATCTGCTCTGAGAGACCATTTAAGTTCTTCAGAACAAGATCTAATGAAAAATGCAGAAAATCTTAATCTCAAATTGTTTTCTGTTTCTTGTGGTTCCCAAAACAAAAACTCTACAATGATGGAATGCTTTTGAATTACACAAACTCAAAAGTATTTAAAGAAATTCAACATTATTTCCAAATTCGTGAGCATAGCTATTTGCGTCCTTTTTGGCCTTGTTGAAAATAACTAAGAAAACACAAAACAATCACTGTATCCTCAGGAAATGTTTAGGGTAAAGACTGGTTTTTGTTTTGCCTAGGATAAATGTATCCAAATTATGTACATATTATATTCCTGACAATACCCAGCTCTCTTGTAACATCAAAAGTAATAAATCAATAAATAAATGAGCTGTGATAAACAAAGCAGCTTTTACTTACTTCAGTTGAAGTTGATGCAGCAACATGTCAAGTCTGTATATCTTCAACAATGCAACATGTGTATGTAAATAGAATCAGTATAGTTAAAAATATAGAGAAGGTATTGTATTGCACCCAAAAATTCAATACCAAATTTGATATAAAAGTTTTGTATCTTCCAAAGATTTTGATTTTCTTAAAAATCGCTCTAATGATTTTGATTAAAATACCTTATGTATAAAATATTTACATGACAAACAAAATGTACATCTTGAATTTTCTGAGAATAGCCTTTGGAGGACCTCTTCATTCTGGATGACTTTTATGCAACCGGAAAACTGTAAGAGATATACAAAAACTTAGTACACAAAAAATGCATTTCTTTAAAAACACACAAAATAAATATATATTTTTGTAGAGTTAACCGTTTTCAAGGTGTTTCGGATTATTGGTTTAAATTTTAAGCCATTTTAACTTTTATCAAACAGAAAGACATCTGTTTTCTCATTTTGCATTTGTTTACTCCTGGCAAGCAAAGAGATTGGGATTTTAATTGTTTCACTTAGAGCCCAGCTTTTAATGGACGACACTATAGCTTTAACCTGTGCATTTTCTTATTTCCCTTCTACTTACAAGGAAGCTAGTAATAAGACTAAATCTACTTATGCTTATTTTGATTAGCATGATGTATATAACAGATTAATGCTTTGAATAAAAGGTTTGTTTACTGAACAGCTAGAGAACATCACGTGAATGGAACACATTACATTTTTTCCCTTCTACTTACAAGAAACCAAGTAATAAGGACAATTTCTGATATGTTTATCTTGATTAACATGAAGTAGATAAAAGAAGAAGATTTTAAACAATAACTTGTTACAGACATGTAGAGAAAGTCATGTGAATAGAACACACCAGATTTTTCTCTTTGCTTCATGCTAATTGAGATAAACATTAGCAGCTCCTTCACATTGGCTCTTACTAAGTAAAAGAGAAATAAGGAAACATACTCAGCTAAAGTAACAATAAAATGTTACTGCAACTGAAATTACCTTCTCTTTGCATGGTGAGGATGGGGAAAAAAAATATATATATGGTACTTTAAAAACCATTAAAGCCATTTTTGAGAAAATAAAAAATTGTTGAACATTTTTTAGTGTAAACGGTAGTTTGAGGTAGGGGGATTTCTTTGAAATGGAAACAATGAGGATAATATTATCAAGAACATTGTCTTAAGTGTGTTGAAAGTTTATTTGGCAGCGAAACTAATGTCCTGGAAATGGAATGGGATTTTGTCATGGGAGAGATTGCTCCACTTCTGGAAACTCTGTAATAGTGAGTTAAATACTCTGTAATTCCTGCTTTTTTTTTTATTACTTTCTCTACATGTACTATATACAAAGTATATAGAGAAGGTTTTGCACTCCACCCAAAAATTTGGTACAAAAATTTCACTGGAAATATATGTTTTAGGGTCCCCTGCATCTAAAAAAAAAAAAGCATTTTCAGGAAAAGCTCCATGTGTGCGTGTGTCTGTGAACACAATAACTCAAAAACGAAAAGTCGGTAAAATACCAAACTTTGTATTTAAGTTTAGTATCTTCCAAGGGTGCAACACAAAGATTTTGAGAAATATCCCCCCACCCCAAACTACCCTTCACATGGAATTTTTTCGAAAATTTTGATTTTCTTAAAAATGGCTCTAATGATTTTGATTAAAATACCATACATTAAAGATATTTATCTGACAAATAAAATGTATATCTTGAATTTTCTGGGAATAGCCTCTGAAGACAACTTTATTCTGGATGAATTTTACAGAATTTTGCATAACTGCTAAACTGTAAGAGATGGCCAAAAATTACCACATAAAAAATGTACAACACGTTAAAACACACAATTTATGTAATATACATTTTTTTCGTGGAGTTGATTGTTTTTTTTTAAGATATTCCTTCTTTTTAGTTTCAGCTTTAAAAAACTTATACTTTTCTCATATGGGAATTTGTCAACTCCAAATAAAGAAACTTCAGTCACATAGCAACCAGCTTTTGACTATCACTTTAACTTATGGTACTTCCTTATTTTGCTTCTGCTTACAAGGTAGCAAGTAATAAGACTATTTCTACTAATTTTTCTCAATTAGCATGAAGTAAATATAAGTATAAGCTTTCTAACAATAATTTATTTCAGAGATGTAGAGAGAGTCATGTGAGTGGAACACATCAGATTTTTTTCATTGAAGTTATGTCACGTGTTCACTCTGTCTGCTACATAAGTCAAAATTATTATGGTAGGAATAAGGCAGGGTAAGGTTATAAAAAACAAAGATTAGCCTTGTTTGGTAGCCACCGAGGGAATTAGAATGGACAAGAATTACGTTGCATCAAACTGCAGAATTGTGAAAACAATTTAGAAGTAATAAAGAGATTTTTGTTACAGTACATAAAATCTTTGGAGTAAAGTGTATCATTTCAATGCAGTATGAATAATGTGTTATGTTCCATTCACATAACTTTGTTTAACTGTTACGCAAACAAATTTTTCTTACAAAAGATTATTCTTTTATCTACAAGATCTTAATTTGATAAACATTAGCAGAATTGATTGTTATACTTGTTTCCTAGTAAGTAGAGGGAAAATAAGGGAATACACTAGGCTAAAGCGAGTCAAGTCTTTTAAAAGCTGGTAGCTATGTTAAACGACTGAGGTTTGGATTGCTTTGCATGGTCCCGTTTGAGAAAAGTTAGTTTAAAATTGAAACCGATAACAATGAGTATCTTGAAAACGATTAACTCTACAAGAAAAATGTGACATAATTATGTGTTGTAATAAAACACACATTTTTCTGTGTGATAAGTTTCTCTCCATCTTTTATGGCTTAACTGTTATGCAAAATTCTGCAAAACTCAACCAGAATAAGGAGGCCTTCATATGCTATTCTCAGAAAATTCAAAATAGGTGTTCATTTGTGATGTGAAAACTTTCATATACGGTATTTTACTCATAATCGTTAGTCAGTTTTGAGAAAATCAAAATTTTAAAAAAATGGGTAGTTAGTTGGGGATGGAGGGATTTTCCAGAAAATCTTTGTGTCGCATCCTTGGAAGATACTGAACTTATATACCAAGTTTGGTATTTAACTGACTTTTCATCTTTGAGCTATTCTATCCACACACTCATGGACCTTTTTCTAATAATTATTTTCTCAGACTCGCAGGACCTCAAACATATATTTCTGGTAAAATCATGGTCTCAGATTTTTGGCTGGAATACAATACCGTCTCTATCCACTATCTACATTGTTCATGCAGGCTATAGAAAATAAAAATTATGCATTTGTCAACACCATTCATAAATAATTAGTTAAAACTTGTATATTTACATGCCCAAGAATGAAACATGATAAGAATAACTTAATTAGCAGTGTTTTATAAAAACTCTGAAGTGTTCCATTCACATGACTTTCTCTACATCTCTACAAAAAATATTATTAAAAAGCTTATGCTTCTATTTACTTCATGCTAATCTAGAAAAAATTAGCAGAAATAGTCTTATTCCTTGTAAGTAGAAGCGAAATAAGGGAGAAGCATAGGTTAAAGTGATAGTCAAAAGCTGGTTGCTATGTGACTGAAGTTCCTTTCTTTGTATGCACAGGAGTTGACAAATTCCTGTATAAGTTTTTCAAAGCTGAAACCAAAAACACAAAATATCTCAAAAACGATCAACTCCACGAAAAAAATGTATATTACATAAATTGTGTAAGTTTTTGTCAATCTCTTACAGTTTAGTAGTAATACAAAATTCTGCAAAATTCATTCAGAATAAAGTAGTCTTCAGAGGCTATTCCCAAAAAATTTAAGATATACATTTTATTAGTCATGTAAATATCTTTAATATACAATATTGTAATCAAAATTGTTAGCCATTTTTAAGAAAATAAAAAAATTGGAAAAAAGTTCCATATAAAGGGTAATTGGGGGTGCGGGGATTTTCTTGAAAATCTTTGTCGCATCCTTGGGTGATACCAAACCTAAATACCAGTTTGGTTTTTAACAGACTTTTCGTTTTTGTGCTATGCTACCCACAGACACGTATACACATGGACATTTTTCTAAAAATGCTTTTTTTTTGGATTCAGGGGGGCTCAAAACATGTATCTCCAGTAAAATCTCGGTATTGAATTTTTGGATGCATTACAATACCTTCTCTATACACTATGTACATAGTACGTGTACAGAAAGTAAAAATGTAAATTTACAAGTATGGAACAGAAGTGAAACAAGCTATACATATAATGGCTTCAGTGAAACTGCTGTTCACTCACATCATCTACTGTGAGCGACAAATATGCATAGCTTGTCTGGTTAGTGTGGTGGTATCATGTCCACCTCACATACAAAAGGTCGTGAGTTCGAATCTCGCTTGGGGTCAGTTACACAGATAAGGTTTTTTTTTCCGGAGTTTTCCCATATCCTGAGATGACGAATGTCGAGTAACTTTAAGCTCCATGGACCAAGATCATTTGAACATCATTTCAACAATTTCATTCATCGTCCGATATGAGCAACCAGGTTAAAGGACGTTAAACTACAAATAAAAAAAAAAAATGCGTAATGCATAGTGTGTAAATGATGGGAGTTAGCGGAAACTGCTAACATACAATCTGCCATCTGGTGGCTGTAGTGTAAGGGAAAAGCTCATATTTTTTGAAAATTTATGATAAGTTTTACTTTGCCAGATAATAAAATGCTCAGGTTCTTCAGAGTCGATGGCACATGTTTCAACAATTGCAGCACAACCAGGTGCTATAATTTGGGTCGTCAGATTGGGAAATTTGGTTCTTTTGCAAACCCATGCTCAGGGGTTCATGCATAACCTTGCTCCTCATATCTTAAACCAAATTTCATATTTGTTTGAAGATTGTCAAATTTTAAGACAGGCACATGCCTCCCAGTTGAAGACAATACCCCCTGGGTAGTGTAAACATTGTGCTCCTTTTTCTCACTGTTCATAATTTTTACTTTCTCTACATCTACTATGTACTGGAGTATAGAGAAGGTATTGCAATACTCCCAAAAATTCAATACCAAGATTTCACCAGAAATACACGTTTTGGGTCCCCTGAATCCAAAAAAGCATTTTTGGAAAAAGTTCAGTGTGTGTATGTGTGCATGCGTGTGGACAGCATAGCTCAAAATTGACTGTTAAATATGAAACTTCGTATCTTTCAAGGATGTAATACTAACATTTTCAAGAAAATCCCCCCACCTCCAACTACCCTTTATATGGAACTTTTTTCGAAAATTTTGATTTTCTCAAAAATGGCTCATAAACTTTTGATTAAAATGTAATATATTAAATATTTTTTACCTGACAAAATGTATATCTTGAATTTTCTGTGAATAGCCTCTGAAGATTACTTTATTCTGGATGAATTTTACGGAATTTTGCATAACTGCTAAACCGTAAGAGATGGACAAGAAGTTACCACACACAAAATTTAGAGCACATTAAAACACACAATTTATGATAAACACATTTTTTTCATGAAGTTGACCATTTTTGAGATATTCCTTGTTATCGGTTTCAGCTTTGAAAAACTTATACTTTTCTCATATAGGAATTTATCAACTCCTGTGCATACAAACAAAGGAACTTCAGTCACTTAGTAACCAGCTTTTGACTATCACTTTAACCTATGGTACTCTCTTATTTCACTTCTACTTACAAAGAAGCAGGTAATAAGACTATTTCCGCTAATTTTTTTTTTCAATTAGTATGAAGTGAATAGAAGCATAACCTTTTTAACAATAATTTGTTGCAGAGATGTAGAGAAAGTCATGTGAATGGAACACACAAGATTTGTTACTCCTTCCATGCAAAGCAAAATCTGAAATACAATTGTTTCCCCTAGTGTCCAGCTTTTCACAAGATTGACTATTGCTTTAGCCCACTATAATACCTTTTACTTAGGAAGAACTAATGCAACCATTTCTGCTGTTTTTATCTTAATTACCACAATGTACCAGTACTTAAAGCAATAATCTTTTGTAATAATAGTTTGTAGAAAATGGAACACATCAGCTGTTAGTCTAGTCAGCGTATATTTTTAATGTACTGTGGGACCCAAATACATCCACCGCAGCACAGTGGTTTTCCACTGCGCACACAGCTGCTGTACACAAGGTCATTGTTTTCTCTGCTCTGAAAGTGCAGTATTGAGCTGACGGTGATATCGTGTGGTTGAGTTATTACCAGTGTGCTTTATGTCACAAAGTGTATTATGGCTCAGCATTTACACATGATTTATTTATGATTCATATGTGTTAACACATTTTGTGAGTGGACTCTCAATAGTGTATACAATGGTAAAATTGACCCACATTTAATATTTTTCACGAACAAGGCTTGGTTCCACCTTCATGGATATGTGTTCACAAAATAATGTTTTTGGAGCTCTGAGACACCTAATATTGTTCACGAAATACACCTTCAAGATGAAAAAGTTGGTGTATGGTGCGCCATTAGCAGAGAAAGAGTTATAGGCCCAATTTTTTAGGAGTCAACAGTTGAAGCCTGTATATCTGTGGATACAATTTTGCCCCCTATTTTAGAGAATTGACAGACAGGGAGCATGATTTTACTGGTTTGAAACAAGACTGCAACAGTTCATACAGCCAAGCTTTAACAATTGAAAGTGTGTTTCAGGACAGAATTATTAGTTGAAATTTGTGGCCCCCCTCGGTCCCACGACCTAACCCCCTGCGATTTCTATCTCTGGGGTAACTTAAAGCATAAAGTGTACAAGACAAACCCACACACCCTGGGAGAATTAAAACAAAATATCTGCCAGGAAATTGCCAGCATTTTTCAATGTGAACTACAGCGAGTGATGGATAGTTTCCTAAAGAAGTTTCAAAAATGTGTGGCCAGTTTCAGCATCTCCTTTAATGACACTGGTAAGTAAAGCCTTTAAAAGTAGTTTTAAAAATGTTGTATGGTTTCATCTGTGCCTTTCTATGATAGCGGCAGATAGCAATGAGCGCCGAGGATGTGCACACACACAGCTGGTTCAAATGTTTTTGGATCATCCAGTATAATACCAGGTGACCACAAATTCTTTAAAGCTAATAGAAAGAATTACCAAATATACAATTGTAAAATTTGATTAATCGATTAACTGATCAGAACTTTCCATCAAGTGACATCTTTAATTTATAGTAATCATTATTAAAATTACATAATTAAAGGTAAATTAAAAAACAAGAATAAAACCTTCAACCCTTTCATAGACATGGACATCATATGACGTTAATTTTAAAATGTAGGAGAACCGATATGGACATCCTATTACGTCCTGTGCATGCATGCATTTAATGCTTATTTAACCCTAATAATTTTAATTTTTATCTTTTATATTAAATTTAAATAAATTCTAGAATAAATAAAGTCTTACCTTTAAGGGTTCCTTTTTGAATGGTACATCTCAAAACATGGATACACACATAAGGGTACATCTCTACATTCATGGCATATCATGTTAGTCTTTTTTACAAACTCCTTTTTACTTTCTCTAGCCCCATATGTACAATGTGCATAGGGATAGAGAAGTATTGCATTCCACCCAAAAATTCAATGTCGAGATTTCATAGGAAAAACACGTTTTAGGACCCCCTGAATCAAAAAAAACATTTCCAGAAAAAGGTCTGTGTGTGTCCGTCCGTGAACACGATAACTGAAAAACGAAAAGTAGCTAAAACACCAAACTTGGTATTTAAGTTCAGTATCTTCCAGGGATGCAAAACGAAGATTTTGAGAAAAATCCCCCCACCCCAAACCACCCTTTATATGGAACTTTTTTCGAAAATGTTGATTTTTTTAAAAATGGCTAAAACGATTTTGATTAAAATATTGTATATTAAAGATATTTACTCGATAAATAAAATGTATATGTTGAATTTTCTGAGAATAGCTTCTAAAGACCTGTTTATTCTGGATGAATTTTGCTTAATTTGGCATAACTAATAAACCGTAAGAGATATACAAAAACTTACTATACAAAAAATGTAGGCCTTGTTAAAATACACAATTTACGTCATATACATTTTTTTTTTTGTGGAGCTTACCGTTTTCAAGGTATTCATTGTTATTAGTTTCAGTTGTGAAGTAATTATATTTTGCTCAGATGGCAGTGTCCGTTTTTCTTTTGTTCTACTACTGGCCAAGAAAAAAAGTGATTTGTAATGACAATCGCATAACGACAGCTTTTAAAACATTTGACTATTGATTTAGCCTAGTGTATTCCCATATTTTCTTCCTACTTATAAGGAACTAAGTAATAAGAACATTGTTCTGAATACCTTGATTAACAAGGTGCAGAAAGAATAATAATCTTATATAAGAAGTTTGTAGAACGGCTAAAGAAAGTCATGTGAGTGTAACACATCAGATTTTTTTATGGCACACCACACATCTTCAAAATGGACGCGAATTTTTTGCTGTTGGTGGTATCCCTTTTGGAAAGTGTTTTCCTTCAAGTCGGAAGGGTGCAGGGGTTGTAGATTTCTTACCCCCTGTATGAAGAGGCCTCTGAATGCTATAGTGCTCAATTAGGTTACGAGCTACTGATATGCGGAAGTCCAGGTAGGTCATCATCTTGCGTGGGTTTTGAGTTCTCCAAATTACTAAACAATTGTATATGGTGATATCCAGCTGGTGCAAAAATATGTTTTTATACCATTTAACTGTTCTTCGTAAAGAAGATTATGATTGCAATACCTGATCTACTAGATCTATACCACCCATATGCATATTGTATTCTTGGGTAACATCAGGCTTGAAAATTGACATTTTGGTGTGGGCATCTAGTTTTCCAGGGTCAATCATCAAAATCTTAGGGCTGCAATTGGACAATGCTGTAACCACCCTCCTATCTTGCCAAGTAATGTAGGTCAAGGGTGGGAGCTGACGCACTTGCATTTCTCCTCTCCTTAGAGTCTTTGTATTCACATTCTTCAGCAAACAAATACAATTTGAATGAACTGTTCCAATTGCATTTGTTTTCCTTTTGTATAAGGCCATGTATAATTTAGGGGAGCTGTAGCAATTATCTAAATATACAGTCCTACCCTGGTCAAGTATAGGTTCCATCAGGTGCATTACTATGGTGCCAGATAACTCTACAGTATTAGCAGTTCCTTGACCAGTGTAAATGCAGCTATTATAAAGATATACCGGTTTACTTTCACAAAGATCAAAACTCTTTATGCCAAATCTGGTCCTCTTTGCTTTGATGTATTGCTGCCAGCCTAAGCGGCCCTTCCAAAGTATCAAGCTTTCATCTACAGTAACCTTATCACCAGGCACATAATTTTCTTTGAATTTTGAAATAATATATTCCAAAACTGACCTAATTTTGTGTAGTTTATGGTTTACATTTTCTGTGCTGGTGAAATAAAGGAACTGCAAAAGGAAGTAAACCTGTTATTTGACATACATTTCCCAAAAAATGGAGTAGCTAGCATGTCATCTGTAGACCAGTACATGTCTAAAGTTGGTTTACGAATAACACCCATGAGCGTAATTAGACCAATTAGCCTGTAAATCTCATTCAGTGTTACTTCTGTCCACTTCTGAATTCTACTCTTAGGCCCTAAATTGCCTTTAGAATTCAGGTCTTCCTTCACCTTACTCGCATATGCATTTGTTTCTGTAACAATGAGAGTCACTAAGTCAGCAGTTAAAAAATGTCAATTGGTTGGCTGTCAGAAGTCAGCTGAGCTTGGGGTTGTACACCAGAGGCTGTGCTCATGAAGATATGTCTAGCTGTTTTGGAGTCCTTTTGACTACCCCACAATATTGCTTCTTCAAGAACACCTGAAGGAAGAGAGTAACTTTCTTCCTCACTGCTACCTATTTCCTCGATGCCCCCCTCAAAATCCGAAAACTCGCCGTCAATATTAAAGTCACTGTCATATAGCAAAAAGTCCTCCACATTATCTGAAGCCTGTACACTGCCTACATGAGCCAATTTGTTAGCTACACTGCTAGTGGAAGCCATGGTTAGAACTGAGATACAACATTTTCAAATGTGCTTTTCTGATAGCTAAAACAAACAACTGTGAACCCCGTAGCTACATGGCTCTACCATAAATCCGCGCTGTGTACTTATTCTAAGGCGTAAATAGAAATGCTGACAGAGAGGTTTGATTTCTTTGCAGCTTGGGTGTTCCTCACAAACACACATACATAATTGTGTCGTAGCAATAAACAGAATGATAAAACTTTGAAGCCGAGAACATTGTGCTCAGCTAGCTCTACGTATATACATTTGTACGTGCATAGCACAAGCCTGACTCACAAATTAGGTGCATTCGACGTACAGAATGACTTTTACTACAGAGAAAAAATAGTGATATTTAAACTTTTATTAAAATTCAAAGGCTTTCATGGCCGGTGTTAGAATCACTTATAGAAAACAAAACCGGGCTTGTAGGCCGTGGTCCACTGGACTTCTCCCCTTGTTACCCATCTTTAAACTTTTGTTAATATAGTCTCTCTTTTGTTTGTACAATAGATGTATAGTGCCTTTAATGAGCTTTAAGCCAGTTTTTGTTTCATTAAAATATCTTAATAAATGCCAAAGATACGAATGTTTATGTACAAAGCATATTTACCTACATTTAACAATTTAAATGCCTTGAATTGTTTATTGGGTATCCATTACCGGCTGTGCAGCGTTTAAATGGCCATTGCTCAAGCGGTTAAGAATAAGTTGTGTTTTTATTTAACCGTAACCAAATGATACAAAAATATCTGATATGTTCCATTCACATAACTTTCTCTACAGCTCTCTGTTGCCCTTTGTGGTGTAATGGTTACCATGCTAACTTCATATACCTAAAGTCGCGGGTTCAAACCTGGCGGAAGACAATGGATTTTTTCGGGCGTAAAAATCCTTAGCATGGCTTCCTTTGGAAGGGGAAGTAAAGCTGTGGGTCCCGTGTCATAGATTTCCAGCACATAAAAGAATCTCAAGCCTAATAGAGAGGCCTCTAAGCAAAATTAAGTGGTCTTTCATGCCCAGTATAGAATGGGATCTGAGAACCACAGCAGTTAAAGAGCGTATATAAATAAAACACCATTTAATATATAACTTCTCTACAGCTCTGTAACAAATTATTGTTAAAAAGCTTATTCTTCTATTTACTTCATGCTAATCAAGAACAAATTAGCAGAAATAGTATTATTACTGGCTTCCTTGTAAGTAGAAGCAAAATAAGGGAGTACCATAGGTTAAAGTGATAGTCAAAAGCTGGTTGCTATGTGACTGAAGTGCCTTTGTTTGTATAGACAGGAGTTTGCAAATTCCTGTATGAAAAAAGTGTAGTTTTTCAAAGCTGAAACCGAAAACAAGGAATATCTCAAAAATGATTAACTCCACAAAACAAATGTATATAACATAAATTGTGTGTTTTAACATGCTCTAAATTTTTTGTGTGGTAACTTTTTGTCCATCTCTTACGGTTTACCAGTTATGCAAAGTTCTGTAAAATTCATCCAGAATAAAGTAGTCTTCAGAGGCTATTCCCAGAAAATTCAAGATATAAATATTATTTGTCAGGTAAATACCCTTAATATATGATATTTTAATCAAAATCGTTAAAGCCATTTTTTTAGAAAATCAAAATTTTCGACAAAAGTTCCATATAAAGGGTAGTTTGGGGTGGGGGGGATTTTCTTGAAAATCTTAGTGTCGCATCCTTAGATGATACCAAACTTGAATGCCAGTCTTAACAGTCTTTTGTTTTTGAACTATGCTGCCCACAGACACACATACACGCAGACATTTTTCTAGAAATGCTTCTTTAGCATTCAGGGAATCTCAAAACATATACTTCCAGTGAAATCTCGGTATTGAATTTTTGGGTGCATTGCAATAGTTCGTGTAGAGACAGTAAAAGAAGGTAAACAATATAAATTGCAATAAGAATCTCTTTGATATCAACAAGCCTTACTTGCTTATTCCATGAAAACGTATATGCAGCATGCATTTTCTAGTTTCTTCAAAAACTAACTGGGAACTTACTATTAACACTTTGAAGCCCAGGTGTTTCAATCGATGAAGGGCCAAGAAACCCAAGGGTTTTTATGCCTACTTTGAGTTATTATTTACAGTACATCAATCAAATCTGCCAAAAAGTATTGGAACAATCTAAAAGGATTTCTTAGCAAGTAAGACAATAGTCATAGCTTCCGTATTAATGTTTTATTTTAAATTTACAACAAGTATCAAATATGAGTTTGAAAAAAAAACTGCGTCAAGCTGCTTACACCACATTTATTCAAAGTTCGAAAAACTCCCCCTCGGAATCAGAATTTTCCACAGCTTCATTTGTATCCTGAATTTCAGCTTTAGTTCTAGAAATTGAGGAAAATGCAGCATTTTAACATTTAAGATTTAAGAGCACAAACGTAACAAACCTTCAAAGAAAATGGCGGGACTCCTAAAATTCCTAATAGTTGACTAAAACAAGGACAGATGGCAGTACAAATCTGACAACTAAACGATAACTGATGTGTGTTCTTTGCCACATTGCCCAAGGCCGAGTTAAGGTCGTGGAATTGCATTAAAAGTGTTAGAAATACCTGCCCGAGCTATACTCGGGCTTGTGCTCCAATGTGTTAACTGTATCCAGCAACATTTTGATACACAGGATGGTAGGAGAGGATATTCAAAAACCGCTGATCTTTTTAATCCTTCATAAAATGAGCATCAGAAATATTTTAAACCTTCATGCTTTCTCTTTAAGCTTAATTTTTTTATTAGTATTATTTCATATGGTATCCTTTCCACTTTTGTACATGAATAACACTATTCAATGCTACTCAGATGTAATCAAACAACAAGTTTATAAATAGTCATGTCTTTCCAAAATAAGCACAAAAGTTTTATTAGAAGATGAAACTCTATGTAATCCACCTGCACAATAAATTTCTATTTATGAGTTTCTAATCCAATAATTGAGTTGCAAAACATGATAGAGTGTACTTACAGCATAGGTAATCAACAATACCACATGTTTTATCATTCAGTGCCAATGTGACCATGAATTTAATTGTATAGCCCATGTTAAAACAAATTATGCCTGAAAAAGCGTACAAATAACATGAAAGTAATTTTACTACATTTGTTTGCACTCTAGCTTTCCTTTAAGCAGTTGAATTTGTTGCACTGTTCTTTTAAACATATTTTAAGGTACTATGTATGTGTGTAAATGAACAATAAAAAACAAAAATCTTAAAGCTATGATATTGTTTAATAGTAGAACAGAAAAAATATCAGGACAGGCATTAGGACTAATCTAGAACTTAAAACTATTGTATGAAAGTATCAAACATACGCACATTTACACCTGCCATTCACTCAATGCACACATACCAAGTGAGGACTTCACAGATTCCTGATTTCAAATCTCTAGTGTTTAAGAAATAAGACTTCCTTTTTTTATTTTCTTTTCTCTGAAAGCTTACTTTTCTGATTTCATTTTATTTTCAAAATAGCTTTTGAAAGGCAAGATTAGTCCTCCTTGGGTTTAACAACACTAGTTAGGAATTTGATATCATTGCAGTGTTTGATCAAGACATCATCACCTTAAAGCACTGCTTTCTAATTGCATGTGAAAAGAAATGTTTTTATGTCAATTGCTAAAAAGAGCCACTGAAGCCCTGCAACCAATGAGGCACAAGAAATTAAGCATTCACAACCAACCACAAGCATACAAACATACACACACAAATTTGAGTTGCTGTTTCAACGCCAAGGGTCATTCAGGTGACTTTGTCATTATGGCAGGTGAGCAGCGACTGCAGATAAGCCAACTGGACTGGTTTGTGAAGACTCAGTTGCTCCAAAGCATCTTCTACAGAGAACCACTTGCGCTTACGACCTGCAACACAAACAAACTGTACATCAGCGAACCACCTGCTTGCATTAACACATTGAAGCCCAGGTGGCTCTTTAGTTGACGCGCCAAGAAACCCAGGGTTTTTACACCTACTTTGAGTTACTATTTACACTACATCAATCAAATCTGACAAAAAGTATTGGGACAATCTAAAAGTATGGCATTCAAGGATTTGTCAACAAGTAAGAAAATAGTTATAACTTCTGTATTAATATTTTATTTTAAATTTACAACAGGTATCAAATATGAGTTTGAAAAAATCTGCGTAAAGCTGCTTATGCTCCATTTATTGAAAGTTTGAAAAACTCTACCTCGGAATTGGAATTTTCCACAGCTTCATTTGTATACTGAATTTCAGCTTTAGTTCTAGAAATCGAGGAAAATGCAGCATTTTAACATTTAAGAACACAAAACGTAACAAATAGATCACTACTTTAAGAAAAATGGTGGGACTACCAGTGAGCAACCAATATTACTGACTCTCCTAAATTTCCTAATAGTTAACTAAAGCAAGGACAGATGGTAGCACAAGTCAGACAACCAAACGATAACTGATGTATGTTCTTTGCTGCATAGCCCTAGACTGAGTTAAGATTGTGTAATTGCATTAAGTGTTAGAAATACCTGCCCGAGCTATGCTTGGGCGTGGGCCTCATGAACATTTCGCACGGCCCGAGCTTTAATACAGTCATGCTACAATGGCTGCACGGTAACACTGTGTGCAGTTAGCTTTTCATATGTTGGTGATACTGCCAGCTTTCCTCTATATAAAAGGAACTGTCTTCTATTTGTGTTAAGAATTTATTACCAAGATGGTAGCTGTGTAACGTACAAGATAAGGTGATAATATATTTGACTTAAATTTTGTTTATGACTTTGAATTACTAGATTAGTTAGCCCTGTTCACCCTAGTTACAGAATTATGCAGGATATTACCCCTGTAGTTTCTGATACTAGTTGGTTGGTATCTAATGTTAAGCAGTTGGCAGTGAAGCCATTCGCTCTCTTGCATTCCAGTATTTTGATGTCATATTATCATGTTGGCTAAAGGTTGGGCAGCGCAATAGGTGGTTTCCATGCATATCTTGTACTATTACCTAACTCTAAAGCAGCTACCATATCCATAACATCTGATGTAACACCCAATAACCTAAATATTGCAGCATGCCGCAAGATCATAAAACAGCTAATGAAGTTAAATAAAAGATTAATACTTCAATGCATACTAGCACATTGCGGAATACAGGGTAATGAAACAGCTGATTTTCTAGCCAAGAAAGGTAGTAAAATTACATCAAATAAGTTATCACTGTATCAAAACAATCATTATATCAACATATAATAACAAAATTAAAGAAGATAATATATTACAAACAAAAGGAAAACCATGGGAAAATTTCTATAACAACACAACCAGAATCACTACACTACCAAGAAAATGCTCTGTAGCAACTTTTAGACCCCTAACAGGCCACAACTGTCTCAATAAACATTTATTCAAGATTGGTATAGTGAATTTCTGATAGTGTAGTAAAAAGTGCCATTTCCCGAATAATACTTCCCATAGCTATAAGTTTCCTTAACTTACACCACCATGCATAATATTAATATTTTTACTTTGGCTTGTGAAACAAGCGAGGCATGTCTTGTGTTTGGCTGTGTAGGGAGTTGGTGGGGAAGTAATGGAGGGAAAATTACACTACAGGCAGTAGAATGGAGAGGTTGACAAAAGAAAACAGGGTTGCACTTCACCTAAGTGGCAATAAAGGGTCGTTAAATTATAAGGTAATCTCTCTCCGTCTACTCCACAAGAGAAGCGAGAATCGCCGGCACAGACACACTTAAAATCCTCAGCTTGTAGTAAATGCTGGAAATGCATCAACCATATGTTGAATGTGTCTTCAATCTGGCAGCATATCTTGTAACAATTCTGATGTGTTCCATTCACATGACTTTCTCTACATCTCTGCATCAAATTATTGTTAAAAAGTGTATGCTTCTATTTACTTCATTCTAATCGAGAAAAAATTATTAGAAATAGTCTAATTACTTGCTTCCTTGTAAGTAGAACCAAAATATGGGAGTACTATAGGTTAAAGTTAGTCAAAAGATGGTTGCTATGTGAGTGAAGTTCCTTTGTATGGACAGGAGTTGACACATTCCTGTTTGAGAAAAGTATTACTTTTTCATGGCTGAAACCAAAAACAAGGAATATCTCAAAAGCAATCAACTACATGAAAAAAATGTATATAACATAAATTGTGTGTTTTAATGTGCTCTAAATTTTTTGTCCGTCTCTTACGGTTTAGCTCTTATGCAAAATTCCGTAAAATTCATCCAGAATAAAGTAGTCTTCAGAGGCTATTCCCAGAAAATTCAAGATATAAATTTTATTTGTCAGGTAAATATCTTTAATATACGACATTTTAATCAAAATCGTTAGAGCCATTTTTAAGAAAATCAAAATTTTCGAAAAAAGTTCCATGTAAAGGGTAGTTGGGGGTGGGGAGATTTTCTCAAAATCTTCATGTCACATCCCTGGAAGATGCTAAACTTAAATACCAAGTTTCACCGACCTTTTGTTTTTGAGTTATCGTGTTCGCAGACACACACACACACACACACATGGATCTTTTTGTGAAAATGCTCTTTTTGGATACTGGGGACACTAAAACATATATTTCCAGTGAAATCTAGGTATCAAATTTTTGGGTGGAGTGTAAGACCTTCTCTATACACATACATAGTACGTGTAGAGAAAGTAAAAATGTTCTTGCTCACTCACCTTGGCAATAGAAATTCTTGTGATTTCTTGCATGATGTTACCGCTAAGTTCCTGTAGTGTATGTGGGTTAGGATGATCTACTTTTAGTTTCAAAGAACAGCATAAATAAAACGCTAGGTTGCAGGAACGAGGGGGCCACAAATCAATACTTATCCTTCTGTCATGAACCACCTCTTCTATTCCTTGTAAATTGCAAGAACTTAGTAATTGTTAACATCATGCAAGAAATCACAAGCATTTCTGCTGCAAAATAAATGGTGTGTTATTTATGGACGCTATTTAACTGCTGTGGTTCTCAGCGGCCCATTCTATACTGGGCATGAAAGACCGCTTAATTTTGCTCAGAGGCCTCTGTATCAGTCTTGAGGTTCTTTTACGTACTGTAAATCTATGACACGGAACCAACGGCTTTACTTCCCTTCCGAAGGAAGCCATGTTAAGGATTTTTACGCCCAAAAAAAGGCATTCTCCGTCAGGTTTGAACCTGCGACCTTGGGTATATGAAGATAGCATGGTAATCATTACACCACGGAGGGCGACATTTCTGCTGCATTGGTTAGGCAAAAGAGCAACAACATTTTTACAAGATACAAGGTCTTCCAGCATTTACAACAAGATAAGGATTTTAGTACATCTCTAACAGCACAACTTTCATGGTGATTCTCAGTTCTCCTGCCCAATGTTGAGAGGCTGTGACAGGAATTGCCTTATAATTTAACAACCCTATATTAAAGCTTTTGAAACAACTAGGAATCACCTTAAGATTAATATATTCTAGCATAAATCAATGAGGAACTTATGACATGCGGAGTATGTAGACACACACACACACACACACAGAGATAGATAGATAGATGAGAGAGAGAGAGAGAGAGAGAGAGAGAGAGAGAGAGAGAGAGAGAGAGATGGTTGGTCTTGTTCAAACTAGCGGCAGTGAAAATGATTTGGGAAAGAATTTACATAAACCCTGTTCTGAAAACAGTTAAATAATCATGCATGACAAATATTTCAAAAGTCAATGTTACAAAGGTTCTGAGCCTTTTGCCGCCACACTGGTCAACTACGCACACATCTCAACTGAAGACAAAGTGGGTGAGATCAAAGAACCTCCTCCACTTCAAAACATTCTCTTTACAGATGAGAAAATGTTTGATATTGAACAGAAATTGAACTAACAAAATGATAAAGAATGTAGCAGTAAAAAGCATGTGAAGCTGCAATGGCATGATTATAAGGGTGCAACAGAGGTTTGTTTCTCCAAGAAACATGTGAAGAAAATGCTGAAGTATACAAAAACACAGTCTAAAACCCTCAATCAGAGAATGTTCAAGAATAAGCACTAGGGTTTCAACAAGATTTTGCACCAGCTCATAAAATTAAACATGTGCAACAGTCTCTTAAGAACAATTTTCCCAAGTTTATAGCGCACCAAGATTGGCCATCGAGAACTCCAGATCTGAATCTGCTGGATTATGAACTAGTAGTAGTATTCCAATGGCATTGGGGGTTAATTGAAGTTCATTTTCACCCTACAATGCCACTGTTTGTTAAACCTTTTACAGGCTACAAGATGGCTTCCATTCATTATACTATCATCATCGTATCATCCACATTTAGCAGAAGGCAGGCAAATGTTCAGCAAGGCAATCCTGGCCAGTTGCCTTCATAAATAGCGCCACTCCTTGGCATATTGAGCAAGTCTGCTCTATCCATCATTTTTTGTTATATTTTGTCTTCAGCATAATGTCTTGAGCTGTAACCATGTTTTATCTGGATCTGGTTTTACTGTTGGCTGCCTTACCACTTTGGCACCTTTCTTAGCCAACCGGCCAGCATGTTCATTTCCACAAATGCCCCAGTGGGTTGGTATCCACCGCAATGTCACTTCTTTATTCCTTAGTTTTATTGTTTTTATTAAGTTTCTTATTTCATGTATAATATTTATTGTTTTGTTACTATAGTTTGCAATATCTCTATTGCTCATTTTGGATCTGAGAGAATACGATTTTCCGAGCAATGAATGGTCTGTATTTGCTATCAGTTCACCATTGTAATGATTTGCATATTTATCGAGGGCTATGTCTGCAGTGAATATCTGCCCTTGCATCTTGTCCATTATTTATTAAGGATCCATCTGTACATATTCTTAACCATTCACTTTCAGGGTATCTATTATTTATAGTGGCTAGTGCACTGGACCTCATATTGTCTGGTATATCTTATCTTCTTGCTTATTGCATATATTAGATAAGTACTATACTCTATGTCTGTATTCTGCTGGATTTACTAGTTTTGGAAAGATAACTTCATCTACTACTAACTTATGGAATCTGGAATTTTGAATATATGATTTGAAGCTTGTTTGTATGTTTAATCTTTGTTCGTTGATGGAGTTATGGTATACACAATTTCTATTTTTATTACTTTGTAATTTCTGGGCTAGGATGATTCTTTTTAATTGGGATATTTTTTGTAAAACTTTGTAATGCCTAAATTGGGGAATAACATTGCCCATCTCCTGGATTACAATACTGGCATGCTTCTCAAGGATTGCAAACTATGGGACATCATCTAGAGTAAAACTTGCTTGCACAGAAATCTGGAGAATCTAAATCAAGATTTGAAGAAAGCTGCTGAATTTTGACATAACATATATCCTCTGCCACAGATGATTGGCCGTACCATTTGAAAGTCAGTATGACCTCCAAAGGAGGACATTTTCACCAATCATCTATTCTTTGTATTTATTACACATTTAATAAATGATGTGGAATTGTTTGTTGTGGTATCCATGTTTACAGTATTTATATGATATGACTGTGTACACAAACAGCAAATAAATAATGGTTTATAATGTATTGCTAATAACCAGGGTGACTAGATTAACATTTTCAAAAGCAGATGATTTTATGTAAAAAGCAGGACATTGAAAAATCTGATGTTACTTTCATATAACTTTCTCTAGGTATTTTGAAACAAATTATTCTTATAAAGATTCTTTTATATACTTCATACTAATTGAAATTATTATTACCTATTTCCTTGTAAACTGAAGGGAAATAAGAAAGTACAGTGGGCTAAAGGAATTGTCTAATCTTTTATGAGGTGGTTGCTAAGTGAGGGCTCTGAAATTATGTTTTTTTTTTGCATAGCCAGAAGAAAGAAAAAGAAAGAACAAAAATTTAATGTGTTCCATGACTTTCTCTACTTCTCGGCAGCAAATTATTGTTAAAACCTTATTCCTCTATTACGTCATGATAATTATGATAATCATTAGCAGAACTGGTCTTATTACTTGCTCTCTTATAAGAAGGGAATACACTATGCTAAAGTGATACTCAAAAGCTGATTGCTATGTGATTGAAGTTCCATTGTTTGTATGGCCAGCAGTTGACAAATTTCGGTAGAGAAATTGATAAGTGCTATATTTTTTGGACCATAAAACACACTTTTTTATTATAAAATACTGTCTAAAATTTAACGGCATCTTATGGTCCAAAGTTCACCTGTGAAATCCAGCTAAATTTATTGGTAATGTCCAACAATACATGGGTCATTAGCAAGGGAATGTGGACTGTATACTTGCTACCTAACTGAGGTCCAAGGCTCAACATAGCTAAAGCACTATTAAAAGAATACGAGACTTAATGACAGATATACTAATAAGAGTGTTGTTCTATAACAGGTTAAAGAATGCGATAGTAAGGAACATTTTCTCTCACAGCCCCTTTCTTTTATGTTCAGTAGCAAGTGTACTGTTGTGAATTCTTGTCTGTATATGATGCTGTCTAAACAGAACAGATTCTCACACAGTGTTGCATTTAAATTAGAAGTTGTGCAGAGATCATGGCCGAAAGGCATTTTGGGCCCCCACCAACTGAGAAAATGATCCATGGAAAGTGAAAATGAAGCCTAAAGGACACTTTTTAGTGTGCTTCAAAACAGAGTAAAATGTATCGGATACCTACATCATATAGAGAATAAAACCTTTATTATTACTTTTATTTCAAAATTGTCTTAACAAAATCATGACTGCATCTTTTGGTCTGAAAAATATGGTATTTTAAAGCTGAAACCAATAATAGGGAATATCTCAAATATGGTCAACTCCACGAAAAAATGTAAATAATATAAACTGTGTGTTTCAACAAGCTCTACACTTTTTGCTATGCAGTTTTTGTCTATTTCTTACAGTTTACCAGTAAAGCAAACTTCCACAAAATTAATCTAGAATAAAGTGGTTCTCCTGGGCTATTTCCAGAAAATTCAAGATATACATTTTATTTGACCTGTAAACATTTTAAAACAAAATCATTAAAGCCATTTTTGAAAAAATCAAAATTTTCAAAAAAGGTTTCATGTAAAGGGTAGTTGGAGATGGGGTGTGGGGGGGATTTTCTTGAAAATCTTTGTGTTGCATCCTTGGAAGATACTGAACTTAAATACCAAGTTTGGTATTTAACAGACTTTTCGTTTTTGAGCTATGCTGCCCACAGACACGTACATGGACATTTTTTTTTTTTTTAAAGCTCAGGGGGTCTCGAAACATATATTTCCGGTGAAATCTCAAAATTAAAATTTTGGGTGCAACATAATATCTTCTCTACACATTCTTTACATAGCATATGTAGAGAAAGTGAAACATGAATTACAACTTCCCATTTGAGAAATGTGCAAATATTTGAAAATTTAAACCAATAACAAGGAATATTTTTTATATATATATAAATAAATAAAAAAAAGTATTTGAGATAAAATGTATACTTTAAAGAGATCCACATTTTGTAAGATTTTGGGTATCTCTTAAGGACTGCGAGTTATGCAAAAGTCCCTCAAAATGAGGATTATGTCACAGGCTATTCCCCAATAATTCAAGATATGCATTTTATTTGTGATTTAAGCAGCTTTGGTGTGTATAATTTTAATCAAACACATTAGCCATTTTTGAGAAAATAAAAATTATGAAAAACGTTCCATGTAAATGGTAGTTTAAGAGGAAGTTATATTTTCAAGATGACTTAATAGAAAAAAATCAGGTGTTCATTGACACAAATTAGTTAGAGAACTAGAGGAGGAAATTAACTGGGAGCAGGTTCAAGTGTGGTATTTTTTATGAATAGCAAAATTCTCTTTAAAATATGGAATCTTAGTTTTTGAAACTGCTGATGTCTGATACTATCTTATACATAGATGCTGACTTGTTATACATTTGGGGGGTGGGATTGAACAATTAAGCATTAATAAAATATTTAGTGCAATTGCTAAAGTAAAAGGTATTTAATCAGTGTAGCACAGACACCTTCAATTGCCTGCAAAATGTGAGAGCGAGTCAAAGTTATTTGTTTTTACTGCTTACAACAAAGATACATTGTAGCAAACAAAACTGGGTTTGTTGGCCATGGTCCACTGGGCTTCACCCCTTGTTCCCCAGACGTTTCCGCCTGCGTCTGTGGCAAGCATCTTCAATGGCGTATGTTGCAGGCGAAACGTCTGGGGAACAAGGGGTGAAGCCCAGAGCCAACAAGCCCGGTCTATGAAAGGCTTCGAATTTTTATTAAGACACATTAGCCCATCTGGGTAGTGTGGTGGTAGTGTGTGTGCCTCGCATTCAAAAGGTTGTGAGTTCAAATCTTGCTTAGGGTGAGTTACTCGGATAAGGTTTTTCTGGGGTTTTCCCTTATCTTGATACAACAAATGTCAAGTAACTTTAAACTCCATGGCTCTCGAGATCATTTGAGCATCATTTCACCAACTTCATTCATTGTCTGATATGATGAACCAGGTTAAAGGACGTTAAGGAAAAAGAAGAAAAAAAGGGGGAAAAAAAAAAAAAAAAAAAAAGGAAACAATTTTGTATGAAGCCAATGAATCAGTTAAGCACACACTTGCTCGCATATGCGTCTGATGAACGAAGTAGCTAAATACACCAGCTGTCTACAGAGGGAATGGAGGTGCTATGAGAATAAGAATACACTGTGTTGAAGTTTTGCTTTCATTTGCAGAATACCGGCATGGAAGCTTATAGTAGTATATTGTAGGAGGCAAAGGCAACAGTCCACAGCACCTCGATGACTCTCCTTAAATTCCTTGAACCATGATTCAATAAGAAATCAAAATGGGCCAGGTGCTTCAGCAACAGCCATGATTAACACTGTAATTGTTCATCATTGTGAAGATCTGCAAATAACAACTGACAGACTTACAGACATGTTATAGATCTTACATGGCAGTGTTTTTTTTTGCTGTGACAACATTATTGACCCCTGTACAGAAGATGGTGCAAGTGGAAGTGTGTATGCAACTGCAGTGTCTGATTAAGACTGCATGCGATGAAACTTGGCTTCACCATTAAAACCTGGAAGACAAACAAATCACTTGTTTCTCCGACGCCAAGGAAGCAAATGATGTCCAGTCAGCACGAAAAGTGACGGTCATTTCATTCTTGTGTTGTGGAATGGTATTCCAACATCATGTCATTAATGGCAAGCATTACAAGTCTGTTTTAGATGTCCTTGCTAAGCACATCCAATGAAAATGACCAGAACAGCATCCTTCTGGTTGGCGCCCATCCTCATGTGTGCAACATTGTTACCCAAACTTGGACCACAGAAACATCCTCCAGACTTGATCCCCTGTGACTTTTATCTCCTTCCTTGTCTGAAAAACTTAGGGGGCAAGCGTTTTACTACTTTGGAGGGCATCGTGAAGAAGGCTGAGGTGGGTTCCAGGACTGGAGAAGCGTTGGGCAAACTGCATTCAACTCAACAAATACTTTGAAAAAGACCACACCAATCTGTACCAAGACTAGTGTATTTTATGTGTAAAATATTACATTCTCAGTCTTTATTGACTTGCTCTCATAAATTTATGGTTCATTAATTTAACGTTTAAAGAAAAATAATGCTTGGTCTGTTGAGTTTGTTTTCCAGTGAATATGCTGCATCCAGTAGGAATTACCAAACCAGTAGGCGAGCCCATTAATATATGGACTTCTGAACAGCTCTGCATTTTCTCTGACAGGTTTTTTCCAGATTTTTTTTTCAGTCTTAACAGGCATACCCTAAAATGATGCCTGGAACATTTCCTTCTAATTATTCATTTCTTTCTCAATTATCATATTATATACAGGGTTTTTCTAAATAATTTTACAAAGATTGGGGACTAGTTCCCTACATCGAAGCAAGAAAAAAACGTTCATACATATATATGACTCGATTTATTGAACATCAAAGTGTTATCAATCAAAATATTTTAAAGTGACATTTATTTTATTTTTGATGTTTTCAGTTTGTTTGAAGGTGCTCAACACAAACACCACTCGTTTCTAGACAGGCATGCACTCATCAAAGCTCGAATGTCGGTGTCAATGGTTTCGCAGATTAAGAGTTTTTTCAATGAGAACGTCTGCTGCCTAAAGCAAGTATTGTTTAAGGTGCCCCCCAAACATAACAATCCTAAGGAACATGCATCATCTGTCATGATAGATACCAGCCAGTGCATCTTGAACAAGATTAAAGTGCCTCAGAGCTCCATTGTTCACTAACCACATCTTTCTTCTACTGAGTCTGGAAGAGCCCCTGTAAGTCATCCTGAGAAAGTGTAACAAAAGTAATGAGAACTATTTTTTTCTGTGAAATTAATTTATTGACAGAGGTGCTTACAGTTACTCACCTTCTATATAAGGCATTGTATACCATCTGCACATCTATTTCTGTTGATGTCGCGTAGTGACTGCCTTAAAGCATGGATAATGTCATCTCTGGTGCTGTACTGGATTCCTCGCTGTAGTTCTTTACTTTGGCAAACAGGAACCCATGCTGGGTGAGTATGATGGATGTTCCAGAATCTCCCATTGCCAGCAGTGCAAGAGGTCCTGGACAGCAGCATCTCCATTGTCAACTGTTGCTGTTCCACGAAATGTCGTCACTTTCGCCTGAGAGCTGGACGAAGGTGATGTTGCAGGAACATGCAATAGTAGGCAGCGTTCTCAATGAATGGAGGCTTCTTGCCTCCTTGTGCTACACAAAGTGCTGTTTATTGTGGCACATGGTATTGATGGAGCATTACTGCATCACTTGGTGCTGTACCACCAAGAGTGTCATTAGGATCTCTTTGCCAAAGTGAAAGAACCACTACGAGGCAGACATGATATTATCCATGCTATAGGTACATCAACAGAAATAGAAGCGCTGACAGTATACGACACCTTCTGAATACTTGGCAAAAGGTCATAAATATTGGGGGCAATTATATTGAAGGTGTGTAACTGTAAATACCTCGGTCAATAAGGTAATTTCAGAGATAAAAATAGTTCTCACTATTTTTAATCCAGCCCTTGTGTTACTAAATTACAACTGTAAATAAGCAGCCATGCCAACACAAGGTCAACTCTGCAGGGTGAGATAACTAACCTGACAGTGAAGTGAAATGATAACTTTAGAATTAACATTGAGTCGATGAAGGTAGTTGAGAATGCAAACAAGTTCTGCAAAACATATATACTACTATGTAAGTAAAAACAAGTGAAGTTTTGCAAGTGTTAAGTTCGACTCAATGTTAATTTCTAAAGTCCGCAGGGTAAAATTGGCCAAAACTTCTCTGAATGAGTGCAGAGATGAATGTAAATGTTGGGATGAGCCAGAAAAACCCTAGAAAATAAACTAGAAAATGAGTTTAACGAGATAACGCAAATGTTTATACAAACCTATTTTCTTCTTTCAACGTAAGGAATCCAACCACAAATGTTGTAAAAGTATTTTTTAAACATCCTGTATATCAGTGTCCCCACCTACTGTGCTGCATGCAGTAAGAATGAAGCTCTAAATTCATGGCTTGTTCACAAAAATAACTTTTGTCCACAAACAAGAAAATGCAATCTGCAGCCACACAAATGATAAAAGTAATTTTAATCCTTTATTGACCATTCAGACTTATAAGTTATACTTGCTTTAGGTGCCTATAGGAATATGGTTTGTATTCGAACACTAATTTCATATTAAACTAACTTTCATCCATAAATACAATTATTTGTGACTCTTTTATGTCTAAAAAAAAAAAAAAAATTACATTTGCAACAAAACTGTAGTGCTTTTTTCCCCTTTTCTTTTTACTTTCTCTACACGTACTGTGTACACAGAGTTTAGAGAAGGTATTGTAATGCACCCAAAATTTGACACTGCAATTTCATTGGAAATGTGTGTTTTGTGACCACCTGAATATCAAAAAAGTATTTTAGAACAATGTCTGTGCACGCATGTGTGCGACCATGGGCAGTAAAGCTCAAAAACAAAAAGTCTGTTAAATACCAAACTTGATATTTAACTTCAGGATTCTCCAAGGGTGTGACTAAAAGATTTTCAAGAAAATCCCCCCCCCCCCACATCCAACTACCTTTACATGGAAAACATTTCTAAAATTTTGTTTTCACAAAAATGGCTCTAACAATTTTTATTAAAATCTCTTTTATTTGTGTTAATTGCATGGCAAATAAAATGCATATCTTGAGTTTTCTGGGAATAGCCTCTGACGACTCCTCATGCTGGATAAATTTTGCATAACTGGTAAACTGTAAGATATAGACAAAATGTTACCACACAAAAAATATATACCTTGCCAAAACACACAATTTATGTCCCTACATTTTTGTTATGGAGGTAACCATTTCCAAGATATTCCTTGATATTGGTTTCAATTGTAAAGTACTTACACTTTTCTCACAGAGAAAGTATCTATTTTTCTTTTGTTCTACTCCTGGCTAAGCAAAGAAGTGATTTGCAATGACAATTGCATTACAACAGCTTTTAAAACATTTGACTATCACTTTAGTGTATTCTCTTTAACTCCCTTCTACTTATAAAGAACTAAGTAATAAGAACATTCTGCTGATTAAAGATTTGAAGCTTTCTCGGTATTGGTTATTACAGATGACTTCACAGGATAGCAACCAAGTTAGATTGGAATCAGTTAAATCCAAGCTTTCGACCATCTTGACTCTGTTGTTTTAGTCAGGGAACTGATTTCTCTGATTCCAATCTAACTCGGTTGCTATGCCATGAAATCATCCGTGATTCTGCTAATGTTCATCTCAATTAGCGTGATGCAGAAACAAGAATAATTTGTAGTAAGAACTTTGTTTGTAAAGCAGTTAGAGAAAGTCATGTTAAGTGCAACACATCAAATTTGTTCTTTGAGTTTTTAATTTTGTTTAAATTGCTGGAATTTATGAGATTTATGATACTGAATTTATTCTAGAATGCTAAAACTATATTGTAATTATTAAAAGTGTTCTGGAATTTTTTTTGAGTAGCCCATGGATGGAATGAAAATATTTTGAACACCTGTTGTTAGGGTTGGGGGAATTTTCTGAAAATCTTTGTGTCGCATCCTTAGAATTATCAAACTTAAATACTAAGTTTGGTATTTATTGTTCTTTTCCACACTTGTTTCAAATTGGTTATTTCTACAATATATTTTTTACTTTCCCTACACATACAAAGTGTATAGAGAAGGTATTGTATTCCACCCAAAAATTTGATACTGAGATTTCACCGGAAGAGAGAGTGAGGGTGAGTATATGTGTGTGTGTGTGTGTGTGTGTGTGTGTGTGTGTGTGTGTGTGTGTGTGCAGCCCAAAAATGAAAATACCGATAAATACCAAATTTGGTATTTAATTTTGGTATCTTCCAAGGAAGCAACATGAAGATTTTCAAGAAAATGGCTCTAATGATTTTGATTAAAATATCATATATTCAAGATATTTACATGCCAAATAAACTGTGTATTTTGAATTTTCTGGGAATAGCCTGCAAAGACCACTTTATTCTGCATGATTTTTATTGAATTTTGCATAACTGGTGAGCCATAAGAGATAGACAAAAACTGTAGATCGTGTTAAAGCACACACTTTATGCTATATTCTTTTTTTTTTTTTTTTTTTTTTTTTTTCGTGGAATTGATCGTTTTTGAGATATTCCTTGTTACTGGTTTCACCTTTAAAATACTTATACTTTTCTCATATAGGAATTTGTCAACTTGTGTCCATACAAACAAAGGAACTTCAGTCACATAGCAACCAGCTTTTGACTATCACTTTATCCTATAGTACTCCTTTACTTCTCTTCTACCCCTTCAGTAAAATTGCTGAGGTGGCAATGCCTAAGATCTTATACGTTTATTTAATATTTGGTAAATTTTGTTTTTGAAAGGCAAAAAGCCTTTATAAAATTAAAACTCCTAACCCTTCCTAGTGTGTGTGGTTGTCTCCTCTCCCAAGCAGGAGATGTGGTACAGGGTGCACCTAGCCTGGAGGGGCTACTTGATTGAGAAGTAGTGGCTCCAGATCAAAAAGACTGCATCAACCGGCCAGGAGGGACTCGAGGCGCCCAGGCTCAAATGGGGGTCTCATGTCATAGAGATACGTCATACAATCATGCACTTACCAACATTTAATTTACACCTTGAAACCAACTCTAGAGGCACTGTCATAATACAAGACATAAAGATGACCTCGCTGTTCCTAGCCATACTCTGTGCTTTATAAATATAAAATGGGTATAACATTTCATAACAATCTCCCAGATAGTATTAAGAAATGTAAAGATGATAAATTTAAATGTTTTTTTTTAATTCACAGAGCCTATGGTAGTGTGGATGAATTTATCAATTCTAATTAGTATCTCATACAATGAAATTGTTCTTTTGTGTATTTTACACAGTACTGAACAAAAAAATCTGATGTCTTTCATTCACAGGCTGTAACAAATTATTGTTAAAAAGTATATTCTTAAACATTACACAAATTGTCTTCATTACTTCCTTTTAAGTAGAAGGTAATACACTAGACTAAAATGATAGTCAAATGTTTTAAAAGCTGGTTGTCATGTGGTTGAAATCCGTTTCTATGCAGGTTCTGTGTGAGAAAATGTTTATGTTAAATCTGGAACAATCAACAAGAAATATCTCAGAAATGGTGAATTCCTATTAAAAGAAAGAAAGAAAAGAAAAAAAAAAGTATATTACACAAATTGTGCATCATAACAGTATTTACATTTTTTATAGAGTAAGTTTTTGTCTATCTTGATTTACCAGTTATTAAAATTCAAGATATACATTTTATTTGTCATGTAAAATATCTTTAATATACAAAAATGAAATGGCATTTTATTCATGGATGCTCTTTAACTGCTGTGGTTCTCAGCATCACATGAGAGACCATTTCATTTTGCTCAGAGGCCTCTTCATCAGGCCTGAGGTGCTGTAAATCTACGACACGGAATCCACAGCTTTACTTCCCTTCCGAAGGAAGCCATGCTAAGGATTTTTATGCCTGAAGAAATCCATCGTCCTCTGCCAGATTTGAACCCACGACCTTGGGTATATGAAGTTAGCATGGTAACCATTACACTACGGAAGGCAACTTTTAATATACAGTTTTAATCAAAATCATTAGAGCCATTTTGAGAAAATCAAAATTTCCGAAATATATTCCATGTAAAGGGTAGTTTAGGGTGGAGGGATTTTTTTTCAAAATCTACCAAGTTTGGTATTTTACATACTTTTCATTTTTGAGTTATTGTGTTCACAGACAGACAGACAGACCGACACACATGTGCGCAGATGGACCTTTTTCTGAAAATGCTGTTTTTGGATACTGGGGACCCTATAACATGTATTTCCGGTGAAATCTCGGTATTAAATTTTTGGGTGGAGTGCAGTACCAATTTTCTGGGATGCACAGGGAATTACTTGGAAAAGGGTAAAAGTATCACCGGTGACTGCTATGCAACATTTGAGTGATGAGGTGAAAAGAAAAAGACATTTGGCACAAAAAATAAATCTGACCCATCATTCAGGCATCGCAATGTGAAAAATCTGATGTGTTCCATTCACATGACTTTCTCTATATCTCTGTAAATTATTATTGTTAATAAGCTTATCTTTTATTTATTTCATGCTAATCGAGAAAAATTAGCAGAAATAGTCTTATTTCTTACTTTATTGTAAGTAGAAGCGAAATACGGGAGTACCATACGTTAAAGTGAAAGCCAAAAGTTGGTTGCTATGTGACTGATGTTTCTTTGTTTGTATGGACAGGAGTTGACAAATTCCTGAATGAGAAAAGTATAAGTTTTTCAAAGCTGAAACCAAAAAAAAAAAAAAAAAAAAAAAAGAGTATCTCAAAAACGATCAACTCCAAGAAAAAAATGTATATAAAACATTAATTGTGTGTTTTAATGTGCTCTACATTTTTTGTGCGTTAAGTTTTTTGTCCATCTCTTACGGTTTAGTAGTTATGAAAAATTCATTCAGAATAAAGTAGTCTTCAGTGGCAAATCCCAGAGAATTCAAAATATACATTTCATTTATCAGGTAAATAACTTTAATCTACGATATTTTGATCAAAATCGTTAGAGCCATTTTTGAGAAAATCGAAATTTTCGAAAAAAGTTCCATGTAAAGGGTAGTTTGGGGTGGGGGGATTTTTCTCAAAATCTTCGTGTCACACCCCTGGAAGATACTAAACTTAAATACCAAGTTTGGTATTTTACCGACTTTTCGTTTTTGAGTTATCGTGTTCACAGACACACACACACACACACACACACACACGGACCTTTTTCTGAAAATACATTTTTTGGATACAGGGGACCCTAAAACATATATTTCCGGTGAAATCTCGGCATCGAATTTTTTGGTGGAGTGCAATACATTCTCTATACACTATGTACATAGTGCCTATAGAGAAAGTAAAAATGTGTGAATTAAAATTGGAATTTGCTTGAAAATCCACCCTATTCACCAGATCTAGCACCCAGTGACTACCACCTGTTCCCACAAACATTTTCTTGGGGGACGAAGATTTCACTGCAACGAAGTCATTGATGCGATAAATAGCTGTTTTGAGGACCTTGATAAATCGCACTACAGAAATGGTTTAATTAAATTAGAACACGGATATGACAAATGTATTAGCCTTTTTGGAGATTATGTTGAGAAATAAAGCAAAAAAGTTTATATAATTAAAATGCTGTTTTCTTTGAGAGGCCTGGGACTTATCAGCTGACACTGAAAATGTTGTGTTTATTACAAAAGCAACTGTTTAGCTTACCCATATTCTTCGAGTCCTCCCATTCCGGTAGCTCCTCAGTGACCACAAGGACGAACACTTCTGTTCTATGCTTCCTCTCACTGTTCTGTAATCATACAAATACAACATGTTACATAATCATCTTTATTCTTGTTTCATCTTTGGCACATAACTCAATTAAAAATCTTATGTGTCCCATTCACATGACTTTCTTTACAGCTCTGCAACAAACTATTGTTTAAACGCTTATGTTTCTATTTATTCCATGCTAATTGAGAAAAATTAGCAGAAATAGTTTTATTACTTCCTTCCTTGTAAGTAGAAGCGAAATAAGGGAGTACCATAGGTTAAAGTGATAGTCAAAAGATGGTTACTAGGTGACTGAAGTTCCTTTGTTTGTATGGACAGGAGTTGACAAATTTCTGTATGAGAAAAGTATACGTTTTTTCAAAGCTGAAATCAATAACAAGGAATGTCTCAAAAACGATCAACTCCACGAAAAAACATACATAACATAAATTGTGTGTTTTAATGTGCTCTACATTTTTTGTGTGGTAAGTTTTTGTCCATCTCTTACGGTTTAGTAGTTGTCGAAATTTCGTAAAATTCATCCAGAATAAAGTAAGTAGTCTTCAGAGGCTATTCCCAGAAAATTCAAGATACACATTTTATTTGTCAAGTAAATATCTTTAATATACGATTTTTTAATCACAATCGTTAGAGCCATTTTTGAGAAAATCATAATTTTCGAAAACAGTTCCATGTAAAGGGTAGTTTGGGGAGGGGCATTTTCTTGAAAATCTTCGGGTCACATCTTTGAAACCTACTGAAGTAAATACCAAGTTTGGTATTTAACGGTCTTGTCGTTTTTGAGCTATGCTGTCCACACAGACCCACACACACACACACACACACACATGGACCTTTTCCTAAAAATCTGATGTGTTACACTCACATGACTTTCTCCATATCCCTGCAACAAATAATTCTTAAAAAGCTTATACTTCTATTTACTTTATGCTAATCAGAAAAAATTAGCAGAAATAGTCTAATTACTCGCTTCCTTGTAAGTAAAAGCGAAATAAGGGACAACCGTATGTTAATGTGATAGTCAAAAGCTGGTTGCTATGTCAATGAAGTTCCTTTGTTTATATGGATAGGAGTTGACAAGTTCCTGTATGAGAAAGTATACGTTTTTCATAGCAGAAACCAAAAATAAGGAATGTCACAAAAACGACGAACTCCACGAAAAAAATGTATATAACATAAATTGTGTGTTTTAATGTGCTCTAGATTTTTTGTACAGCAAGTTTTTATTCATCTCTTACGGTTTAGCAGTTATTCAAAATTTAGTAAAATTTATCCAGAATAAACCACTCTTCAGAGGCTATTCCCAGAAAATTCAAGATATACATTTTATTTTTCAGGTAAATATGTTTAATATAGGAAATTTTAATCAAAATCGTTACAGCCATTTTTGAGAAAATCAAAATTTTCGAAAAAAGTTCCATGTAAAGGGTAGTTGGGGCTGGGGGATTTTTCTCAAAATCTTCGTGTCGCATCCCTGGAAGATACTAAACTTAAATACCAAGTTTGGTATTTTACCGACTTTTCGTTTTTGAGTTATCGTGTTCACAGACACACGGACCTTTTTGTGAAAATGCTTTTTTTGGATATTGGGGACCCTAAAACATATATTTCCGATGAAATCTCGGTATCGAATTTTTGGTGGAGTGCAATACTTTCTCTATACACTGTACATAGTGCGTATGGAGTAAGTAAAAATTGCTTTTTTGGATTCAGGGGGGTCCCAAAACATGTATTTCCGGTGAAATCTCGGTATCGAATTTTTGGGTGCATTACAATACCTTCTACATTGTATGTGTAGAGTAGGTAAAAAAAGTGACACTGCGAAAAAAATGTTCATTTCACGAGATAGAAATGTTTGTTTCGCAAAGGATTGCATTGAATCCTTGTAATTGAGCATTCACAGCTTCTTTTGTGCGTACACAACTAGGTCTGATATCTGACGTCATCAACAGTTGCACCCGTTTTCTTAAACCGTGCTAATGTCCGAAACACAAACCAGTCATTGGTTCCTTAGCTCGCTTTACAATGACATAATGCTAATACTGCAATACGAATTTCGTACACTCCCCACTCCATCTTGCCTGTGCAACACACTTAATCCGTCAAAATTAGAAATTTCCGTATTTTCTTTCAAAAATAGAAATTAAATTAAAACTGAAGAGATCTAATTGCACAGTGATTAACTACAAACAATATAAGAGCAGCTTCTACAGCTCCATGTTCATATTAAATGTGTTTTATAGGCAATTTTGACTGTGAAGTTGAAAATGTTTCTTACATTTTACTTTCTCTATACGCACTATGTAAATAGTGTTTAAAGAAGGTATTGCACTCCACCCAAAAATTCGATACCGAGATTTCACCGGAAATATATGTATTAGGGTCCCCTGTATAAAAAAAAACATTTTCGGAAAAAGGTCCGTGCGTGTGTGTGTGTGTGTGTGTGTGTGTGTGTGTGTGTGTGTGTGAACACAATAACTCAAAAACAAAAAGTCGGTAAAATACCAAATTTGGTATTTAAGTTTAGTATCTTCTAGGGATGCGACACGAAGATTTTGAGAAAAATCCCCCCTCTCCAAACTACTCTTTACATGGAACTTTTTTCGAAAATTTTGATTTCCTCAAAAATGGCTCTAACGATTTTGATTAAAATATCGTATATTAAAGATATTTACTTCACAAATAAAATGTATATCTTCAATTTCCTGGGAATAGCATCTGAAGATTACTTTATTCTGGATGAAATTTACGGAATTTTGAGTAACTGCTAAACCGTAAGAGATAGATAAAAACCTAGTACACAGAAAATGAAGAGCACGTTAAACACACAATTTATTGTTATATACATTTTTTTTCATGGAGTTTATCTTTTTTAGATATTCCATGTTTTTTTTTTTGTTTTTTTTTTATTTTAGCTTTAAAATCTTGCCAACTCCTGTCCATACAAATAAAGGAACTTCAGTCGCTTAGCAACCAGCTTTTGACTATCACTTTAACCTATGGTACTCCCTTATTTCGCTTCTGCTTACAAGGAAACAAGTAATAAGACTATTTCTGCTAATTTTTTCTCGATTAGCATGAAGCAAAAAGAAGCATAAGCCTTCTAACAATAATTTGTTGCAGAGATGTAGAGAAAGTCATGCGAATGGAACACAGAAGAGGTAAACCTGACAAGCACACATTCACGGCGCACTATTAGCTTCCCCGGGCACCTCCAACAACCAGTTCTTTAATTGTTCATTATTTTCTATATCGCTCAGCCAACAAGGCAATTAAAATGAAGAAAAAGCACTATAAACGAGGTACCACAATGGAATACCGAATTAGCACTGCGCTCACAATTCATGCCGATTTCTGAAAGTAAAGCATCTTCATTGTATAATATATATAATTATGACACTGCATTGCAGGTACACAAAGATTTACATCCGTGAGGTTTTCCAAACATTACCCAACATAGTAATTTCTAATTATATCCGTCAACCGTCAAAACTACATTTTGCCCGTCGTACAACCTAAAAATCCATCAAATTGGCAACCTTGACTGCAAGCCGATTGTCGCCCTCCGTGGTGTAATGGTTACCATGCTAACACCATATACCCAAGGTCGCGGGTTCAAACCCGGTGGAGGACGATGGATTTTTTTCTGAAGGGAAGTACAGCCGTTTGTCCCGTGTCGTTTATTTACGGCACGTAAAAGAACCTCGAGCCTGAAAGAGCGAAGTCCTGAGCAAAATTAAGCAGTCTTTCACGCCAACTTTACAATGGGACGCAGAGAACCACAGTAGTTAAAGAGCGTCCATAAGTAACACTTCAATTACATTTGCAAGCCGATTACTCACAGAGTAGTAAAGGTGACCATGTGGATGACAATATACAGCGTTGCCATGTTTCTTCATTCACAATTAAAATCTTACTGACAGAACTTATGGCAGTACTGTGTACATATAAATTGAGAACGTACAGTATTCCACCCAAAGCCTTGATTGCAACATTTCACTGGTAATACAAGTGAAACTCTCTCAATCCAAAATAAAGCATTTTTAGAAAATTGTGTGTGCGCAGCATAGCTAAAAATCTGTTAAATACGAAACTCATATATCTTCCCAAGATGCGATACAAAGCTTTAAAGAAAATCTCCAACTACCGTTAACAAGGAACATTTTTCGAAGACTTTCATTTTCTAAGAAATGGGGCTGAACGATTTTGATTAAAATGCATGGAGAATAAAATGTTTATCTTCAATTCGTTAGGAGTAGCTCTTAAGTCCTCTGCATTCTCGATGGCTTTTGTACAACTCATAAAACATGAGAGAAACAAAAACTTACTACACAAAAAATGTATAGGTATCTCATTAAAACTTATAATTGATGTCATATACATTTTTTGAGAACTAATGTAAGTATTACAAGCATAACCTGATAAAATGTTCCTTCCTATATATTATAAATTATTAATGATATATTTCGCTGAATTGTCTTATCAAATACAACTCATGTTTTCAACTCTTAGGACAGTTATCGACAAGATGAAAACTCTAGTGGTATTACTTAACACAATTCAGCAAAACAGATTATTAATAGTTTATAATGTATAGGAAGGGAGGTTTATGATTGTAATACATTAGTTCGAATGGTAGATGACGAATTCGGCCATGTTTATTTACCGATTCCCCCCCCCCTTTCTTCACTGCCTCCTGAATTATGATATGGCCGACCGTGCCTTCACCCAATGTACGAATGATGATGATGATAATGGTGTTTAAGGGCGCTCAACTGCCGAGGACATAAGCGCCCTTATGATTAAAACTTGGCAATAGGCAGTAAGAAAATACCATTGCAAAAAAAAAAAGTAAACACAAGTAAAAGAGCTAACACAGTTGAAACGGAGGTAACAGAACTGTCCAGCCCTCTAACCAGAGCTGGGTATAAATCTCCATCTAAAATCAACACATTAAAACCAAAAGAGTTTAAAAAACTGCTATCACACTAAAACGTCAAGGTAAAAGAAACTTTTGCTAAAAATTTAAAAACCCTGTCCACTGCTCTTGGGTCATCTGCCAGGACCTCAGCAAGAGAGGCCGGCATGCCCATAGATGACCGAATGTGTGCCAGGTGACCACACTCCAGCAACACATGACGAACTGTCTGTGCCTCCCCACAGAGCGCACAGACAGGAGCAGGTTCACGTTTAAAAAGGTAACTGTGAGTAAAAATACAGTGGCCAATTCTTAGCCGAGCTAGTACTACCTCCTCCCGGCGGAATAAACGAGAGGAGGTTACCCAGTTGACAGGCAGGTCCTTCACCTCTCGCAGCTTATTACCACGGAGAGCCGACCACTCCGCATGGCAAGTCGAAAAAACGGCTCTCCGTACAGCCACTCTAAAATCTTCTGCTCTTGAATGGGTAATCGTAACACTGGGCGCTGTGACTGCCGATTTCGCTGCCAAATCCGCCGTGTCATTCCCTGGCAAGCCAACGTGTCCAGGAATCCATGCGCACTCCACATTAAAACCAGAAGCGTGCAAAATGTGGAGAACGTCCTGGATGCGCTGTACCAAAGGATGGTAATTGTACAGCTCACGAATGCTCTGAAGGGCACTAAGGGAATCACTAAGAATAAGGCAGTCACCTAATTTTCGACGTCGAATATACAGAAGGGCTTGATAAATAGCATATAGCTCGGCAGAATATATAGATGTGCAACTAGGCAAACCGTAAGTAGAAGTTGCGGTGCCAGTGACAAAGGCACATCCAACACCGTCGGGGCTCTTACTACCATCGGTGTAAATACAAATACGGCCACTGTATTTGGATAAAAATTCTAAAAAACAACGACGAATACTATCAAGAGGCGTAACAGATTTCCCGTAAAGCGTCATCCCGAGATCGACATGGGAGGTAGCGCGTAACCAAGGGGGGTATATACTCTCTCCCTTGGATAACAGCCGAGGAATGTCAACATGGTGCTGGCGTAGAAGCTCACGGAAACGAAAACCTGCTGGCCTGGGGCTCAGAGAGCGGAGGCAGTATCGCTCGTGCAGCTCAGGGGAGAAAAACGCGTGATAAGTTGGATGCCCAGGCATACACTTCAGCCCACAGCCATAATTAGCAAGCAGGACATCACGCCGACAACGCAGAGGAGGTTCTCCCGATTCGGCGTAGAGGCTAACAACTGGGCTCGTTGGAAAAGCTCCAACGGCCACACGGATGCCCTGGTTATGGACTGTGTCTAACCTTCTGAGCACTGAAGGTCGAGCTGAAGAATACACAATGCTGCCATAGTCCAACTTCGAACGAATCACAGCACGATAAAGACGGAGCAATGCCGTCCGATCCGCACCCCAAGATTTGCCACTTAGTATCCGTAAAAGATTTAGAGAACGGTCACATCGTGCTCTAAGCTGTGCTATTTGTGGTGCCCAACAAAGTTTCCGATCGAAGATCAAACCAAGGAATCTCGCCTCGTCTGCGAAAGGAAGTAAATCTGGCCCGAGTCGAAGAGACGGCGGCATTTGCCACTTACGGCGCCAGAAGTTAACGCAGACTGTCTTCTCAGCGGAGAAACGAAAACCGTGTTTCGAGCTCCAAGCATAGAGATTGTCCAAACACCGCTGGAGACGGCGTTCCAAAAACGGTGTACGCTGAGAAGTACAGAAGATGGCAAAGTCGTCCAAAAATAAACAGGAAGAGACACCTTGAGGCACACATAGTGATATGGAATTTATCGCAATATCAAATAGAGTCACGCTGAGTACCGAGCCCTGCGGCACTCCGTTCTCTTGAATGAAATGGTTAGAAAAAACCGAGCCCACCTTCACTCGAAAAACGCGGTCCCGCATAATCTCCTGAATGACCAACGGTAGGCGTCCACGTATGTTCCAGTTGTGCAGAGAACGCAATATTCCCGCCCGCCAACACGTGTCGTAGGTCTTCTCGAGGTCAAAAAATATCCCAACTGTGGGGCTGTTCTTAAGAAACCCGTTCATAATCTGAGTTGACAGAGAGACAAGGTGGTCAGCAGTTGAACGTCGTCGTCGAAAGCCACACTGGATGTTCGTCAGAAGATTGTGGGATTCCAGCCACCACACCAACCGTCCATTGATCATGCGTTCCATCACCTTGCACACGCAACTGGTGAGGGAAATAGGACGGTAACTGGAAGGAAGATGGCGGTCCTTTCCAGGTTTAAGAATGGGTATGATGGTGGCCTCCCGCCACTTGTCTGGAAAAATGCCATCAACCCAGACACGATTATAGACCTCGAGTAGGAAATCTTTGCCATCAGGAGAGAGATGTTGCAACATTTGGACGTGGATACCATCTGGCCCTGGTGCTGAGTGTCGTGAAGAGGAGAGTGCATTGTCTAGCTCTGCCAGGGTGAAAAGGCGATTATAATCCTCAAGGTTGCCAGAAAGAAACGAGAATTCTTGAGATTCCACCTGATTCTTAACTGTAAGAAACTCAGGGGAATAATTGCCGAGCTAGACACCTGAGTGAATGCACTGCCTAAAGTATTCGCCACGTCAAATGTATCAACAACAGCTCCGGTAGGTGTTTTGAGACCGGCGATGGGAATTTGGTTCGGTTTCCCAGCCACACGTCTTGACTTATCCCATACGACAGAGGAAGGTGTATGTCGATTAAAGGAACCCACGAATTTATTCCATGACATCTTTTTGCTATCCTTAATAACCCGCCTAGAATGTGCACGCATCCGTTTATAGTGTATCAGGTTATCCAGTGTAGGAAAACGCTGGAAAACCCGTAGAGCTCGTCTGCGAGCGCGAATAGCATCCCGACAGTCATCGGTCCACCAAGGTACCGGAAATCGACGGCTCTAGCCAGTCGAACACGGAATGGATTGCTCAGCAGCAGAAAGAATGGTCCCTGTGAGATGTTCGACCAAGTGGTTCACAGGGTCGTGCTCTTCGTAGCTAAATTCATCCAAGTAGGAGTACAGTTCCCAGCTGGCGTGGTCTAGGCGCCAACTAGTTAAACGGGTGGAACATACAACGGGTGTCAAGACACTAATACGACAAGGAAAGTGGTCACTAGAATGCAAATCCGAGATGATATTCCAGCATAAGGTGACTGCTAGCTGAGGGGAACAAATTGCAATGTCAATGTGTGAAAAACTATGAAAGGCGTCAGAAAGAAAGGTGGGCTCTCCGGTGTTCAAGAGAGCAAGATTCTGACTATCCAAGAAGTCTTTAAGTAGCGTACCTCTCGCACAAGCCCGAGGAGAGCCCCAAAGAGGGTGATGGGCATTCACGTCGCCGACCAATAAAAAGGGTGGTGGCAACTGCGAAATGAGGTGTTCTAAGTCGCTCTACGAGAGGTCCGCAGATGGAGGCAAATAGATACTGCAAATGGTGAATGAAGCGGAGGGTAGCTTAATGCTGACAGCAACGGACTGTATTGCAGATTGTATGGGTACGGAGTTGGCAAAAATATCATCTCGAATAAGCATCATAGTGCCCCCATGTGCCGGGACACCGTCCTCCGGGGATAAATCACATCGTACGGAGGAGCACTGCCTGATGGTAACGGTTTCCTGTGGACGGAGCTTCGTCTCTTGTAAGCATACAGCCAAGGGTTCATGCTGGCGCAGCAACAAGTCAAGCTCTGGTCGATGTGGTCGAATTCCGTGTATGTTCCAATGGAGAATAGCCATTGAGTATATTATGGGATAAGTTTCAAATCGAAAGACGCTTCTGCAGATTGGGATTAGCTGGTCGGTTCAATTTGTTCTTCTTAGGCGTTGGGCTAGTACTATTTTCAGGAGCACGATCCTGCCGTTTCCGCACTGTCCCTCTGGCAGTGGCGGCAGAATCCTCCTGGTCCATCTCCTCCACAAGGGAGGTCCCTTTTTCAAGAGCAAATTTCGGTCCGAGAAGTTCGAACCGATTGGATGTGCTGATCGGCGAAGACGGCCGTCGCCAATTCACGCCCTCCTCCCCAGATGACCCTTCAGAGGAGGATACACGTGTGGAGTTGCGTGTACTTTTCTTACCCTTAGATGACTTGGTAGAAGATTGCACATTCTCTTTCAAGAAGTCTTGTCGTACGTACTTGGTCTTAAACTGTTTTTCCGGGGCAGAAGACGTCGTGAATTTACCAGCTTTAGTTCCCGAGGTCGAGGTTTTCGGTGACAAGTGTGCAGGACTATTCTGTAAGCTGGCGGATTTGGCAGATGTTGATACCAACTTGGGTGTAGGTGTCGAAGGCTTTGGCAGCGCTTGGGCTAAAATAACCTTTTCCGCAATTGTAGCCCCGTTCATATCGCCGGTCTGTGTTGCGATTTCCCGACGCGGTACCGGTTTAGCTGCAACTGAGCTATAGGTACCGGACCTCGGGGCAGAGGGTTGGCGGAGTCGCAGGAGCTTCCAAGAAGGACACCTTCTCTTTCACCCGTATCTCCTGGATCGCTCGTTCCTCTGCAAAACGGGGGCAGTCTCGGGAACTAGATGGGTGTTCCCCGTTACAGTTCACACACGATGGAGCTGAAGCACAAGCCCCATCGTGGGAGATGTCACCGCAGTGGACGCAGGTGGACTTGCCGGTACGCAACTCACTAGTGTGACCATAACGTTGGCATTTAAAGCACCTCAGCGGATTGGGTATATAAGGCCTAACTTCGATGGCTTCATACCCTGCCCTAATCCTTTGAGGTCAACCCGATCAAAAGTAAGAAACAGGGTACGAGTAGGCAGGAATTCACCGTTGATCTTACGTTGTACCCGATAAACATACGAGACACCCTGAGTCGCAAGATTTTCTTGGATCTCCTCAATGGACAAACCGTCCAACGCGCGGGTTGTTACTACACCGCGGGAGGAGTTCAGCGACTTGTGCACCTCGACCTTCAATGGATAGCTGGCTAACATGGTGGCTTTAAGTATCCTTGCAGCTTGCGAGGCGGAGTTGGCTTCGACAAGAAGTGTACCATTGCGAGCTCGAACGCAGGATTTAACCGGACCAGCAATGCAATCGAGACCCTTTTGGATAGTAAAAGGGCTCACCGTAAGGAACTTCTTACCTTCCTCTGTACTATGAATAACCAAGTAGCGAGGACCACATGACTCGACTACTTCCTTTCCAACGTCTGCATTTGAATTAAGGGGTTTTGGTTTTGGTGCCATAAAAAATGGTATAAATTCATCCCCCAGTGCTCCCCACCCACCACGGAGCCCAACGAGGGGTCACCCCACTGGGGTGACAGGGCTACACAGGGGATATAGCGGGCTCACCGTCCCACTCACCCTGGAGTTCGGTGTAATACCTAGTCCTGGCCGATTGACTAGGGGTGGGTTAGTCCCTAGCCTCCCGTTTAGGCAAATCAGAAACCAAAGCGGTGTATTAGGCTGCGCACCCTCCCCAGTTACTGAAAGACAGAAGACCAGGCTCAGGTACGCAACCCTCAACCAACCAGGATATTCCTTTTCACCGACACGGGTCTCCACGCACGGCCTACACGTGGGTGGGCATTTTGACCTTCTGACTCCCTCACCACTCAGAGGTTGCCCACAGAGGGAGTCAAGGTGGCTCGGGACCCCGGGTGCGCCTAACCCGTACCTACCGTAGCAGGCCCCTGGGGGGCCAATGTACGAATATCGATAGGAACCATATAAATAGGGGACTAACATTTTATTTCAGCTTTTAATAATACATGAAATGGAAACAAATGCTATTTTATTTGAGGTTATTTCACTCATCTCACACATTAGAAATAGAAACGATGATTATTTTCACTCCTTTTTTGAACTAAATACATTATAAACTGGACCAAACTTTAAATAAACATTGTAACTGAATTAATTGAAAGTACAATTGTGGAACTGACAGTTTTTAAATGTGAATTTGTGATTGTTACCAATAACCAAGACAGGAGATTAAACAAACGAACGACAAGATTTCAAAGAAATGAACATCAGCTGCGATAAGATGGTTCGACAATATCGCTCCAGTCAGATGACCGCGATTGGTTCAAATTGCAAGTGGAGCTGAATTGTCAAATACAACTGGTGTTTTCGTCGCTTCGCTTCGATCGTGAATTATCGACAAGACGGAAACGCTCGTGATTTTATGAATATTGCGATAATGTTTAAATTTAAGAGACAGGCAAATCAAGATATTTTCGTGTAATTACACTTGGCAGGCAGGTATGCAGTTGTCGGCGGGAACGGAACGTTTAACTGTGCATTGACTCAGCAGCTTAATATAACACGCCATGACCTTCGGTGTAACGCTGCCAAAGACAAATGTACCTTGTCCCTTTTAAATAACAGGGGTTAACGCAATATAAACAGCCTTTTACTTTCTCTACTAAATTGTGTACACAGTGTATACAGAAGATATTTATTACACCCAAAATTCGATGTCGAAATTACGTTGAATTAAAAAAAAATGTTTAGAAAAAGGTCTGTGTGTGTCTGTGGGCAGCATAGCTCAAAAACGAAAAGTCCGTTAAATACCATACTTTCAGTTCATTGTCTCCAAAGGATGTGACACGAAGCTTTACAAGAAAACCCCAAACTATCCTTTACATGGAAAAAAATAGAAAATTTTGATTTTCTCAAAAATGGCACTGAAGTTTTTGATTAAAATCTCTTATATTTAAGATATTTGCATAACAAATAAAATATATAGCTTGAATTCTCTGGGAATAACCTTCTAAGATTCCTTTATTCTGAATGCATTTCTTTCTTCTTTTTTTTTAATTTTGCCTAGCTAGTAAACCGTAAGAGTTAGACAACTGCTTACTACACAAGATATGTAGAGCTAATTTTCGTTGACAGTTTGAGACATTCCCTGCTATTTGTTTGTTTTAAAATACATAAAACTTTTCTCATACAGCAACTTGTCAACTCCTGGCCACGGATTTCAATCCCATAGCAACCACATTTTAAAACTTTTGACGGTCGGTTTATCCTAGTGTAGTCCCTTATTTCACTTCTACTTATAAGGAACCAGATAATAAGACCGTTTCTGTTAATGCTTATCTCGATTAGATAGAAGAATGAGCTTATTCAAAATAATTTGTTACCGAGATGTACAGAAGATCATGTGAATGGAACGCACCAGATTTGTTTACAACATAAGTGTATAGTGATAACGCACTGAACGAATCTTCAGTGAGGAAATTAACAGCTGCATTGAAAAGCCGATATCACATGACAATAAATACCTTGAAGATAACGTTGAGAAAGGTACTGTAACTTTGTAAATAAAGTTTTATGATATCTTTCGTTATTGTTCAGTTATGCCAAATCGACCTTCACTTTCTCGATGGCCCTCGTATTCCCATTCAAAATTGGATGTCAAGATTTCACCGGAAATATGTTTCAGGTCCCCTGAATCCGCCACCATAAAAGAAAAAAAATGTTTTTAAAGTTCCGTATCTATGAACACAACTAAAAAAATCTGATGTGTTACACTCACACGACTTTCTCTAGCTATTCTAAAAACTACTACTTACGAAATATAATTCTTTCAACACCATGCTAATCGAGATAAACATTAGCACAATTTTATTACTTAGTTCCTTAAAGTAGAATGGAAGTAAGGGAATGCACTAGGCTAAAGTGGTAGTCTAATGTTTTAAAAGCTGTCGTTATGCGATTGGCATTGCAAATCGCTTCTTTGCTTGGCCAGGAGTAGAACAAAAAAGACACTTCCGTCTGAGAAAAGTATAAGTTCTTCACAACTGAAACTAATAACGAGGAATACCTCAAAAAACGGTAAGCTCCATGAAAAAATGTATATGACATATCTTGTGTATTTTAACAAGATCTATATATTTTATACAGTAAGTTTTTGTCTATCTCTTACGGTTTACTAGTTATAACAAAATAAGCAAAATTCATCCAGAATAAACAGATCTTTAGAAGCTATTCCCAGAAAATGAAAGATATACATTTTATTTGTGATAGAAACGTCTTTAATATGTGGTATTTTAATCAAAATCGTTGGAGCCATTTTTAAGAAAAACAAAATTTTCGAAAACTTTTCCTTGTAAAGGGTAGTTGAGGGTGAGGGAATTTTCTTGAAATCTTCGTGTCGCATCCTTGGAAGATACCAAACTTAAATACCAAGTTTGGTATTCAACGGTCTTTTCGTTTTTGATCTATGCTGTCCACAGACACACACACAGACACACTCACATGGACCTGTTTCTGAAAATGTTTTTTTTGGATTCAGGGGGTCCTAAAACATGTATTTCCGGTGAAATCTCGACATGAAATTTTTGGGTGGAATACAATACTTCTCTATCCCTATGTACATTGTATATACGGGGCTATATAAAGTAAAAAGAAAAGTCGGCTAAATACCAAACTTGATATTAAGTTCAGCATCCTCCAAGTGTGCGACACGATGATTTTCAAGAAAATCACCCCACCCCAAACTACTCTAAAATTTTTCGAAAATTGTTATTTTCTCAAAAAAGGCTCGCACGATTCTGATTACAATACTATATGTTGAAGATTTTTTGTGAAAAACACATAGCTTGAATTTTCTGGGAATAGTCTTCTAAGTCCTCTTCATTCTCGATGAATTTTGCGTAAGCAGTAAATAAGTAAACCCTAAGGTATAAACAAAATGGTATTACATAAAACACATACAAGCCAGTCAAGTACACATTTGTGCCGTGTTGAGTTACCCAGGCGTCATCTAAAGGACATGCTTCAAAGTCAGCGATTCTTTCTTTTTTCTATTTCCAAGACATATGAACGCAATGTCCATTTGTTTGTCAGAAATTTTCAGTATATCGCGAATAACACGAAACAACGGCTATGAAAATGTTATTTTTATTGGTGTAGTATATAGGACCCGTATGAAAGGCTGAAGGCATCTTTTAGTTTTGATTAGATTTTTAGGAAATTATACTCAAGAGAACAAATGAGATATCTTTGAATATGTCATGTCATAATAAACTCGTTGACGTCACATATTTTTTACGCAGAGAAATCTATTTACAATTCTGAATTTTACAAGGGCGAGCCATAAAGTAAGGAACGTTTCGGCAGAACTAAATTATAACGAAAGATATGAACAACAAACTATTTACAACTGCTGTGGTTCTCAGCGTCCTATTCTATCCTGGACGTGAAAGACCGCTTAAGTTTACTCAGAGGCCTGTTCATCAGGCTTTAGTTTTTTCACGTGCCGTAAATCTACGACACGGGACCAACGGCTTTACTTCTCTTCCGACGGAAGCCATGCTGAGGATTTTTACACTAAAAAAACCCTACCGTCCTACTCCGGGTTTGAACCCGTGACGTTGGATATATGAAGTTAGCATGGTAACCATTACACCGCATATGTAAAACATAACTTGAATCTCGGAGAAATCAGTTTAATTACAGACCTAGTAGTAAATCAACCACAACCAATCTGTATTTGTAATGTTTACATTACACTTCATAGCCAAGTTCTAGATAACTTAATCCATGAACTACCACTGGGAGATTTCAACAGTCAACACATGATAAAAGAGGGAAAACAATAAAACATCTACAAGACTTTGACTTAATTAAGTTCAATTCAAAAGACCCAATCCGAGCGCTGTGATTTAGCTCAGGGAACATCCCGTATTAGATGTACCCATTTGCAAGCTTGAAGTCTATGAATATTCAATTGGTCCATGCTTGTTGAATAGTAACTGCTTGACTTTCACCGGCTGCCTGAGGTTTCAGCCGAGTGTTTTTGCTGCGAGCCCACCCTCAGAAGGGTTTTTATTTCGGGATGGGCTGAGGTGTAAGGAAGTAGCATGATGCTCACCAACGGCTGATTCATCAGGATGCAGCGACCCTTCTACCCTCTGGTGAAAGAGATTTCAATGATTTAATAATTTGTTCATTTTAAGTTTTGCTGGTTGCAAAAATGTTGAAATCTATTACCTCTTGGTGAGGTTGTAATGGAGCTCAGCTTTGGCTGCTGATTGATTTTCTCCAGTGTTATTTGGTGTGGCCGCAGGCCTTGTTCTGATGTTGATTCAAATTTGCCCGACGTTCTAATTTCGTCCTCCACATATGGAAGTGAGGAAGCCTAGCGACTATTTACCTATGACCATCTCTTTAAGTAACCCCATATCCTTGTCCACCTTCTTTCAATTCTAAGTGGAAATTTCTTAGAGCCAATTGACCGCTATATCAAAACCTTATTAGAGAAGATATCCGTTATTGCTGAAATTACAACATTGTTACATCTGCAGAAGCCGGTACGATACAAGCAGATGTGGAACGAATCTTGGTAAGTGTATTTAGGGACAAGCACAGAGCATTTTACAAATATAACACCTTTCCTTAGAAATTAACAATTTTCTAAGCTAAGAACAAAATCACGCTACCATAAAGGACAGCAAAACACTAAGGCTGTACATAGATCCCATACCCAATCTTTGAAATGCTGAGGAAAATAAAGCCGCTAGTTCTTCTATCGACATAGCAAACGTTATCATCAAGCGATTCAAACTACGACAAGTTTTACCAACCAAAACAAGCGTCAGGGCCTGCTGTACTATCTGTACACTCTGAAGAAGCTACAATGAACAATTAACCTTTCACTAACGAATGAACTACAGAGGTATACATAAAAAATTCTGCAACTGGCAACATTTCATATGAGCTGCTAAAACAAGTTCCTGTAGACAGACCTGCATATTTAAATGATTCCCTGGACAAATAAAACATTCCCTAATCAGTGGCGGCTGGCACCAGTTTTCCCGATACCAAAACCCAATAACGAGCACCACTTTCCAGAAAATTACAGACCTACTGTACTCACAAGCACTATGTGCCAAGTGATGGAAAAAGTTATTACCCGAAGATTAAAATGCATATTAGAATTACAGAACTTCTTCACCGTCTTTCGCCGTCACCATTCGACCAACTTACACTCGAAATAGAAATCCAAGTACATATCTCTAGATAAAGTTAGATTTAAAAAAAAAAATTGATATGGTATGGAAACCGCACATTATTAGTGCATGTTTGGAATTCAACTCGTAGGAAGAATGATGACATTTGTTTGTAACTTTCTCAATAACCGTAGAAAGGGCTAAAGCCAAAGAGACACGTTCAAAATTGAAAATGCGGTACCTCAGGGCTCAGTGTGCTTCTTTTCCTGGTAGCTATAAATAATCTGTCATCTCTTTATGCTGATGACCTTACAATTTTCAGCCAAGGTAAAATCATAACTATCACGCGAAAGGTACTTCAGTCGGTTTTAGAAGCTTTAGCAGTGAAACGAAATGTCTCAGCTCAGGTCGCCCTCCGTGGTGTAATGGCTACTTCTTGTACCAGAGGTCGCGGGTTTAATCCTGGCATAGGACGATGGATGTTTTTCGAGCATAAAAATCCTTAGCATGGCTTCCTTCGAATGGGAAGTAAAGCCCTTAGTCCCGTGTCGTAGATTTACAGACCGTGAAAGAACCTCAAGCCTGATAAAGAGGTCTCTGAGCAAAATTAAGCTGTATTTCACGCTGAATATAGAATGGGGCGCTGAAAACCGCAGCAGTTAAAGAGCGCCCATAAATAAAATTCCATTTCACAAAAGATAACCAGAATGAAGAGATCTTTAGAGGTTATTTTAAGAAAATTCAAGATACACTTTTCTTTTGTCATGAAAACATTTTAATCGTGTTATTTTAATCAGAGCTAGTTTTGAGAAGAATGAAACATTTCTAAAACTGTTATCTGTAAAGGGTGGTTGGGGGGGGGGACTTTACTGAAAAATTTCTTGTCGCAACTCTGGAAGATATTGAACTTAAATACAAAGTTTGAGTTATGCTACCCCCCTCCACACACACACCACAAACACACGGACATGTTTCTAAAAATGATTTTTTTAGATTCAGGGGGCCTCAAAACAGTGCTTCCGATGAAATCTCAGTATCGAATTATTGGATAGAATAAAATATCTTCTCTACCTAGTTACTATGTGCATTGTACATACGTGGTCGAGAAAGTTGCAGGTCAGACACATCTGGCAACACTGGCTTAACGTGGGTTGCAAGAAAACACAGAACCTTTTACAGCTCCTTCAAGGTAATATATTCTAGGCGAAAAGAGAAATATTGCATTGAGATAAATAAGGTTAACCTACCACCCTATACAGTTCAGCTTATACTAACAATAACATTTATCTTTTAACCTGCTGATTTAAATACATTTACTATTATGTGCGGGTTTTATTTCAAAGTAAGTTTACATACTTCCTTTGTCCTATATTATCTTTTTACATTCTCTAACGAGTACTACGTAAATACAAAGTGTGATAAAAATAACGGGAATGTTTTAATTTCTTAAGCTTTGCACAACTGATTTTCAAAACTTTTTTTTTTATCTTCTAGGTACACATTTCCTGATGTAATCTTGCATTTTTAGCTGTTTTAAATATTCAGTGAATTTGCATTAAATTTTGCTTGAAAACTGAGTAAAGTGTTGGAAATATTTATGAGTAAGAGTGGTATCGACGATGATCTGAAGACGAGGAGGATCTCCTGGACATCGATTACTGACGACAATGTGCAAGATGTGAGGAAACTGTTCTGCGATATGGAGTATGTGTACTACCTAGAAGTTAAGCGCCGTTTGCATGAAGTAATCCCAAGAAAATGTCCACAATTTTCGCAAAACCACCCAGGATAGTGCTCCTGCTCGCACCTCAACGCTTGTTCGTGATGTTTTGGCCAAAACCAGAAAGGTTATGTTGCCTCAGCCACCTTACTCGCCGGACTTCTTTCTATTCCCGAGGCTGAAGAGAACATAATAGCCACAACTGGTGAGCTATAAACAGAACCGCTGAAGAGCTCAACACCATAAGGAAAAGCGAGTTCCAGAGTTGCTTCCAGGGTTGGAAAAAGTGCTGGTACAGGTGTATTACATCTAAGGGAGTTTGTTCTCAAGGGCACAAAGTTGCATGAATTAAGATTGTTAGAAACACAAAAATTCCCGTTATCACACCTAGTGCGTACTAAGTAGATAGAGAAGGTATTTTATTCCACCCAATATTCGAGACCGAGATTTCACTGCAATACATGTTTCGACTTCCCTTGAATATGGTGTGGACTACATAACTCAAAAAATGAAAAGTCCGGTAATATGAAACTTTGTATTTAAATGCAGTGTCTTCCAAGGACAGGACACGAGGATTTTCCAGAAAATCCCTTACCCTAAACTGCACTTTATTATTGAAAATTTTGATTTTTCCAAAAATGACTGAAGATTTTGATTCAAATATCGTATATTAAATATATTTAATATCCTGAATTTCCTGGTAATAGCCTCTTCGTTCTGGATGGCTTTTGGCATAACTGGTGAAAGATATACAAAACATGTAGATCTTATCAAAACACGCAATTTATGCCCGATATACTTTTGTTGGCGCTAACCATTTTCGAGATATTGCCTGCTCTAAAATAGCTACATATTTCTTAAACAGGAAGTCGTTTTCTGTGTTTCTTTTGTTTTATTTTTGGGCCCTTGCAAAGAGAACCGAATTTCAATGTCATACAGCGACAGCAGAAGAATTATCTTCTTTAAGAAATTTGCTTGCAGTATAGGCAGAGGTGGTCATGTGAATGGAACGCATCAGACTTTTACAGAAGTGTATCAGCTGCGTTATGCGCTTATGTTTCCTTCCCCGGAGAAAGGAAACCGTGTAGAATACCACTCAGATGCTCCTTATCGACCAGGGAAAGTCACGAAATACCCACGGTCCGAGTGGACGGACATCGAATGCGAGCCTCACATTTTATTAGTTATCTAGCTCAGTCGATCTCGGGTGCTGCTTAACTTTCGCACTATAGTTTTGCCCTTCTGACTCTAAATACTATTGTCAGAGATTTCTGCCTTACAGGAAAAGTGCGGACGTTTATGCTGTAAAATAACTACGGGACACAAGAGAAGCCGCAGGTTGATTATTTTATCTACTGTAGTTATGCAAAAAATGTTTTTTTTAAACATATGTACAGCCGTGGACACAAAAAATGAGTCATCCCCAACATTCCATGTGTCCATCGAAGAGCCCCGTGTATTTTCGTAAAAGCTGTGTTCACAATGCACACGAAACACCTGTACAATGATATGTAACTGACAGCGAAGGTTAACTCATGAGTGCTAAAGCAGGTCACAGAACAACGTTACGGTGGCTGAGAGGTTAACAAGGCCTTGCTTTAACTCATAACTTCCTAACTTCAAATCTCCCGCTGCTTGTCATTTTTACTTTCTCTATATATACGTGCTATGTACATAGTGTATAGAGAAGGTATTGTATTGCACCCAAAAATTCAATACCGAGATTTCACCGGAAATATATGTTTTGAGGCCCCTGAATAAAAAAAAACAAGCATTTTTAGAAAAATATCCGTGAGTGTGTCTGTGTGTGTGCGTGTCTGTGGGCAGCATAGTTCAAAAACGAAAAGTCCTTAAATACCAAACTTGGTATTTAAAGTTCTGTGTGTCTTCCAAGGATGTGACACGAAGATTTTCAATAAAAGCTCCCCACCACAAACTATCCTTTACATGGAAAATGTTTCGAAAATTTCGATTGAAAATGGCTCTAACGATTTAGATTAAAATCCCGTATATTAAAACTATTTAGATCCCAAATAAAATGTATATCTTGTATTTTCTGGGAATAGCCTCTAAAGACCCCTTTATTCTGGATGATTTTTGTTGAATTTTGCATAACTGGTAAACCGTAAGAGATAGACAAAAACTTACCACACAAAAAATGTAGAGCACATTAAAACACACAAGTTATGCTATATATTCTTTTCGTGGAGTTGATCGTTTTTCAGATATTCCTTGTTTTTGGTTTCAGCTTTGAAAAACTTACTTTTCTCATACAGGAATTGGTCAACTGCTGTCCATACAAACAAAGGAACTTCAGTCACATAGCAACCAGCTTTTGACTATCACTTTAACTTATGGTAATCCCTTATTTCGCTTCTACTTACAAAGAAGCAAGTAATAAGACTATTTCTGTTAATTTTTTCTCGATTAGCGTGAAATAAATAGAAGCATAAGCTTTTTAACAATAATTTGTTGCCGAGATGTAGAGAAGTCATGTGAATGGAACACATCAGATTTTTTTTTTTTTTTTGTGTGTTCGTTAATTTTATGACTGGATATGTAGAATATATTACATTAATATATCTTTTACATTTCAAGTTATAGGCTCATATATGCACCAAAAAAATCTACTAACACTTATGCTAATATTAAAAAAGTGTATATAAACTATGATCTTCTAAAACTAAAACACAAAAAATAGACATAATTAATATCGGGTGTATGAATTCTCAGAACATATAACTGCCCTCAATCTTCGGGACATAGACAAAATTAAATGCCTGCAGTAATGTGGTAAAAAAGCTACAGGATTCCAGGCTTTTTGAATTTGTGCCTAAAAGCCATCTTTTGTCCTTCGCCCATCTACAGGCAAATTGGAGCGCAGCACCCTTTTATCTCAGCCCAAACATTCTCAATAAGGTTCAAATCTGGTGAACAGGGAGCCCTGTCTACCAATCTGATATGTTTGTTACCTCTCTGAAAACCAATTTGAAACGTTTCCGGGTGTGTAGGCAGGATGATTATCCTGCAAATTCAAAAATTCCATCAGGATATCTCATTGTCACAGAGAGAAATAAAATATTATCGGTTATTATTGTGCATCGTCAAGCTGCCACAGCACACCTAGACCACCCCTTGATAACCAGCCCCAACACGATACAGATATGCGACAGATGGAATTGTGAAGCCAGTATTTTGCATTGTATCGGGACCCCTTGGACGATAGAGAATCACTTTTTCCCTTACGAGTGGAAGGAAATGTTACATCGTCCCAGAATATCACGTTATTCCAGTTGCGGTTAGTATTTTCCTGTTGCAGTAAGAAGAAAAAAAAAGTTCCTATCTCCCCCCAGAACTAAATTTGTCCAAAATTGGATTTCTAAAAATATTTCAAAACATTGGTTTTCTTAACAATACATTGTTTTTCTCTTCAGAGATTCTATTTTTTTCATTGAGAGAGAGCTTCGTGCCTGATGTGTTTCCGCACTATTCTGCGCATCACATGATTTCGTGTTCGGTAGAATAAACCCTTAAAAAGCATCATAACTAACATACTGTACCGAATGTCGTGTATGAAAGAGATATATCTAAAATAAATAGCCACTATATGTTGATGCAACATGCGAAAAGCGAAACTCCGACCCTCACCAGAGGGTTTGCCACAGTGCTACAGAGAATTTGGCGTTCCAGACATGACTCATCTTTTTTGTCCACGGCTGTACAATGCACATGGTAAACAAGGTATTATATTCAACCCATAAATCCGACACCCAGACTTCACTGTGAACACCTGCAAAAAATTAGAAAAGTGAAGTGCACGTGTCTGGGTGTGCAAAAATCAAAAGTCAAGAAGAATTTTAGAAAAAATTCCCCCACACCAACTAACCTTCACATGTAATGGTTTTCGTATTTCATAAACGTGGTTAACGATTTTGATTAAAATACTGTGTATTACATCTAAAATAAAATCTATCTCCTGAATTTCTTGGGAATAGCATCTGAACATTTGCATAACTGATAAACCGTAGGATGCTATACAAAAAATGTACATCTCGTTTAAACATGTCATTTATATCATATACATTTTTACTTTCTCTACACATACTATGTATAAACTTGGTATTCAAGTTGAGTATCTTCCAAGGATGCAAGAGGAAGATTTTCAATAAAATTCTCCCACCCGGAACATTTTTCGAAATTTTTTATTTTCTCAGAAATGGCTCTAGTAAGTTTTTGTCTATCTCTTATAGTTTATCAGTTATACATAAGTCATCCAGGATTAAGACTCTTCACAGTCTGTCCCCATAACATTCAAGACATGTTTTATTTGTCATGTAAATATATTTTATATATAAAAATCGCTAAAATTTTTGAGAAAATAGAAATTTTCGAAAAATCTTCTGTGTAAAGGGTACTTTAATAGGGTGATTTCCTTCTAAATCTTCGTGTTGCATCCTTGGAAGATGCTGAACATAAATATAACATTTGGTATTTAATTGTCTTTTCGTTTTAAGTTACACACACGTACGCACACACGCGGGTGTTTTCCAAAAATGCATTCTTACTTTCTCTAGCACGCATGTACAGTGTAAATATTAGAGAAATACTATATTCCCTAAAAAAAAGTTTAGAAAAACGTCGTGTGAGGATAGCATAACTCCATAACGATTAGTTTCAGATCTTCCAAGGATACAACATGAAGATTTTCAGGAAAGTCCTCCCACCCTCAACTGCCCTTTACATGGAACATTTTCACAAAATGGCTGTAAGTTTCGATTAAAATGCCACATCTTTAAGATATTCGCATGAGAAACGAGCTTAGAGCACCGAATTTCAATTGTTTCATTTAGCACCGAGCTTTTAAAATATTTGACTATGGCTTTAGCTCAGTTATTTTACTTTCTTATAAGGAACTAACTAGAAAGGCCACATCTGCTAACGTTTATCTTGATTAGCAGGAAGTAGTGTGAATGTAGCACATCAGATATTTTATTCAGGGGACCCTAAAACGTGTATTTCCAATGAAGTCCCGGTAAAGAAATTTTGGGTGGAATATACCTACCTACTATGTAAGTCATAGAAAACAATTCACATGCCTTTCTCCACAACTCTGTAACAAGCTGCATGCTAATCGAGAATAGCAGAATGTTCTTATTACTTACTTCCTTATAAATAGAAGGAATACACTAGACTAAATCGACAATTAAATGTTTTAAAATGTGGTTGCTATGTGATTGAAATCCGTCTCTTGCCGTGGCCAGGTGTTCACAAGCTCCCGAATGAGAAACGTTTAAGTATTTTAAAACTGACAGCAATAACGAGGAATGCCTGCCTCCGTGGTCGAGTGGTCCCGGGTTCGATTCCCGGCTGGGGCGGGGAATTGTTCCTAGAGTCTGCGAGTATGAATGTGCGTATGTTTAGTGATATAAAGTTTCACAAGTGAAAGCCCCCGATAAGACCATTGATGTTAAAGGGGGCTATACAAATGAAGCAATTAAAAAAAACTAAAATAATAACGAGGAATATCTCGAAAAACTGTTAATTAAAAAAAATTTGATGTTCCATTCACATTACTTTTTCTACATCGCTGAAACAAATTGTTAAAAAGCATATTCTTCATTGTACTTTATAATAATCGAGATAAATATTAGCGAAATTCTCTTAATTACTTGCCTCCTTGTAAGTAGAAGAAAAATAATGGAATACACTAGGCTAAAACGATAGTCAAATATTTTAAAATCTGGTTGCCATGTGGTTGAAGTCAGTTTCTATGCAGGGCCTGGAGTTTACAACTTTCTGTATGAGAAAATTTTAAGTATTTTAAATATGAAACAAAGAACAACGAATATCTAAGAAACAGTCAATTCTAGGGAAAAAAAAACAAAAAAAAAAAAAAAACGCAAACGACATAAATTGTGTCTCTTGACGTGATGTACATTTTTTTGCGTAGTAAGTTTTGTCTATCACTTACGGTTTACCAGTTAAGCAAAATGCAGCAAAATTCATTCAAAATAAGGTTGTTTTCGGAAGCCACTCTGAGAAAATTCAAGACATACATTTTATTTGCCTTATAAATATCTGCAATATACGACATTTTAATAAAAATAGAGCAATTTTTGAGAAAATAAAACTTTTCGAAATGTTTTCCATGTAAAGGATAGTTTGAGGTTGGGATATTTTTCTCAAAATCGCCGTGTCGCATCCCTGGAAGATACTCAACTTAAAACGCCAAATTTAGTATTTTACCGATTTTTCGATTTCGAGTTATGTTCACATGCACACTCACGGACCTAATTCTAATTTTGTTTAATACAGGGTATCCTAAAACATGTATTTCCGGTGAAATCTTGGTATTGAATTTTTGGGTGCAGTACAGTATCTTCTCTGTGCACTATACACATAGTACGTATAGAGAAACTAAACAAACATTTCTGCAATCTGAAAGATTAAGGAACTTAGAAATGCGTTAGTATTTTATATCCCTTTTGCCTGCATCAAATTTTCTTTGTTGATTATTTTGTAATCTGTGCGGGACTTCAGGAAGGGGTAAACACGGGAGATGTTCAGAGTTGGTATTGGTACATGCGCTAAGTTCCGTGTCACAAACTCTTCTACATGACAATGTTGTTTTTGGGCATTGCGCTCAAGGATAACAACTTGTTTTCCAAATATAGCGTGCTCTAACTTACGCAACACAAAATCAACCAAGCCAGTCTTTTTACTTTCTCTGCACGTGTATAGACAAGGTATTGTATTGCACCCAAAAATTCCATACCGAGATTTCACCGGAAATAGACTTTTAGGGTTCCTTGTATATAAAAAAAGTCTGATGTGTCCCATTCACATGACTTTCTCCACGTCTCTGCAACAAATTATTGTTAAAAAGCTTATGCTTCTATTTACTCCATGCTAATCGAGGGGAAAAATAGCAGAAATAGTCTTATTGCTTGCTTCCTTGTAAGTAGAAGCGAAATAAGGGAGTACCATAGGTTAAAGTGAAAGCCAAAAGCTGGTTGCTATGTGACTGATGTTCCTTTGTTTATATGGACAGGAGTTGACAAATACCTGTATAAGAAAAGTATAAGTTTTTCAAAGCAAAAATCAAAATAGTTGGAACGGACCTTTCTGTAAAAATGCTTTTTTTTTTGGATTCAGGGGGACCCAAAACATGTATTTCCGATGAAATCCCGATATCGAATTTTTGAGTGGAATACAATACCTTCTCTATACACTATGTACATAGTACGTGTAGAGAAAGTAAAATCATTTTTGGAAAAAGGTCCGCGCGCGTCTATGAACACGGCAACTCAAAAACAAAAAGTCTGTAAAATACCCAACTTGGTAATTAAGTTTAGTATTTCCAGGGATGCGACACGAAGACTGAGAAAAATCCCCCTACCCCAAACTACCTTTACATGGTAAAAAATTAGAAAATGTTGTTACACGACAAATAAAAGGTACGTATATCTTGAATTTTTTGAGAATAGCCTTTAAAGACCTTTATTCTGAATGAATTATGTTGAACTTTGCGTAATTGCTAAACGGTAAGTTACTACACAAAAAATATACATCACGTTAAAACGCACAATTTCTTTCTTTAGAGGAATTGACCATTTCTCAGATATTCCTTCTTATTTGTCTTAGATTTAAAATACTTGAACTTTTCTCACTTGGAAAGTTGTAAACTCCTGGTCCTGCATATAAACGGATTTCAACCATATGGCAACCAGATTAAAAAGATTCGACTATCGTTTTAGTCTAGTGTAGTCCATTATTTCACTCTACTATAAGGAAGCAAGAAATTAAGACAATTTCTGCTAATGTTTATCTTGATTAGCATGAAGTAGATAGAAGAATAATCTTTTTAACAAACATTTGTTAGAGATGTGTAGAATGTGAATGTAAAACATAAGATATTACTTGCTCTAGCCCGTATGTACGAGGGCCGTTCAGAAAGTAGCCTCCGGTTGATTGCAAGAAATTCACCAAGTTAAATAAAAATATTTTAATATATACATCTTACAACTACATCTTTGCACTATTTTTCTATATAGTCTCCATAACGATTGAGGCACTTATCGTATCTGTTCACAAGCTTTGAAATTCCTTCTGCATAAAAATCACCCGCTTGTGCCTGGAGCCAGCCTGTGACCGCATCTTTGAGCTCTTCGTCGTCATCAAACCGCTGGTACCCGAGCCATTTCTTCATATGCATGAAGAGGTGATAATCGCTTGGCGCCAGATCTGGGCTGTAAGGTGGATGGTTGACAACGTCCCACTTGAAGGACTCAAGAAGGGCTGTTATTCTGCGAGCAGAGTGAGGACGGGCGTTATCGTGCAAAAAAACGATACCGGAAGTCAGCATACCACGGCGTTTGTTTTGTATAGCCCGTCGTAATTGTTTTAGTGTTTCACAGTACACGTCTTGATTAATGGTCGTCCCACGTTCCATGAATTCAACCAACACCACCCCTTTTGCATCCCAAAACACCGTTGCCATCAATTTTCGGGCAGAAAAATCTTGCCGGGCTTTTATTGGTTTGGTAGGCGAATTTGAATGTGCCCACATCTTTGATTGTTCTTTTGCCCCAGGGTTCACGTACTTAATCCAGGTTTCGTCCCCGGTCACGATTCTGTTTAACAATGGTTCACCTTCGGCCTCATAACGTGACAGAAAGTCTAATGCAGAGGCCATTCTTTGAGTTTTGTGGTGGTCGGTAAGAATTTTGGGCACCCATCGTGCACAGAACTTACGGTAACCCAATCTTGCTGTCACTATCTCGTACAAGAGAGTCTTAGAAATCTGTGGAAAATCAGTAGACAACTCCGACATTGTGAAACGTCGGTTTTCACGAACTTTTGCATCAACTGTCTGAACGAGTTCGTCCGTGACCAATGATGGTCTACCACTCCTCTCTTCATAATGAACGTTTTCTCGTCCACTTTTAAATAAACGTACCCATTCACGGACCACTCCTTCACTCATAACTCTTGGTCCGTACACGGCACAAAGCTCACGATGAATAGCTGCTGCAGAATATCCTTTGGCTGTAAAAAACCTTATAACAGCACGCACTTCACATTTGGCGGGGTTTTCTATTGCAGTACACATTTCAAACGGCCACAAACACTAAACTAGCGCAGGTACGACTTTCACTCGACCACGGCTTGATGCCGACTGACCTGCTGAGTGCGTGAATGCACAGATGGCGTCGCTACTCCCCCCACTACCCGCACTGTGACCGATCGGAGGTTACTTTCTGAACGGCCTTCGTACAAGGTACATAGTGTATAGAGAAGGTATTCTAATCCACCCAAAAATTCAATACCGAGATTTCACCGGAAATATATGTTCTGAGGACCCATGATCCACTAAAAGCATTTTTAGAAGAAGGTCCGCGCGCGCGTGTGAGTGTACAGCATAGCCCAAAAACGAAAAGTCCGTTGAATACCCAACTTGTATCAAGTTCAATATTTTCCAAGGATGCGACACGAAGATTTTCAAGAAAATCCCCAAACATAAACTTACCCTTACAAGAAAATAATTCGAAAATTTTGTTTCTGAAAAATGGCTCTTAACGATTTAGATTACAATCGCTTATATTTCGGATATTTAGATGACAAATAAAACGTGTATGTTGAATTTTCTGGGAATAGTTCTGAAGATATCTTTATTCTGAATGATTTTCCCCCCTGGATTTTGCATAACTGGTACGAGATACACAAAAAGTTCCTGCATACAAAATGTAGATCTCATTAAAACACACAGCTTGTCATAAGCATTTTTTTATGGAGTAGACCGTTCTCGAGATATTCCTTGTAGTTGCACTTTTCTCAGACAGGAAGTGTCTGTTTTTCTTTTGTTCTATTCCTGGCCAAGCAATGACAATCGCACGACACCTTTTAAACATTTGACTGTCACTTTAGCATAGCGCATTCCTTTAGTTTCCTTCTACTTATAAGGAACTAAGCAATAAGAACATTCTGCAACATTTTATCTCGATTAGCATTGTGTAGAAAGAATAATAATCTTGTTTAAGAAGTTTGTTTGTAGAACAGCTAGAGAAGGTCGTGCGAGTGTAACACATCACATTTTTAAATGAGTACGCACAGCTGCATATTAACAACTAGCTCAAATACGCGGCCTTGTCAGTGTTTTATGCGTACCAAATTTAGCTTTAGGCCGACTGTCCAACAGCCGGGCATTTCTAAAGACACATTCACAAATTATTAAACAGCACACTCAAACAAATGGTTAATCAAAACTACAAAGAAAGAAAACTGAGGAAACAATATACAAAAACACGGCTGAAGAACCACAAAATATCAGTTTGTAATGATAATTCAACTCAACTATTAAAGCACCGATGCAATGGCCGAGATTTGGCAATTTCAATCGCGGTCATCTGACTGGAGCGATATTGTCCAAACATCTTATCGCAGCTGATGTTCATTTCTTTGAAATCTTGTCGTTCCTTTGTTTAATCTCCTGCCTTGGTTATTCGTAACAACCTTCACTTTTAATAACTGCCAGTTCCACAATTGTACTTTCAATTAATTCAGTTACAATGTTTATTAAAGTTTTAGCCAGTTCGTAATGCATTTAGTTAAAAAACAAAAAGGGAGGGGAAAATAATCCTTTGTATTTCTTTTGTGTGATATGAGTGCAATAACCTCAGATAAAATAACCTTAGTTTCTATTTCATGTATTAGTTCTTAAAAACTGAAATAAAATCATTGTTCTCTATTTCTATTGTTGCTATCAATATCCGTACATTCAGTATAGACACGGTCGGCCATATCATAATTCAGGAGGCAGTGAAAAAGAAAGAAAAAAAATAAACATTCGGTAAATAAAGATGTTCGAATGCGTCATGTACCATTTGAGAACTAATGTATTACAATGATAAAATCTCCCTTCCTATATATCATATATTATTAATATTTCGCTGAATTGTCTTATCAAATACAACTCGTGTTTTCATCTCTTATGCAATTTTACAGAAAAGCTTGTTGGGTAGAAGCAACACGAGTTTAGGTGACGTTTGTTCTCAGTAGCCAACATAAATGAAACTATTGAGAATACCAAGGGGAATCTGAATCCGTTGCATTCACACCTCTGCAAACAAACTCTTCTTAGATATCAAATATTCTTCTTCTATCTACACCATACTAAACGAGACAAACAATTGGTTTACGGCTTATCTCCCCATAAGCAGAAGGGAAATAAAGAAATATAAAAGGTTAAAGCGATACTCAAATATGCTTAATGCCGATCGATATGTGAACAACTCAAGTTCGAAATAAGAACTGAAGCTTTCCTGGCGACGTATTAATTCAAAATCTTCTCGGGAATTAACTGAAGTTCGGTTCGCTTTGCATTTCCAGAAAAATAAAAGAGAAGAAACGAAGGGTGGCACTGAGGAGATGCGCAGTTTACAATTGGAATATCTTGGAAACGGTAAACTCTACAACAAAATTGTGTGTTTTAATGAGGTCAACATTTTTTGTGAGGTAAGTTTTTGTGCATCTCTTACGGATTACCAGTTATGCAGAATTCAGCAAAATCCATTCGATTTAACAGGTCTTCAGAAGCTACTCTCAGAAAATTCAAGATATACATTTTATTTGTGAATAGCTTTAATATACGATATATCGATAGCCATTTATTGCGAAAAACGTCTTCTTTTTTTTTCTCTCTCTCATGTAAAGGGTAGTTTGGGTGGGGGGATTTTCTTGAAAATCTTCATCTCGCATACTGGGAAGATACCCAACTTAAATACTCAGTTAGGTATTTAACGGTCTTTTAGGCGAGTTCCATTCACATGACTTTCCCTTCATTTCTGTAACAAATTATTCTCAAAAAGCTTATTCTTCTATCTACTTCATACTAACCAAGAATGGTATTCTCACTTTTTCCCTTGTAAGTAAAAGCAAATAGGGATGGCGACGATCAGATCTTTTAAAAGCTGGTTGCTATATGATTAAAATCCGTTTCCTTGCACGGTCAGGAGATTGAAACCAATAGCCGGAAATTATATGACAAAGTGGATGGTCTCAGGGTAAAAGGGAATAACTGAGAACAATATACTAGATTTTGAAAATTAATTGTTTCAGATGATTCATGTATTTCTTTGTAACCTTTTAGAATATTCTGTTTAATTGGATGAAAATGACATTCCCCTTTACCCTGAGACCGTTCAATTGTATCTGCAACTTTGTGTCTCTTGCTGTTTATGCAAAAGTAATTCAAAGTGAACACGACTTCAATTACTATTCCCAGAAAATTCGAGATTTGAGAAAATGGGTAGTCGAGATGGGAGGAGGATTACTTCAAAATCTTTGTGTCGCATCCATGCAAGATGCTCAACTTAAATATCAAGTGCGGTATTTAATCGACTTTTCATTTTTGAGTTACCTTGTTCACATAAATACACTTTTTTCTATTTTTACTTTCTTTAGCCCCGTATGTACAATGTATATAGTGGATAGAGAAGGTATTGTATTCCACCCAAAAATTCAATGTCGAAATTTCACCGGAAATATATGTTCTGGGGTTCCCTGAGTCTGAAAAGAGTAGCTTTGGAAAAAATAGCGCGCGCGCGCGTGTGTAGACAGCATAGCTCAAAAACGAAAAGACTGTTAAATACCAAAATTGGTATTTAGGTTTAGTCTCTTCCAAGGATGCGACACGAAGATTTTCAAGAAATTCACCCCACCATAAATTATTCTTTACATAGAAAATTTTCATTTTCTCAAAAGTGGCTCAAACGATTTCGATTCAACTCCCGTATATCAAATATAAAATGTATATCTTTAATTCTCTAGGAATAGCCTCTGAAGACCTCTTTATTCTGAATGGATTTTGTAACTGCTAAACCGTAAGAGCTAGACAAAAACTTACTGCACACAAAAAATAGATCTCGTCAAAACACGCAATTTATGTCCTTTACGTTTTTGTTGTGGAAGTAAGTTTCCGAGATATTCCTTCTTATTAGTTTCAATTGTAAAGTACTTATACTTTTCTGAGACAAGTGTCCACTTTTCTTTTGTTATATTCCTGGTCAAGCAAAAAAGCGATTTGCAATGACAATCGCAAAATGACAGCTTTTAAAACATTTGACTATCTCTTTAGCATAGCGCATTCCTTTAGTTCCCTTCTACTTATAAGGAACTAAGTAATAAGAACATTCTGCTAATGTTATCTCGATTAGCATTGTGTAGAAAGAAGAATAATCTTTTGTAAGAAGATTGTAGAACAGCCACTTCGGTATCGCAATACCTTCTCTACCCATGTAGTAGTGCACAAAGGCAACAGGGACAGCCTAGGGGGATCTGAAAACAACTCAACCACCAACCGTCGCTGTCAGCTATTGCCGTATTGTTCAGACATGAACCTCAACATAGTAAACTCCCACTGCAAAGCGTCTAAATGTGAAGTTGTTTATTTAGCTTAAGTTAATCCTCGTAGCCTTCTGCCATACTTTCACGACCACGCGGTATATTGCATTTAAAAGAACGGAGCCCTTCTTTTGGGCATAATGATGGCCATTCAGCTCAACTATAATGTCTGAAATTAGGCAATTTGAACCAATCGCGGTCATCTGACTGGAGCGATATTGCCCAAACACCTTATCGCAGCTGATGTTCATTTCTTTGAAATCTTGTGGACAAGATCAGTGCCACAATTTTACTTTCAATTAATTCATTTACAATGTGTATTTAAAGTTTTATCCAGTTCATAATGTATTTTATTCAACAAAGGAATGAAAATAATTATTTTTTGTGTTTCTTATGTATGAGATGAGCGCAATAACCTCAAATAAAATAATGTCTGTTTCTATTTCATCTATTAGTTATTAAAAGCTGAAATAAAATAATTGTTCCCTATTTCTATTGTTGCTATCGATATTCGTACATTGGGTGTAGACACGGTAGGCCACATCATAGTTCAAGAGGCAGAAAACATTAGGTACATAAAGATGATCGAATGCGTCATCTTCTACTTGAGAACTAATGCAAGTATTACAATGATAAAATCTCCCTTCTTATATATTATAAATTATCAATAGTCTAGTCCGCTGAATTGTCTTATCAAATACAACTCGTCGCTTCGCGCCGGTCGTGATTATGAAAACACTCGTGCTATTACTTACAATATTGAGAGTCATAGCAAAATAAATGGGTGCACATGTAATTAACTCTAAAAAAAACAAGCGAAAATAACATGTATGCCATAGCTTACATTTATTGCGCTCAAAATGCGGCTCTATTCTCTCCAGATCACAAACGAGCTGCTTTTCAGTCCAAGCTTGATAACCAGATTATCAACAATGGTGTCATTTAAACAATCCATCTCCCAAAACAATGCTTCATCTTTCGTTGAAATTGTGCACTATTTCACGAATTGCATTCTTCACAAAATCGTCACATTTTTCATCGCGATTTCCCCCGGGTGTAACCACTTTTTCCATCTGTAACACCGGTAAACTTCACCACTTCTCTTACAGGTAGAGTTGGATATCTCTCACAAAACTTACAATAAACATTCAACAGTATAGCGTCTTCACCACTAGTCAACGGTTTACCAGCCCTAAGCTTTATGTAACTCGACGATGATGCAGGATCGTCCTCCATGATTCTAAACAGCAATAACCAGCAACCGTTACTGTGTAAACAATACTGCGGAAATCAGGTGACTCAAGCTACAAGTCCCAACTCAGGTGTGTGTGTGTGTGTGTGTGTGTGTGTGTGTGTGTGTGGACAGCATAGCCCCAAAACGAAAATACCGTTAAATACCAAACTTGGTATTTAGGTTCAGTATCTTTCAAGGATGCCACACAAAGGTTTTCAAGAAAATTCCCCTGCCACAAACTACCCTTTACTTGGAAAAAATTTAGAAGATTTTGATTTTCTCAAAAATGGCTAGCTATTTTGATTCAACTATGTATATTTAAGATATTTACATCCCAAATAAAAGGTATATCTTGAATTTTGTTGAAATAGCCTCGGAAGACCTCTATTCTGGATGAATTTTCTTAGCTGTTAAACCGTAAAAGAGTTAAGACAAAAGCTTGCTGCACAAAAACGTAGATCTCATCAAAACACACAATTTATACCCTTTACGTTTTTGTTGTAGAGGTAACCATTTCCGAGATATTCCTTGTTATTGGTTTCAATTGTGAAGTATTTAAACTTTTCTCAGACAAGTGTCCGTTTTTCTTTTGTTCTACAGAAAAGAAGCAATTTGCAATGACAATCGCATAACGACAGACTTTAAAACATTTGACTATCACTTTAGCCTAGTGCATTTCCTTATTTCCCTCCTACTTATAAGGAACTAAGTAATAAGAACATTCTGCTAACGTTTATCTTGATTAGCATGGTGTTGAAAGAAGAATAATCTTTTGTAAGAAGTTTGTTTGTAGAGCAGCTAGAGAAAGTCATGCGAGTGGAACACAAGATTTTTTTTATGAAAGTCACCTTCAACGGCTTTCCGGGTCCAACCTAATCACTTTATTTATTTATGTTTTCATTCATAGAAGGCTCTGACCCATTTTACCCTGCAGAGTTGGCCTTGTGTTGCCATGGCTACTTGTTAACATTTGTGTAATACATTCCCTTACAAGTGTTGTCCACATTCAGAACACTCTCCCAGACTTGTTAGAAAACGTGTCTCTGCAGAAACATGATGTGGCTCTAACACATTTCAGTGTCATGCTTTGGCTGGTATCTAGCATGGAACATGGATAGGTAGAGGGGGACTAGTTCCATGCCTGCACGTTCCCGTGACCTCAGTCCTTTGGATTTCCATCTTTCGAGGGCACCTTAAACCGCTGGTTTATGCAGTACACATCCTGGATGAAAAACTCTTAATATACCTGTTATGTGAGCCTGTGAAATCACGCACCACCGACTGGGGGTATTTGATGTTCTATGCTTTGATTAGTGCATGCGTGTCTAGACGAAAATGGATATTTGGATTATTTTTATAAGTAATGTTTGTGTGGAACACCTAACAAGCTGGCAACGTCAAAAATGAAGAGTCACCTTTAAAATGCTTTGCTGAATAGCATTTTGAACCTCAATAAATTGAGAACGAAGGGTTTTGGAACATGTGTATTTTTGCTTGTTTGATGTCAGGAACCTCTCCCAAAACTTGTAAAAGTATTTTTGAATCAGCCTGTATATTATCTTGCCTTTCTTCTAGACAATGGGCTGCCTCCCCATCAGGTGAGCAATAAGTCCTTGTGAATTAAGATGCCTCATTGAACTGCGGTTTCATGAGAAGAAAAACTTCTTTCCACCGAAACAATCGCCAGCAGATATAATAAACGACGCATTTGTCTTGACCACGAGCTTTTTAAAACATCTGTCACAGTTCACATCCTTTTTTATTTTTGTTTGTTTACTTATTGTCGTTTAACTGCAATTTTTTTTGCGACATAAAAACAGAACTGTACAACAGTTAATTGCAATACAAATCATCAGAACTGATCACAGTCATTACAATGAATTAGAATAAAACATGAACAGCATTAACAAAGGAAATACTGTATGGATGTTTACAGTTACAGTTTGTGTATAGTGATGTTGAATGAAGAAATTTTAAGACACCCTGAATCGTTTATTGGTCATTGAATATTGTTGAAAGATGAGTAGCTGTATTGTACTCTCTCCTTTTTTCCTCAAACTGGTCATTCTATGAAGATGTGTTTGATGGTTAAGGTCTTTTGGTATTCACGCGGTGGCTGTATGGGCGAGTTTTGTGCGTCTTGATATCAGCACTTGGTCTTGTTTTAAATTTGATAATATAGTGGTTGATGACAATTTATTAGATATACTGCCATTAACTTGGTTTGGGAAGTAGTAAGCCAATGAACTTTTATTTTATTTTGCAGCATCCTGGTATGTGCTAGGTAAAGCAAGTAGCTTCTCGTGCTGCAGGGTCTGCTTCTTCCTTGTCTTTAACACCAACGTGAGATTGTAATGTGTTTCCCTTTGAGCTGCTGTATTTCCTGAACGAAGGCATTACGCGAGTATTGCAGTCATACAGTCTGTAACATTTACAAAGTTATTACTGTGTTCTTGCTGTATCTGTATAGCTCTTTGTCTACCACTGCCACTTCTACACATCACAACTATGCTCTAACTTCGCAACGTAAATGAAGTGAAGTGACACTGAGGAGAGTCTGGAAACCGATTTGAGGGGGAAACACCGAGAGCTTTCTACTCCAGAAAATCCAGTATTTTAGTTGCAGGTAGTTTGTAGGACGATGCAACTCAAGTTGCTTGTCATGGCAATCACATGTAAATGCCTAGCTATGGCCCACGGTCAATTTCCATGTTTTTCTTTCTTTCTCCTTCTAGGATTGCGAGATTTACTCTCTCAAATTACTGATTCGCGTAATTATGTCCCTCTTTAAAAATCTAGATAAATTACGTTCAAACACACCTAGTTAGAACCAACGTGTGGATTTGGAAACTCTGTTGCTGTTATCAGAAACAATGAAATGATGCCAAAGGAATATCTCAGCATTACCAACTCATGAATCAAGTGGCAGATTTCTGTTTTGTAGGGTCTTTCTTATATTAAGAATGCTACCTGTTTTGATAATCTGTAACAAGTCACTAATGTTATATCCTTCATTTCGTAACAGAAACCATGTATTTCCGATGAAATCTCGGTATGGCATTTTTGAGTGCAATACAATACCTCTCTATACGCCATGTACATAGTACGCGTAGAGAAAGTAAAAAATCTAATGTGTTCCATTCACATGATGCCATCTAGCTGTTCGGCAAACAAACCTTTTGTTCTAAACATTAATCTGTTATCTACATCATGCTAATGAAGCAGAATTCGTCTTATTTATAGCTTCCTTGTAAGTAGAAGGCAAATAAGAAAATGCGCAGGCTAAAGCGATAGTCTCATTCTTTGAAAGCCGGTGGCTATGTGAAACAATTAAAATTCCAATCTCTTTGCTTGCCAGGAGTAAACAAACGAGAAAGGCGAAGAAAGGTGTCTTCCCGTTTGAGAAACGTTTAAGTGGCTTAAAACTGACACCAATAATCCGGAATATCTCGAAAACAAAAATGTATATGACATAAATTGTGTGTTCTAATGAGATCTACATGTTTTGTGTAGTAACTTTTTATACGTCTTGCGTCTGCCAGTTATACAAATGTAATCGAGAATGAAGATGTCTGAAGAGGTTATTCCCAGCAAATTCAAGATTTCGTTTAGTCATAAAGATATCTTAAACATAAGGTATTTTAGTCAACATTTTTGAGAAAATCAAAAATTTTTAAAAATGTTCCACATAAAGGGGATTTTCTGAAAAATGTGCGTATCGCATCATTGGAAGATGACATCAAGTTTGGCATTTAACCGATTTTTCGTTTTGGGCTATGCTGCCCACAGACACACCCTTTTCTAAGAATACTTTTTTGGAATCGGGGGACCACAAAACATATTTGCTGTGAATTTTTGGGTACAATACAATACCTTCTCTATACATTATGAACATACTACGTGTAGAGAAAGTAAAGATTATTGTGCAGTCACTCAGATATAAACATGTGACCGATTGCTTCTGCTGTTCTGCAACAACTTACAAACTCGACCTTTGTGGCGTTTCTTTCACCTGAATAAAAATAATCTGTGCTCCATTCACATGACTTTCTCTACATCTCCATAATACATTATTGTTAAAAGGTTTATTCTTCTATCTACTTCATAATAATCGAGATAAACATTAGAAGTCATCACTTGTTTCTTGTAAATGTGTTCCATTCACATGATATTATACAACATATTGCGTTCCGCAAACAAACATTTTAATGATCTAGTATCTACATCATGATAGTCGAGATAAACATTAGAAGTCTTCACTTGTTTCTTGTAAATGGGTTCCATTCACATGATATTATACAACATATTGCGTTCCGCAAACAAACATTTTAATGATCTAGTATCTCACATGATATTATACAATATATTGCGTTCCGCAAACAAACATTATAATGATCTAGTATCTCACATGATATTATACAACGTATTGCGTTCCGCAAACAAACATTATAATGATCTAGTATCTCACATGATATTATACAACATATTGCGTTCCGCAAACAAACATTTTAATGATCTAGTATCTCACATGATATTATACAACATATTGCGTTCCGCAAACAAACATTTTAATGATCTAGTATCTCACATGATATTATACAACATATTGCGTTCCGCAAACAAACATTTTAATGATCTAGTATCTACATCATGATAGTCGAGATAAACATTAGAAGTCTTCACTTGTTTCTTGTAAATGGGTTCCATTCACATGATATTATACAACATATTGCGTTCCGCAAACAAACATTTTAATGATCTAGTATCTCACATGATATTATACAACATATTGCGTTCCGCAAACAAACATTATAATGATCTAGTATCTCACATGATATTATACAACATATTGCGTTCCGCAAACAAACATTTTAATGATCTAGTATCTCACATGATATTATACAACATATTGCGTTCCGCAAACAAACATTTTAATGATCTAGTATCTCACATGATATTATACAACATATTGCGTTCCGCAAACAAACATTTTAATGATCTAGTATCTCACATGATATTATACAACATATTGCGTTCCGCAAACAAACATTTTAATGATCATGATAGTCGAGATAAACATAAGCACAATTAGTCTTATTTCTAGCTTCCTTGTAACTAGAAGGCAAATAAGAAAATGCACACGTTAAAGCGACAGTCTCGTCCTTTAAAAGCCGGTCGCTACGTGAAACCAGAAGAAAGATGTCTTCCCGTTTGAGAAAAGTTTAAATGGCTAAAATTGAATATCTCAGTTTACTCTACAAAAACATGCATATGACATAAATTGTGTGTTCTAATGAGATCTACATCTTTTTGTGTATCTCTTACGATTTGCCAGTTATATAAGTCATCCGGAATGAAGAGGTCTTCAGAGGCCATTCCCAGAAAATACAAGATATACATTTCGTCTGCCACAAAAATATCTTGAACAGAAGGTATTTTAATCAAAATCGTTAAAGCCATTTTTGAGAAAACAAAACATTTAGAAAATTATTCCATGTGAAGGTTAGTTGGGATGGGGGAATTTTCTTGGAAATCTTCGTGTTCCATCCTTGGAAGAAACTAAGTTTGCTGTATAACGGTCTTTTCGTTTTTTAGCTATGCTACGTACGTACACACACATACTTACATACCGTCAGACAGACACAGACAAACGGACATTTGTCTAAAAGTGCTTGTTTTGGATTCAGAAACATGTATTTTCGGTGAAATCTCGGTATGGAAGTTTTGAGTGCAATACAATACTGTCTCTGTCCGCCTGGGTAGTGTGGTGGTAGCGTGTCTGCCTCACATTCAAAAGGTCGTGAGTTCGAATTTCACTTAGGGTGAATTAACCGGATAAGAGTTTTTTCGGGGTTTTCTCTTATTCTGAGAAGACGAATGTCGAGTGACTTTAAGCTCCATGGACCCCGAGATCTTTTGAGCATCATTTCACCAATTTCATTCATCGTCCGATATGACCAACCAGGTTAAATGATGACGTTGAAAAAAAAAACACTTCTCTATACACTAATTTTGAAAAAGGTCCGTGTGTGTCTGAACACGAAAACTCAAAAACAAAAAGTCAATAAATACTAAACTTGGTACTTGAGTTTAAATCTTGCAAGGACGCGACACGAAGATTGAGGAAACTCTTCCCACCCTGAACTACCCTTTTACATGGAAGCATTTTCGAAAATTTTGATTTTCTCAAAAATGGCTATAACGATTTTGATTAAAACGCCGTAAATTGAAGATATTTACATAACAAAATGTATATGTTGAATTTTTTGGGAATAGGCTCTGAAGACCTCTTCATTCTGGATAACTTAACCGTTTTCGAGATACACCGGATTATTGGTTTCAATTTTAGCCACTTAAACTTTTCTCTCAAACGGGAAGACATTTTTTCTCTTGTTTTGTTTGTTTGTTTGTTTACTCCTAGCAAGCAAAGAGATCGGAATTTCAACTATCTCGCATGGTGACCGGCTTTTAAAGGACGAGACTTTCGCTTAAGCCTGTGCAATTTCTTATTTCCTTTTACTTACAAGGAAGCTAGTAATGACTAACTCTGCTTGTGTTTATCTGATTAGCAATGATGTAGAAATAGATTGTTTTGAATAAAAGGTTTGTTTGCCCAACAGCTAGAGGACATTATGTGACTGGAACACATTAGATTTTTCGCTTCCTACTTACAAGGAAGCAATTTCTGCTAGTGTTTATCTCGATTAGCAAGAAGTAGATAGAAGAATAAGCTTAACAATAATCTGTTACAGAGATGTAGAGAAAGTCATGTGAATGGAAAACTTCAGATTTTTAAAAGTATTTTTTACACACAGGGAATTGCGCCATTGTTTGGTCAGCAACCTTTGCTAGAAAGACGATTTTGACCACATGCTTGCATTTACTTTAGTGACGCCGTTTTGATAGAGATGTCATCAGCATTGGCAAGAGCTTCAAAACAACTTGTCCTTTAACCTGGTTGGTCATATCGGACGATGATTCAAATTGGTGAAATGATCTCGGGGTCCAAGTTACTCAACATGCGCCTTCTCAGGCGAAGGCAAATCTTATGTATTCCATTCTCATCTCTGTAACAACTTGTTGTTATTAAGCTTATTCTTCTATCTGCTTCATGATAATCGAGATAAACAATAGCAGAAGCGGTCTTATTACTTAGTTCCTTTTAAATAGAAGGGAAATAGTGGAATACACTAGGCTAAACCGACAGTCAAATGTTTTAAAATGTGGTTGCTATGGGCTTGAAATCCGTTTCTTTGCGTGTCAGGTATTGACAAGTTCCCGCATGAGAAAAGTTAAAGTAGGTATTTTAAAACTGAAACCAATAACACGGAATATTTCGAAAACTCCACGAAAAAAAAGTATGTGACATAAATTATATGTTTTAAGGAGCTCTACATTCTTTGCGTAGTATATGTTTGTCTATTTCTTACAGTTTATTAGTTATATAAAGTTCAAAAAAGCCATCCAGAATAAAAAGGTCTTCAGAGGCTCTTCTCAGAAAATTCCAGACCTACATTTTATTGGCCATGTAAATATCTTAAACATAAAGAGATTTTAATAAAAATCGTTTGCCATTTTTGAGAAAATAAAAATTTTCTAATCTTTTCCCCATTTAAAGGGTATTTGGGTGTGGGAAGATTTTCTTGAAAATCTTCGTATCGCATCCTTGGGAAATACTAAACTTAAATATCAAGTTTGGTATTTACGGACTTTTCCTTTTTGAGCTATGCTGCCCGCGTGCTATGCACACGCGCAGGCATTTTTCTGAAAATGCTTGTTTTTCTTTTCTTTTTGATCCAGGGAGTCTCAAAATATTTCCGGTGAAATATCGGTATGGAATTTTTGGGTGCAATACAACACCTACCTTCTCTATACACTATGTACATAGTACGTGTAGAAAAAAAATGGCGTGTTATTTATGGACGCTCTTTAACTGCTGTGGTTCTCAGAGTCCCATTCTATACTGGGAGTGAAAGACCGCTTAATTTTGCTCGGAGGCCTCTCTATCAGGCTGGAGGTTCTTTTACGTGCCGTAAATCTACGACACGGGACCAACGGCTTCACTTCCCATCCGAAGGAAGCCATGCTAAGGATTCTTACGTGTAAAGGAAGTAAAAAAATGTTATTCAGGTAACAATCTCACCATAAGCGCGACCTGTCAAATGTGCCTCGCTCTTAATAGTTATTTGTGACGTAAGAGCGTCAAGTTGTGTTTTTTTATTCGAGCGCCAATATTGTGAACGAGACGCAGTCGAGAATCAAAAAGAAATTACCCTCGTGTAGCACACAATGTTTTTTTTCTAAGAGAATTGTCTGATATTAAAAAAAGCAACGAAGGATGAAATATATTTGAGGTTAGGTTTGAGCCATTCACCAAGGGTTATATTTATTTCGCAACGTTAGGATAGGGCGCTGGGAGCGATGACGGTACGGTTAGAGCAGGTCGTGACAAACCAATATTATTGTTCTTCTGTGATGTGTTTGGAGAAAATGGCAGATTTTGACAATTATGACATACTCAAAGCTGTAGCATCAAATTTACTACCTGCTAAATGTGGGAAAAGCTATGAGGCACAGTGAGAAATTTATCAAGTGGTGTTGTTGATCAGTGATGTACACAGATTAATATGAGTTATTTTGGCGAGCGTCAGGTTGGAACAATAATACTTGACGCTTAGTGATTGCGCGTGGATTCCGTAAATAGTTTTTTATGATACAAGTGGCAAAAATTGTGTTTTATATTACGAGTAGGAAGCTACGAACAATATAAAACAATGTGTATCATACATATTTTTAGACAGTTCTCAAAATTTATAGACATATAATTATAAATACATTGTTTTACATATTTCACGGATTTCATGCTTAATGATCTGCGATATTCAGTTGTTGCCTTGTTTAGCATCAGTGCTGACAACATGACTTACTCGTACAGAACGAAAACATTCTATACAACGGAGGCAGTGTAGCAGTTGTAATTTTGCTCCTTCCGCTGCTTGCATAATTTGTGTAGTTCAGCAGATTCCTTGTTCACGACATTCGCCATTTTATGGATCGATACGAGCTTTCAGAGTCATGTCCTACTTGAATGAGGCCGTGGACGCATAAACCAAAGTTGGCTACATTGGAGTGTTATAATTTTATAACACTGAGTGCCAATTTTCTACTTTTAACACTATTGACATCTGCTAAAAGACGTACTTTTAGCACCAACTGTCTAAAAATATCATTGTGTATAATAAGGGGTATAAATTTCAAAAAGGAATATTAGCTACTGTGGGTTTTACAAATGTCACAGACACATTAGAAGTAAGGAATGACTCAGCTGAGGTGCAGCTGTGATGAATCATCACGGATGACAATACATGTTTCGACATGGGTGACTCCAAAACTTGCAATTAGCAACCACATTGCCATATTCATTACATATATCTTACCCAATCTAAGCACTGCATGTTTTGCAATCCGATCCTAAATCAGCTTATACCTAAAAGCATATCAAAACAGCGTATTATGTATATTTTCTTTCATTCTTGACCTTTGGAATAATTGGTAGATGCTAAAAGTGTCCATTATGCACAAAACAAAAAAAAATCTGATGTGTTCCATTCACATGACTTTCTCTAGATCTCTGTAACAAATTATTGTTAGTAAGTTTATTCTTCTATCTACTTCGCGCTAATGGATATAAACATTAGCAGAAACAGCCTTATTACTTGGTTCCTTATAAGTAGAAGGGAAATAAGGGAATACACAAGGCTAAAGTGATATTCAATTGTTTTAAAATGTGGTTGCTATGGGATTGAAATCCGTTTCTTTGCGTGGCCAGGAGTTGACAAGTTCCAGTATGAGAAAAGCTAAACTGAAGCAAATAAAGAATATCTGGAAAACATTCAACCCCAGGAAAAAATCTATATGACATAAAATGCGTGTTTCAAGGAGCTCTACATTTTTTGTGTAGGACATTTTTTGTCTGTCTCTTACAGTTTACTAGTTATGCAAAAGTAAAAAAAAAAAAATGTATCCAGTATAAAAAAGTAGAGACTATACTCATAAAATATATAATTTATTTTTCATGAATATTTTTAATACACGACATTTTAATCAAAATTGTTAGAAAATATTCTAAATTCTTTCCATGTAAAGGTTAGGTGTGTGTGTGTGTGTGTGTGGGGGGGGGGGGATTTTCTTCAAAATGTTCGTGTCGCATCCTTGGAATATACTGAACCTAAATAGGAAATTTGGTACTTAACGGTCTTTTCTTTTTGAGCTATGCCGCCCCCCACCCCACACACACACACGAACATTTTCCTATTCAGGGGACCCGAAAACATATATTTCTGGTGAAATCTCGGTTTTCTCTATACACTATGTAACGGGCGACGAACTTCAACCCTGGCCATGAAAGTGGTGTTGCCAAGAGACGCCCACTTTTATCTGGCCCGCTAGCCCAGACTCTGGCTATCACAGCCAACAAAACTAAAATATTTCGTAACAAAAGCCTGCGAGTTCAACTTTTCTCTGTAGCAACACGTGCAGCATAACTTCGCCATATATTAGCACGTAAGATGTAATTGTTTCCTGCTTTCTGGTTACAAAGATGAAAATCTTATGCATTCCATTCGCGTGACTGTCTCGACAAACTAAATAGCAGAAATAAGTGTATTAGACTCAGAGATTAGGTTACGCAATAATAATTCGGCTCTTCTTTCCAACATGTGACGCGGGAAAGGTCCAGCAGAGCGGAACATATTTTGGGAACTTACAGCCGCTTTGTACTTACTTACTGGTCGGTCTGTTACAAAGTTTAGGGGCATAAGCCGCAAAGCATAGCCCATTGTGAAGGGCCCTAAGCCACAAAACTGAAGCAGAAGCTAAGACTCCAATGAGCCCAAGAAGAAGTCAAAACTTCCGCAATCTGGCGACTTTCACATCTGAATAACTTCTCTCTCTCCCTCCCTCTCTCTCTCTGGGTGTATAGCTTTACCGAAAAATGTCTCACGCCACACGTTGTAAAGAATCCCCAATAATTCACATGACTCTCTCTACTTATTTTCTAACTACAGTTTTTATAAAACCTTATTCTATGTGATGCTAATCAAGTTAACATTGGCAGGAATAAGTAAGGGGTATATGCTAATGCCATAGAAACAATTGCTACATTTTTCGGCTGTTACTTATTGAAAAGCACCTCATTGAATGAATAGGTAGCTACTCATGTAAACAGAGACTATATTTAAAAGCAAATCAAATGTACGTTCATTGGCTCATGCCGTGTATCACACACAAGGTACAATGTTTACAAAGTACTTCACTAAGTACTGACAAAAATACAAAACAACAAAAAAACTTGTGTTCCATTCACATGACTTTTCTACATCTCTGCAACAAATTATTGTTACAAAGATTATTCTTCTACTTACTACATGCTAATCGAGAAAACATTTAGCAAAAATGGTGTTATTATTTGCTTTCTCGTAAGTAGAACGGAAATAAGGAGTACCAAAGGCTAAAGTGATAGTCAAATGCTTTAAAAGCTGGTTGGCATGGCATTGAAGTTTCTTTGTTTGTATGGCCAGGAGTTGGCAGATTCCCGTATGAGAAAAGTATACATATTTTAAAACTGAAACCAATAACAACGAATTTCTCAAAAAGGTCAACTCTAAGAAAAAATGAATATAACATAAATTTAGTGTTTTAACGAGCTCTACATTTTTTGTCTATCTCTTACGGTTTACCATTTATGCAAAATTCATCCAGAATAAGCATGCCTTCAGAAAATTCAAGACATACGTTTTATTGGTCATGTAAATGTCTTTAATATACGCTATTTTAATCAAAATCGCTAGACAACATCCGTATAAATGGAATTGGGATGAGGGGGGGATTTTCTTGAAAATCATGTCGCATCCTTGGAAGATACCGAATTTAAATACCAAGTTTGGTATTTAGCGGACTTTTCGTTTTTTGAGCTATGCTGCCCAGACACACACGGACATTTTTCTAAAAATCTGATGTGTTACACTCACATGACTTTTTCTAGCTGTTCTACAAACTTCTTACATAAGATTCTTCTTTCTGCATCTTGCGAATCGAGGCACTCATTAGTACAATGTTCTTATTATTTAGTTCCGTATAAGTGGGAAGAAAATAAGGGAATACACTAGGCTAAACTGATAGTCAAATGTTTTAAAAGCTGTCGTTATGCGATTGTCATTACAAACAGCTTTTTTTCTTTGCCAGGGGTAGAACAAAAGAAAAACGGACACTCCCGCCTGAGAAAAATATAAGTATTTCACAACTGAAACTAATAACAAGGAATACCTCTAAAACGGAAATAATGTATATGACATAACTTGTGTATTTTAACGAGATCTACATTTTTTGTATAGTAAGTTTTTGTCTATCTCTTACGGTTTACTAGTTATGCCAAATTAAGCAGAATTCATCCAGAATAAACAGGTCTTCAGAAGCTATTCCCAGAAAATGCAAGATATACATTTTATTTGTCAGGTAAATATACGATATTTTAATCAAAATCGTTAGCCATTTTTAAGAAAATAAAAAATTTCGAAAAAAAATGCCATGTAAAGGGTAGTTTTAGGAGGGGGATTTTTCTCAAAATCTTCGTGTCGCATCCCTGGAAATACTAAACTTAAATACCAAGTTTGATATTTTAGCTACTTTTCGTTTTTGAGTTATCGTGTTCACAGACACACGGACACACACGGACCTTTTTCTGATTTTTTTTTTGGATACAGAGGGTCCTAAAACATGTATTTCCGGTGAAATCTCGGTATCGAATTTTTGGGTGGAATACAATACTTTTCTATTCCTATGTACACTGTATATACGGGGCTAGGGAAAGTAAAAATGCATTTCTTTTGTATTCAGAGGGTACTAAAAATGTTGTGGTGAAATCTCGGTATAGAATTTCTGGGTACCTTCTCTATACAGTATGTGCATAGTACGTGTAGAGAAAGAAAACATTCCATACGGCTTTTCTTGTGGCAGCCACGATGTCCTCGTCCGAATGAAACTTGCCAGTGAGTAAACGAGGAGAAATTGTACAGTGCGCGATATGTCGTGTAGCTACTACCTATACAAAACTCACGATTAGAATGGCGTGGAAGATATTTGTATTTGACCTTGTTTACAGTTGTTTTGTCCGGTATGAATTCCACGTGATCAATTATCAATGAGGTCAAACATTGCCATGCCTTTTGACCTGCCGTGGCGATAACATTTCCAAGTAAACGTTGTCACACCAGTTGCAGTGTTGCCAATCTGGGGTATTTGAGAGGGATTGGCGACGTTTTGGGGGTCTGTTTGGATATACGAGGGTCGGCTGCTAAGTCCCGGACCTCTCAATGAGAATGCTTGATTTCTCAACATAGGCTTACCGCATCGCTGCTGTGAAATCTTCGTCCTTGAGGTTTGGGAACAGGTGGTAGTCACTGGGTGCATGTTCAAGCAATTCAAACTTTAATTCACACATTTTTATCCTATCGCAATGACTGAACGATGGGCCGGAGCATTGTCCTGATGAAACCATGTTTTTTTGTTTTGGTTCTTTGTCAAATGAGGTCTTTTTCTTTCCACCTCATCACTCAAACGTTGTAGTAAGCTTGCGTTGCAGTCACCAGTGATACTTTTACACTTTTCCAAGAAAGCAATAAAATAATTTCCTGTGCATCTCAGAAAACACTCGCCATAACCTTGTTAGCTGACAAAATCTTTTTTGCCTTTTTTTGGAGTTAGTTCACCTAACGCAATCTACTGTGCTGACTGTGATTTACGTTCTGGAGTGTAGTGATACATCCAAGTTTCACCCGTGGTATTAAGTCGTCTCAAAATTCACTGGGATGTTTACGGTAGAGCTCCACGTTCTTAACAGAAACGGTTTTTCTTTGCAACTTTTGATCAAGTGTCAACAAACGAGGCACCCATCTTGCACAGACCTTGTAAAAGACCAAAACATTGCTTAAAACATTACCTGCACGTTCTTTTGATATGTTTACAGCCTCTGCTATCTCAAACAATTCTAATCGGCGGTCTTCCAGTACTAAACGATGATTTTTTCAATGATCTCTGGAGTTGTCACTTCTACAGGGCGTCCAGAGCGAGGCTCATCACTAATGCTCGTACGTCCCATTTTAAACTGTGCAACCCACCTTTTAATCATTGAATATGAAGGGGCAGAGTCTTTCAATGTACTGTCCATTTCCTTCTTGACTTTTTTAGACGTTAAGTCTTTCAAATGGAAGTACTTAATCACTGCTTGTTTTTCCAAATGCTCCGTTTTCGTGAAAACTGTACATTTGTCTTGTTTAAAATGCTGTCATTGGAAAACTAAATAAGCTATTGACCTGCAACTATGGATACAAGCTAGTCTAGAGTTAAACTACCGTCTAACTGGCCTAGTGGCGCCATGTCTGTGTGAGGCCCGGGACCTAGTGTTAGAGAAACTTTTGAAGTATTTTCAATTAAACTATTTATTCCCATATTAATACATTTTTTCTATACTCGGTATAGCTATAATAATTTTGCAATAATGTAGACAGGATACGGAGAAGCGGCAGAATACCAGTTTCATAAAATGGCGCAAAACTAGTAATACAATGGATGTTTGCACTCAAGTAGTTGCTTATAAGGACTCCACAGGGATGAATTCCATTCAAGACCTATGTGTTAAGTCTCCATCATTCAAATGCAGAAATGGAGAAAGTCTTCAGTCAAATGAGCAGAGTGAAGTAAAAATTGCGTAATAGGATGAACATGGATGTGTACTCTGAACTCGACCCTTACATTAAGAAGTGCACAGGAAAGTGTTGCCATTCATATGGACCAGCCGACACGTGTTCAAGTTACACAGACAATGCAGCAGCCACACGTCTTCAGAAATGGAGGAATATGGACGTCAGCATCACCACTTATAATACTAATAATAATACATTTTAAGCGAATTTGACACTTGTTAAAAAAGCTTGTGTTTTATTCACGACTTTCTCTATGGCTGTAACAAATTATTATTAAAAAGCATATTCTTCTATCTACTTATGGTAATCGAGAAAAGCATTAACAGAAATTGTCTTATTACTTGCTTCCTTGAAAGTAGAAGGAATACATTAGGCTAAAGTGATAGTCAAATCTTTTAAAAGTCGGTTGCCATATGGATGAAATCCGTTTCTATGCAGAACCAGGAGTTGACAACTTTCCATGTGACAAAAGTTTTAGTACTTTAAATCTGAAACAAATAGCAAGGAGAATTGGTCGATTCCAGGAAAAAACGTGTATGGCAAATTGTGTGCTTTAACATCTACTTTTTTGTGTAGAAAGTTAATCTACAGTTACGCAAAATTCGTTCAAAATAAAAAGTTCCTTAGAGGCTATCCCCAGAAAATTCAAGATATACGTACATTTTATTTGTCAAAAATAAAATGGCGTGTTTTTTATGGACGCTCTTTAACTGCTGTGGTTCTCAGCGTCCCATTCTATACTGGGCATGAAAGACCGCTTAATTTTGCTCAGAGGCCTCTCTATCAGGCTTGAGGTTCTTTTAAGTGCCGTAAATCTACGACACGGGACCCACGGCTTTACTTCCCTTCCGAAGGCAGCCATGCTAAGGATTTTTACACCCGAAAAAATCCATCGTCCTCCGTCATATATATATATATATTTATTTCATATATGGTATTTTAATCAAAATCGTTAATCATTTTTGGGAAAATCAAAATTTTCGACATGTTTTCCAAGTAAAGGGTAGTTTGGGGGGATTTTTCTCAAAATCTTTGTGTAACACCCCTGGAAGATACTTAACTTAAATATCAAGTTTGGTATTTTACAGACTTTTCGTTTTTGAGTTATCGTGTTCACAGACACGCGGACCCACACACACGGACCTTTTTCTAAAACTTCCTTTTTCGGATACAGGGAACCGTAAAACGTATTTCCGGTGAAATATCGGTATCAAATTTTTGGGTGGAATGCAATACCTTCTCTATACACTATGCACGTAATACATGCCTCAGTGCTGAGGACTTTTAATGCCCAGCTCCTCTAGAGAACATGCTGAAAAGGCCATCATCCGGGATCTGTTATGATGTGAGCTCCATAGCCAACATGCTGTCTCAGCTACGCAAGCAATCAGTTGGCTTCGAGCAATCCTAGTGTAATTGTAAATATAAGCAATGATAAGGATGATTTAGAAGAACCCCTGCACTGCAACTGGTGCTGAAGCCATTGACGTGGCCACGATGTCAGGGATCACTATGCTTCTCTCCGACAACTCAAGAGTATTAGGCGGCCGTCTTTATGGTCAACCCCAATAATGTGTTTATTTTAGCATAGATTCAGGTGTGGCATTGCCTCGGCTTGATCCGTTCCAGGAACTCGACAAGCAGTGGTCAAGTCGCTTGTTTCCACTGCTTTCCGGCATTCCTCCTCGAGCATTGCGCTGCGCACAAACTTTTCCAAATGTCCTTGTTCTTGCTTACTCGCCTTCATCTTCAGTAGGGAGATGCGTGTTTCACCACACTGTCAAACCTTCGCTCCACCATACGTGTAATGTAAAGTTAGGCGCATTCATTATACAATAGTGATATTTGCTTCCTAAATTTAAACACAATTTGATAAACAACCTTTTGCGACGTAATTTGAGATGGCATCTGTTAAAATTTACACTCGCTTACGATAGCATCACTCTTTCCTTTCGTTAGAAGAAATTTGTTTGGTAAGAAACAATATCATTTCCGCAATGAAAGCTGGTTTCTTTTGTCCAATATTATGTATCTTTTTGGCGTATGAATACAAGTACATACATTCAATTATTTTAAATTAAACTTACAACACTAATATGCTTCCTTTCATGCTTTCATACCCACGAAAATAACTCTCCAGTCATATGCTTTCTGATTTATATTAGATTTTGCAAAAACTATCCATCCAGTTTAGGAAGTTTGCGTAAATAAGATAGCATTTTCCATTCACACGTATGAAAATATAACAAATATTTACATACCTGGTAATTTTTCTGACATGTAGGATATTTTAATCTTTTAACAACATTCATTTATAATTATTTCTGAACGACAACATTTTTCCGTTGCAAATGGCACAATGCTAACGTTCCTGATTTCATTTCGAGCTCTGATTGGCCGTCTTCAAGTCCGATGGCCACAAAGATTCGAGGACTGTGTGCGTGCCAGGTAGTCATTTTGATTTTTATTCTTCATCAGAATATTAAAATATCTCCAACCACTTTGTGTAAAGTTCTTGGGAACTTTGTGAGAGTATTTATGGTAAGACTGGGTACTAATGATACAACAAACGTTAATAAACCGTACAATTCAGTGAGGAAACAGTAGCATTAGCTTCTAAAGCAAAATCCCCGATATGACCACTTAAGGGACTGAATAAATGAAAAATTATAAAAAGAAAAACTGGTAGTTATGCGATTTAAATTCTGGTCTCTTTGCATGAGCAAGATAAATAAATATAACATATCATTTGAGAAACGTAAAAGTATTGCAAAATAATTAGCACTATATCTCAGAAATGGTTAGCTCCACAACAAAAATCTATGCGACATAAGGTAGTGTGTTTTGACGGGATCTGCATTTTTGTGCCCAAGTTTTTATCTCTTACGATTTACCGTTATACAGAAGTCATTCATAATGACTACTTCGGAGAATATTTCCTGAAAATTCAAAATATATATTTTGCCATGTAAGTATCTTTAATATTGGGAGTTTTAGTCAAAATCGCAGAGTCATTTTTGAGAAAATTAAAATTTTCACACTGTTTTTCCATGTATTTTAAGGTGGAACTAATTTCTTGGAAATGCTCATGTCGCATCGTAGGAAGATGCTGAATGTGTGTGTAAGTGTGAATGTGTGTGTGAGTGTGTATGTGTGTGAGTGTGTATGTATGTGTGAGTGTGTGTATGTATGTGTGAGTGTGTGTAGTGTGAGTGTGTGTATGTATGTACGTGTGTATGTATGTACGTGTGAGTGTATGTATGTGTGAGTGTGTGTATGTGTGAGTGTATGTATGTGTGAGTGTATGTATGTGTGAGCGTATGTATGTGTGAGTGTGTGTATGTATGTATGTATGTGTGAGTGTGTGTATGTATGTATGTGTGAGTGTGTGTATGTATGTGTGAGTGTGTGTATGTGTGAGTGTGTGTATGTGTGAGTGTGTATGTATGTATGTGTGAGTGTGTGTATGTGTGTGTGAGTGTATGCATGTGTGAGTGTATGTATGTGTGAGTGTGTGTATGTATGTATGTATGTATGTATGTATGTGTGAGTGTGTGTATGTATGTATGTGTGAGTGTGTGTATGTGTGAGTGTGTATGTATGTATGTGTGAGTGTGTGTATGTGTGTGTGAGTGTATGCATGTGTGAGTGTGTGTATGTATGTGTGTGTATGTGTGAGTGTGTGTATGTATGTACGTGTGAGTGTATGTATGTGTGAGTGTGTGTATGTGTGAGTGTATGTATGTGTGAGCGTATGTATGTGTGTATGTATGTGTGAGTGTATGTATGTGTGAGTGTGTGTATGTATGTATGTGTGAGTGTGTGTATGTATGTGTGAGTGTGTGTATGTGTGCGTGTGTGTATGTGTGTGTGAGTGTATGTGTGTGTGAGTGTATGCATGTGTGAGTGTGTGTGTATGTATGTATGTGTGAGTGTGTGTGTATGTATGTGTGAGTGTGTGTATGTATGTGTGTGAGTGTATGTATGTGTGAGTGTGTGTATGTATGTGTGTGAGTGTGTGTATGTGTGAGTGTATGTATGTGTGTGAGAGTGTATGTGTGTGAGTGTGTGTGTATGTGTGAGTGTGTGTATGTATGTGTGTGAGTGTGTGTATGTATGTATGTATGTGTGTGTATTTATGTGTGTGAGTGTGTGTGTATGTGTGAGTGTGTGTATGTATGTGTGAGTGTGTGTATGTATGTGTGTGAGTGTATGTGTGAGTGTGAGTGTATGTGTGAGTGTGTGTATGTATGTGTGAGTGTGTGTATGTATGTGTGAGTGTGTGTATGTATGTGTGAGTGTGTGTATGTATGTGTGTGAGTGTGTGTATGTATTTGTGTGAGTGTGTGTATGTATTTGTGTGAGTGTGTGTATGTATGTATGAGTGTATGTATGTGTGAGCGTATGTGTGAGCGTATGTATGTGTGAGTGTATGTGTGAGTGTGTGTATGTGTGAGTGTATGTATGTGTATATGTATGTGTGTGAGTGTGTGTATGTATGTGTGTATGTGTGAGTGTATGTATGTGTGAGTGTGTGTATGTGTGAGTGTATGTATGTGTGTGTATGTATGTGTGAGTGTATGTATGTGTGTGAGTGTGTGTATGTGTGTGAGTGTGTGCATGTATGTGTGTGAGTGTGCATGCATGTGTGTGAGTGTGTGAGTGTGTGCATGCATGTGTGTGAGTGTGTGCATGTATGTGTGTGAGTGTGTGCATGTATGTGTGTGAGTGTGTGCATGTATGTGTGTGAGTGTGTGCATGTATGTGTGTGAGTGTGTAGGTATGTGTGTGAGTGTGTAGGTATGTGTGTGAGTGTGTATGTATGTGTGTGAGTGTGTATGTATGTGTGTGAGTGTGTGCATGTATGTGTGTGCATGTATGTGTGTGAGTTAATGTATGTGTGTGAGTGTGTATGTATGTGTGTGAGTGTGTGTATGTATGTGTGTGAGTGTGTGTATGTATGTGTGTGAGTGTGTGCATGTATGTGTGTGAGTGTGTGTATGTATGTGTGTGAGTGTGTATGTTATGTGTGTGAGTGTGTATGTTATGTGTGTGAGTGTGTATGTATGTGTGAGTGTATGTATGTGTGTGAGTGTGTGTATGTATGTGTGTGAGTGTGTGTATGTAGGGTAAGCGGGGGCAAAGGTGCGCACTTAACGCTTTTTTATTTTTCCCTTCTGCTATTCTGGTTACATCACAGTAAAATGTTTACACAATACACATAGGAGCATACTTTACACGATACAATAAGTTCAAGATTGGTTGCATGTGTTAAAATGATATTTAACAAAATATTAGAAATGAAAAAAAAAATGGATCTTTGCCCCAGGCCTGGGGTAAAGATCCTATAGTTACGGGGCAAAGTTCCGACACAGAAAGAAATTATTATAATTATAACAGACTAAAGGAGAGTTACAGTATTTGTCAGTTAGTGTCATTATTAATGTTTTACTATATCAGAATCATCACAATCATCATTGTGTCATCATCGTGATGGTATTACCACAGAAACGGTTTCGCCTCGGTCGGCTGCAACTGCCTTACTTACACATCTATGGCCTTTTCTTGCCACACTTTTCGGCAATTTTCCCGGTACAGTTTGTATTCTTGTTTCGTCTTCGTTATAGACTCGATGGGGCGGAAAATTATATTTATATTGCAAAGTTCCCAGTTTCTGAAATAAAGCTCCATTTGTGCTTTATTGAATCCCATCATCCTCCCGATACTGATTTTCTCCGATTGCCTCAAACTTAAATTATGACGAGCAGACTTCCCCTGTCAATTGGATTTCATTATTAAATGGGTGGTTGACGCCATTACTTTCGGCAAACCGGTATGTTAAATGTCGGAAGTGCTTAAACGTAAGGCCATAGAACATAGAATCCAGATTGATACAGTGCTCCGCCAATTCAGTTTCTCCTGTCTCAGAAAATACTCTCCTGAAACGCCTCAATGATGCCACTCAATAGCCTGCTTTAAGTCTTTTACGTAATGTGGATTCAGTACATCCAAGTCCTGCAGCTGCATTTATAATGGAAGATCCATTTTCTATTAGCTTTCTAGCCTCCTCTAACGTTTCAGAAGACAACGGCGTGGAGGACGTTTTACTCTTGTAGTTTCAGTAAAATGAAGTTTAACTAGCCTAACTAATACTGAATCAGCTGACGTGAAATAGTGAGCTATACATTAGGGTGCATCAAATGACAAATAAACCTGCGCGTGAAGTATTAAAACCGAAGAAAGTAAAAACAAACGTTTGGGGCATAGGTACGCATGCGGACTTTTGCCCCATCTAATGCGTAGGATCTATGCCCCGTGGCGCCGATTTTTGAACTACTTATATCAGCTGCCATCTATGCAACTTGATAAACTAACAACTAAGCTTAAAGCGTGACTTAGGTTATGCACTTACATACGAGGCACTGGTAATTCTTTTGGTGTTTGTTATAGTAGACAGAACACTATCAATTACATCGTAAAAATTTAGATCAAAAGTTCCAAAAACCTAACTTACCTCATATCTCTAAAGCTTTAAAACGCAAATCAACAATACAACACCACGGACACTTACCGCCATAACAGCTCTCAACTGAAGGAGCAGGGCCACCACACTACACTTCAGAAATAGGAAAACACTAGATTCGGATTTTGCCCCGTGCGCACCTTTGCCCCCGCTTACCATATGTGTAAGTGTGTTAGTATGTATGTGTGAGTATGTGTGTGTATTTATTTATGTATGTGCGAGTGTGTGTGTATGTGTATGTGTGAGTGTGAGGTTGTGAGTGTGAGGTTGTGGGTGTGAGTGTGTGTGTATGTGTGAGAGTGTGAGTGTGAGGTTGTGAGTGTGAGGTTGTGGGTGTGAGTGTGTGTGTGAGTGTGTGTGAGTGTGTGAGTGAGTGTGTGAGTGAGTGTGTGTGACTGTGTGTATGTGAGTGTGTGTATGTGAGTGTGTGTATGAGAGAGTGTGTGTATGTGAGTGTGTGTGTCTGTGAGTGTGACTGCGTGTGAGTGTGACTGCGTGTGAGTGTGACTGCGTGTGAGTGTGACTGCGTGTGTGCGCGTGACTGCGTGTGTGCGCGTGGCTGCGTGTGTGCGCGTGGCTGCGTGTGTGCGCGTGACTGCGTGTGTGAGTGCGTGTGTGTGAGTGCGTGTGTGTGAGTGCGTGTGTGTGAGTATGTGAGTGTGAGAGTGTGTGTGTGAGAATGTGTGTGTGTGTGAGTGTGTGTGAGTGTGTGTGTGTGAGTGTGTGTGTGAGTGTGTGTGTGTGAGTGTGTGTGAGTGAGTGTGTGAGAGTGTGTATGTGAGTGAGTGAGTGTGTGTGGGAGAGTGTGTGTGTGGGAGAGTGTGTGTGTGGGAGAGTGTGTGAGAGTGTGTGAGTGTGTGTATGTGAGTGTGTGTATGAGAGTGTGTGTGTATGAGAGTGTGTGTGAGTGTGTGTGAGAGTGTGTGTGAGAGTGTGTGTGAGTGACTGTGTGTGAGTGAGTGTGCGTGTGAGAGTGTGCGTGTGAGAGGGTGTGTGTGTGAGAGGGTGTGTGTGTGAGAGTGTGTGTGTGTGAGTGTGTGTGTGTGTGTGAGTGTGTGTGTGAGTGTGTGTGTGTGAGTGTGTGTGAGTGTGCGTGTGAGAGTGTGCGTGTGAGAGTGTGCGTGTGAGAGTGTGCGTGTATGTGTGTGAGAGTGTGTGTGAGAGTGTGTGTGAGAGTGTGTGACTGCGTGTGTGAGTGCGTGTGTGTGAGTGTGTGTGTGTGAGTGTGTGTGTGAGAGTCTGTGTGTGAGTGTGTGTGTGAGTGTGTGTGAGTGTGTGTGTGAGTGTGTGTGAATGTGTGAGAGTGTGTGTGAGAGTGTGTGTGAGAGAGTGTGTGTGAGTGTGTGTGTGAGAGTGTGTGTGAGTGTGTGTGTGTGTGAGTGTGTGTGAGTGTGAGTGTGTGTGTGAGTGTGTGTGTGAGTGAGAGTGTGTGTGAGTGAGTGAGAGTGTGTGTGAGAGAGTGTGTGTGAGTGTGTGTGAGAGTGTGTGTGAGTGTGTGTGTGAGTGTGTGTGAGTGTGAGTGTGTGTGTGAGTGTGTGTGTGAGAGAGTGTGTGTGAGCGTGTGTGTGAGCGTGTGTGAGAGTGTGTGTGTGTGAGTGAGTGTGTGTGTGTAAATCGCCGAAATGCATGTACCGCATCATTTCCGAATGACTGCACCAAATTGAACAATTCTTTTTTAGTTGTGTTTGTTATTGTCCCGACCAGGTTTGTGGAAAGAAAATGTTTTAAAAAAATCTGATGTGTTCCATTCACACGATTTTCTCTACATCACTGCAACAAATTAATGTTAAAAAGCGTATACTTCTATTTACTTCATGCTAATCAAGAAATATATATAGTAGTAATAGTCTTATTACTTGCTTCCTTGTAAGTAGAAGCGAAATAGGGGAGTAGCATAGGTTAAAGTGATAGTCAAAAGCTGGTTGCTAACTGACTGAAGTTCCTTTGTTTGTGTGGACAGGAGTTGACAAATTCCTGTATGAGAAAAAAATAAGTTTTTTCAAAGCTGAAACCAAAAAATCTGATGTGTTCCATTCACATGACTTTCTCTATATCTCTGTAAATTATTGTTAATAAGCTTATCTTTTATTCATTTCATACTAATCGAGAAAAATTAGCAGAAATAGTGTTATTTCTTGCTTTATTGTAAGTAGAAGCGAAATAAGGGAGTACCATAGGTTAAAGTGAAAGCCAAAAGCGGGTTGCTATGTGACTGATGTTCCTTTGTTTGTATGGACAGGAGTTGAAAAATTCCTGTATGAGAAAAATATTAGTTTTGCAAAGCTGAAACCAAGAAAAAGGAATATCTCAAAAACGATCAACTCCACGAAAAAATTGTGTGTAACATAAATTGTGTGGTTTAACGTGCTCTACATTTTTTGTGCGTTAAGTTCTTGTCCATCTCTTACGGTTCAGTAGTTAAATTCATCCAGAATAAAGTAGTCTTCAGAGGCTATTCCCAGAAAATTCAAAATTTACATTTTATTTGTCAGGTAAATAACTTTAATATACGATATTTTAATCAAAATCGTTACAGTCGAGTTTTAGAAAATCAAAATTTTTGAAAAAAGTTCCATGTAAAGGGTAGTTTGGGGTGGGGGGATTTTTCTCAAAATCTTTTTGTCGCATCCCTGGAAGATACTAAACTTAAATACCAAGTTTGGTATTTTACCGACTTTTCCTTTTTGAGTTATCGTGTTCACAGACACACGGACCTTTTTCTGAAAATACTTTTTTTGGATACAGGGGACCCTAAAACATATATTTCCGGTGTAATCTCGGTATCGAATTTTTTGGTGGAGTGCAATACATTCTCTATACTCTATGTACATAGTGAGTATAGAGAAAGTAAAAAAGAGAAATATCTAAAAAACGATCAACTCCGAAAAAAATGTATATAACATAGAGTGTATGTTTTAAAGCGCTCTTACATTTTTTGTGGTAAGTTTTTGTCCATCTCTTACGGTTTAGCAGTTATGCAAAATTTCTAGAATTCATCTATTCCCAAACAATTCAAGATATACATTTTATTTGCCGGGTAAATATCTTTAATATACGATATTTTAATAAAAATCGTTACAAACATTTTTGATAAAATCGAAATTTTCGAAAAAGGTTCCATGTAAAGGGTAGTTTTCTTGCAAATCTTCGAGTCGCATCTTTGGAAGATACCAAATTTAAATACCAAGTTTGGTATTCAACGGTCTTTTCGTTTTTGAGTTATACTGTCCAAACACACACACGGACCTTTTTCCAAAAAAGGTTTTTTTTTTTTATTCAGGGGGACCCAAAACATGCATTTCCTGTGAAATCTCGGTATCGAATTTTTGGGTCCATTACAATACGTTCTCTATACTCTATGTACATAGTACATGTAGAGAAAGTAATAGTACGGGAAAGTTTTTAAAGTCTCATAATAAGAATAAAAAGTGCCAAATGAACTGATAGCCACCAGATGGCAGTGGTACCACGGTTATTTGTTGCTAAATGGCCGAGGTACTGCTATATTTTCCCTCCCCATTCAACGTTAAGGTCACGCACCAGTTTATCGAGACAATGTCGCAAAGCAGCAGTGAAATTCAAATACGTTTTTATGCATTAATTGTTCTTTCCCTACTCCCATCGTTTAAAATAAATAGGTAAAGAAGCTTTCCTGGCGACGAACACCTAGAGTAAGCATTTATTTGACGTTAGATGGCCGTAGTACCGCTCAATTTTTCTTCTCCATTCAACGCTAAGGGAATGTTCTGGTTATGGAGTCATTTACGCAAGATAACAGTGAAATCAAATATATTTTATGTAGCAACTATCGTTTACTTGGTCACACCGTTTAAATAAAGAACTAAGTAATTCTTTAAAATGAACAAGTTATAAACTATGCACATAACCAATAATTGTTCTTGACGAAACCCGGACAGTAAACCATTTTAGGTTAACTTCCTATTGCAGATGTTTGTTATTTGAGGTTATGTGTTACATGAGCTAGCTAAAGAGCATGAAGATACCCGCGTCACCATCCCACTGCAATTGCAGTGCTCTTAATACATTTGATCAAGTAATATTTTGGGTTAAATGGATAAATTTGATACACAAAGCTATCAAATAAAAAGTTATCACTTGCCCAACCAGATCTACTTGCTCTTTAGTGATGTCACTGTTAGCCTTAAAAATGGCTGTTTTGACAAAGAAAATAAAGAATCGCGTGGAAAACATTAGGAGTAAAGGAAAAAAATGAAATTAGGAAGAAGCATGAATGTTACTTTGTGACTTCCCCCTTAATATAATTCGTTACCTATTTCATCGTTTACCCGCCACACTATGAAAGCACTGCCATTATTGTTATTATGCCAACAACATCCTTGCTTAACCCGCTGTTAACTGCACTACCTTAAGGGTGCACTATTTTCGTTCTTTTCGCAATACTAAAAACATGTGCTACATTGCGCAGATCATTACGCTTTGTAGATGTAAAAGCATTATTATACACTGGCAATGTGAAAATTCATGTTGATGCTTTTACTGGCCTCATTTCGTTTCCGCCAAATTTTTTTCATTTTACAACTTCAAAGGAAGTTATATCGAAAGTGTTCCCAAATATTGGTGTAAATTACAAAAACTATGCTTGGTTGAGCGAACGAGCCATTTTAGCAGCAAATAATAAGAATGTAGATGATTTGAATATAAAAAATTAGAGTTAACATTTATGGACAAATGCACTATTTAAGTCGATCGATTCCCTTGCCGATCCAAATGAAGTCTTAATTATCTAACTAAATTCCTAAATTCATTGGATTTGCCAGGATTCCGCCACACAATTTACAGCTCAAGGGTGACTCGGTAATAATTATATTGCGCAATCTCAATCAGCCGAAATTGTGCAACGGAACAAGATTCGCTGTTAAAAAAAAGTACGAAAACTTTGATTTAAGCAACTATTATCATAGGAAAGCTCAAAGGCGAGGAAGTGCTTATTCCAAGAATACCACTAATGCCAGCCGACTTATCTTTTGAATTTAAGCGTGTTCCCGTGCGCCTTGCATTAACAATGACAGTAAATCCCAAGGTCAACCGTTAGAAATGTTAGTATGTTGCGTTCTCGAGAGTCGGCAAACCATCGGCGCTATTTATTTTCTCTCCGGAAGGAAAATTGTACATTACAAGGCGTTACAATACAGTATTGTCAAATTATTTTGTTGTAATTTTATTTCATTCGCATGGTCGTATTATAAACGGAAGATGTGCCTTCAGTTTTTTCATTAGGTTCACCACCCGTGTGAAGCCGGGGAGGGCAGCTAGTTTAAATATAAAAATATAACATTTGGTATAAAATTTTATTTTATTATCTAAAAATTTCGTTTTAGAGTTATACTCACAGAAACACCCACACCCGGACCTTTATCTAAAACTACTTTTCTGATTTGGGGGACCCCAAAAGATCCCCCAAATCAAAAAAGTAGTTTTAGATAAAGGTCCGGGTGTGGGTGTATCTCCAGTGAAATCTCTGTATCGAATTTTGGGTGGGATGCAATACTCTTTACCTATGTCATTTTTTTAGTAATTCAGGGGACCCTCAAATGTGTGTGTGTGTTTTTTTTTTTTTTTTTTTTTTTTTTTTTTTTTGTGAAATCTCGGTATAGAACTTCTGGGTGGTATATAATACCTGATCTACCTATTAAGTACAAGGTAGAGAAAGTAGTGTGAATAACATCAGATTTTTACACAAAGTCCTGTTAGCACGTTTCAAAAATTGGGCAACACAAATTTCTTCACGAGATTATGATGCTGCTTTTAAAAGCCAATCTAGTGCAGTAAATTTAACTTGACATTGGTTGTGAACATGAAACAGGAAGTCCGACAAATTGTGGCCGTTTGTGTGAGCCATATTTACGATAGACGATGTCTTGGATTGTCCCCGCATACTGAAAACTCCTCCTTCATTGCTGACATAGCTCTATAGAATATGATAAGTGTTGCTACCCAGAACTCTTATCGACTTACGCAAATAAACTAAAACGCCCTCATGATACAGTAGCCTCTCCATCATGATTACTGAAGAGTCTACTTACATCGTTTACGAGATTGTACTGTTTGTTTACAACTTTTCAAGGGCTGACCTTCATGAAACACGTCACTATTGTCTGTGGCTCAGCCAATAAAATTAACATCCGCTTCTAATGGCAATAGTCCTCGCGGGCGCACGATCCATAAGCGACATAAAAATAGGATTCATTCCTCCAGTGTCCTCAAGGTCGGGTAAGTACATGGTATCCATTCCTCCAGTATCCTCAAAGTCAGGTAATTACATGGCATTCATTCCTTCAGTATCCTCAAGGTCGGGTAAGTACATGGTATCCATTCCTCCAGTATCCTCAAGGTCGGGTAATTACATGGCATTCATTCCTCCAGTATCCTCAAAGTCAGGTAATTACATGGCATTCATTCCTTCAGTATCCTCAAGGTCGGGTAAGTACATAGTATCCATTCCTCCAGTATCCTCAAGGTCGGGTAATTACATGGCATTCATTCCTCCAGTATCCTCAAAGTCAGGTAATTACATGGCATTCATTCCTTCAGTATCCTCAAGGTCAGGTAATTACATGGCATGCATTCCTTCAGTATCCTCAAGGTCGGGTAATTACATGGCATGCATTCCTCCAGTATCCTCAAAGTCAGGTAATTACATGGCATTCATTCATCCAGTATCCTCCAGGTCGGGTAATTACATGGCATGCATTCCTTCAGTATCCTCAAGGTCGGGCAATTACATGGCATCCATTCCTCCAGTATCTTAAGGTCGGGTAATTACATGGCATGCATTCCTCTAGTATCCTCAAGGTCGGGTAATTACATGGCATTCACTCCTCCAGTATCCTCAAGGTCGGGTAATTACATGGCATTCATTCCTGCAGTATCCTTAAGGTCGGGTAATTACATGGCATTCATTCCTGCAGTATCCTTAACGTCGGGTAATTACATGGGATTCATTCCTGCAGTATCCTCAAGGTCGGGTAATTACATGGCATTCATTCCTCCAGTATCCTCAAGGTCGGGTAATTACATGGCATGCATTCCTCCAGTATCCTCAAAGTCAGGTAATTACATGGCATTCATTCATCCAGTATCCTCCAGGTCGGGTAATTACATGGCATGCATTCCTTCAGTATCCTCAAGGTCGGGTAATTACATGGCATCCATTCCTCCAGTATCCTAAGGTCGGGTAATTACATGGCATGCATTCCTCCAGTATCCTCAAGGTCGGGTAATTACATGGCATTCACTCCTCCAGTATCCTCAAGGTCGGGTAATTACATGGCATTCATTCCTGCAGTATCCTTAAGGTCGGGTAATTACATGGCATTCATTCCTGCAGTATCCTTAACGTCGGGTAATTACATGGGATTCATTCCTGCAGTATCCTCAAGGTCGGGTAATTACATGGCATTCATTCCTCCAGTATCCTCAAGGTCGGGTAATTACATGGCATTCATTCCTCCAGTATCCTCAAGGTCGGGTAATTACATGGCATTCATTCCTGCAGTATCCTCAAGGTCGGGTAATTACATGGCATTCATTCCTCCAGTATCCTCAAGGTCGGGTAATTACATGGCATTCGTTCCTCCAGTATCCTCAAGGTCGGGTAATTACATGGGATTCATTCCTGCAGTATCCTCAAGGTCGGGTAATTACATGGCATTCGTTCCTCCAGTATCCTCAAGGTCGGATAATTACATGGCATTCATTCCTGCAGTATCCTCAAGGTCGGGTAATTACATGGCATTCAATCCTCCAGTATCCTCAAGGTCGGGTAATTACATGGGATTCATTCCTCCAGTATCCTCAAGTCGGGTAATTACATGGCATTCGTTCCTCCAGTATCCTCAAGGTCGGGTAATTACATGGCATTCGTTCCTCCAGTATCCTCAAGTCGGGTAATTACATGGCATTCGTTCCTCCAGTATCCTCAAGTCGGGAAATTACATGGCATTCGTTCCTCCAGTATCCTCAAGTCGGGTAATTACATGGGATATGTTCCTCCAATATCCTCAAGTCGGGTAATTACATGGCATTCGTTCCTCCAGTATCCTCAAGTCGGGTAACTACATGGCATTCGTTCCTCCAGTATCCTCAAGTCGGGTAATTACATGGGATACGTTACTCCAGTATCCTCAAGTCGGGTAATTACATGGCATTCGTTCCTCCAGTATCCTCAAGTCCGGTAATTACATGGGATATGTTCCTCCAGTATCCTCAAGTCGGGTAATTACATGGCATTCGTTCCTCCAGTATCCTCAAGTCGGGTAATTACATGGCATTCGTTCCTCCAGTATCCTCAAGCCGGGTAATTACATGGGATACGTTACTCCAGTATCCTCAAGGTCGGGTAATTACATGGGATTCATTCCTCCAGTATCCAAAAGGTCGGGTAATTACATGGCATTCACTCCTCCAGTATCCTAAGGTCGGGTAATTACATGGCATCCATTCCTCCAGTATCCTAAGGTCGGGTAATTACATGGCATTCATTCCTCCAGTATCCTAAGGTCGGGTAATTACATGGCATTCACTCCTCCAGTATCCTCAAGGTCGGGTAATTACATGGCATCCATTCCTCCAGTATCCTAAGGTCGGGTAATTACATGGCATCCATTCCTCCAGTATCCTTAAGGTCGGGTAATTACATGGCATCCATTCCTCCAGTATCCTAAAGTCGGGTAATTACATGGCATCCATTCCTCCAGTATCCTTAAGGTCGGATAATTACATGGCATCCATTCCTCCAGTATCCTAAGGTCGGGTAATTACATGGCATCCATTCCTCCAGTATCCTAAGGTCGGGTAATTACATGGCATCCATTCCTCCAGTATCCTCAAGGTCGGGTAATTACATGGCATCCATTCCTCCAGTATCCTTAAGTTCGATAATTACATGGCATCCATTCCTCCAGTATCCTAAGGTCGGGTAATTACATGGCATCCATTCCTCCAGTATCCTCAAGGTCGGGTAATTACATGGCATCCATTCCTCCAGTATCCTTAAGTTCGGTAATTACATGGCATCCATTCCTCCAGTATCCTAAGGTCGGGTAATTACATGGCATCCATTCCTCCAGTATCCTAAGGTCGGGTAATTACATGGCATTCACTCCTCCAGTATCCTCAAGGTCGGGTAATTACATGGCATCCATTCCTCCAGTATCCTAAGGTCGGGTAATTACATGGCATCCATTCCTCCAGTATCCTTAAGGTCGGGTAATTACATGGCATCCATTCCTCCAGTATCCTAAAGTCGGGTAATTACATGGCATCCATTCCTCCAGTATCCTTAAGGTCGGATAATTACATGGCATCCATTCCTCCAGTATCCTAAGGTCGGGTAATTACATGGCATCCATTCCTCCAGTATCCTAAGGTCGGGTAATTACATGGCATCCATTCCTCCAGTATCCTCAAGGTCGGGTAATTACATGGCATCCATTCCTCCAGTATCCTTAAGTTCGATAATTACATGGCATCCATTCCTCCAGTATCCTAAGGTCGGGTAATTACATGGCATCCATTCCTCCAGTATCCTCAAGGTCGGGTAATTACATGGCATCCATTCCTCCAGTATCCTTAAGTTCGGTAATTACATGGCATCCATTCCTCCAGTATCCTAAGGTCGGGTAATTACATGGCATCCATTCCTCCAGTATCCTAAGGTCGGGTAATTACATGGCATCCATTCCTCCAGTATCCTCAAGGTCGGGTAATTACATGGCATCCATTCCTCCAGTATCCTTAAGTTCGATAATTACATGGCATCCATTCCTCCAGTATCCTAAGGTCGGGTAATTACATGGCATCCATTCCTCCAGTATCCTCAAGGTCGGGTAATTACATGGCATCCATTCCTCCAGTATCCTTAAGTTCGGTAATTACATGGCATCCATTCCTCCAGTATCCTAAGGTCGGGTAATTACATGGCATCCATTCCTCCAGTATCCTAAGGTCGGGTAATTACATGGCATCCATTCCTCCAGTATCCTCAAGGTCGGGTAATTACATGGCATCCATTCCTCCAGTATCCTTAAGTTCGGTAATTACATGGCATCCATTCCTCCAGTATCCTCAAGGTCGGGTAATTACATGGCATCCATTCCTCCAGTATCCTTAAGGTCGGGTAATTACATGGCATCCATTCCTCCAGTATCCTAAGGTCGGGTAATTACGTGGCATTCACTCCTCCCGGTCAAAGCAGGTAGCAGATCCACAATTCTAAGAACCATTGAAAAGATTAACCACCTTCATTCCTCCCGAGGCGACCTCGATCTAATAGCCAGCAGGTAGTATACCCGTGTGGTTGTTCACGACAGATCACTTCATAGTAAACATGTCCTCCGATGAGATTGAAAATAACCGAGTCGAGTGGGAGGGCAAATGCACTTCGGAAGGATACTTTCGAGTTCCAAAAAGTGACGTAAGTTTTATTAATGTAACGCATTTGTGAAATTCCCAAATCCAACAGTTTTCAAATAATCAGCCTGAAATTTTGAATATGCATTTATGTTGTACAGTAGTTACATGCTTTAAAGTTCGGTTTATGTATCTAAAGTAGTTTTTGAATTATTATTTTTTAAATTAAAAATTTGGGCCGAGTTCAAATCGCTCCACACGATGAAAACGATGACGTTTTTTTTTTTTTATTTTTCAAAATATGCATTTAAGTATCAATAACAGAACTATCATATGAATTTATTGTATCACAATTAATTCAAGAGGTAAAAATACTAAAGCAAGAAGCAGACAAAAATTCAAGAAATTTTAAAATACCACTGACTTTAAAAAAGTCATATGATAGAAACTTTTTTTTTTTTGCTTATTAAGAACCTATCCTAAAAAATTAAGAGCTTGAATAAAACTTACATCATGTGGAACATTTTGAATGGCAAAAAATGTTGAAAAACTGTAAACGAGTAAATGAAGTTTTAAAGTTCAAAACATTTTCGCTAAGTTGCTTAGCTTCAAACAGTCTAAAGCCCTTCAGACACACAAGTTGGACCTTCCTGCCTCTTCCTTCTTTCCCCTGCAGCAGTTTTTTTCAATTTCAGTTTAGGAGAAACAAATTATGTAGTTGTCATTTTATTAATTTTTTATTTTTTCTACAGAAATATTAAATTTATTATTTAATTACAAAAGCACGGTGATACTAGAAAAAATATATGTCATTAATTTTCTTTTGTACTATTTTTAATTAAGCATAAAAATTGTCAAGCTGCTGTTTCCAAAACCGCATCGTGTGGAACAATTTAAAGTTATTTCTTTGCAAGTATTAGAATGTCATAATCTGTAGAAATGTTTAAACCAAGAATGTCTGTCAACTCTCACGGCCTTTTTGCACAAATTCTCCTGAATATATAAAGCAAAGTAAAAGTGCAAGTCATTTGGTCCGAGCCAAACAGCCTCTATTTCACGGCCGGAAATATGCTGTTGGTGGGGTGTGGGAAGGCCCGCTATCTCGACTGTGGTTTACAATGGGGAGGGCCCAGGTTAAATAATCGGTTGTACGGCATACCTGGATGATGACGGAGCAGGTAAAAGCACCCGGTGTGAGACCTGTATACTATCAAGCCAAGTTTTTACCTGGTTAGATGCCCGAGAAGATTTTGAATTAACACGTCGCCAGGAAAGCTTCAGTTCTTATTTTAGTGTTTAGTAAAGTTTGAAACATATTACTATACTCACTTTTTTTTTTTTTTTAGTTATTAGTGCAAATTATTGTATTTTCAACTTGAAATACACATTTAAGGCCAAAAACAAATTTCGGATTTTCACCATAGTGAAAAGGCTAAAGCATCACACCCATTTAAATCGTCACGTGATCGGTTTAAAGCACCGTATGGTAATAAAAATAACAGCAAATTGAACTACAAGCATTATATTATTTAATTAGGCACAAAAAAACCACCATGCTTTTTCATTTTTTGATCAAATTTCACTGATGCGTTACCTTAAAACCGCTTTCGTTGAAGATACACATGTATTGGGGTGAAGAGGGTCACAGTCACGCTGCAGTCGCTAACAACAACATTCTCAATCAATTGAGTTGAGACACGGAAGAAATAACCACTAAAGATGACAACAGTTCCCATACAATGCCAAGCGGAAAATTCTCAGCATCTGAAGATATGTGAGAGAGCATCAAAGCTAATATACAATCAATTGAGGAAGAAATAACCACTAGAGATGACAACAGTTCCCATACAATGCCAATCGGAAAATTCTGCCAAAATTGCCGACAAGTATAGAGGATGTTAACGATGTTCTCAGCACATTAAGTGTGTAAACTGTTGATGAAGCCGAATTGTTGCTACACAACGATGCTGAGAAAAACGCTGTAACCTCAAGACAATATAACAATATTGTTGATAGAACTTTCAAGTATTGCACAAAGAGTTTACCAGTTATTTACAATCCATGGGTTTATTAATGGGTATTATATTCCATTAGCATTTTCTTTGTTGAAGGACAAAAAACTTCATCTTATTGGCATGTCATTGATAAATGTAAAAATAGAAATGTTTCCTGACTTTGAAGAAAGCTGCAAGTGAAGTTAGGACTGCAAGGCTGCACATTTCATCTAACGGGAGGAAAATGTGTATCTTACATATCTGACATACTTGCGACTGTTTTACCGAGGACTTCACGTAAGAAATGCCAGTGGAAACTTACATGCACTCCTTCCTTCTGCCATGTGGGCACAAATAACTTGCAGTATACAGAGAACTACCGTATTTTTCCTTATAAAATACTGTCTGAAATTTAACGGAGTCCTATGGTCCAAAGTTCACATCTGAAAACCAGATAAATGTATCGGTAGTTTCCAATAATGTATGCATCATTAGCAAGGGCACGTGAGCCTTGTGGACTGTACGCTTGCTACCTAATTGAGGTTCAATAGCATGAAGTACCATTAGAAGACTATGAGACTTCATGACAGACTTACCTAATAGCAGTTTTGCTCTGTAACAAGTTAAACAATGCGATAGCAAGGAAACTTTTCTCTCACAGCCCTTTTCTTTTATGTTCAGTTGCCAGTAGCAAGTGTACGGTTGTGAATTTTTCTAAGCTCTCGATGCCGCCTAACAGAACAAATTCTCATAGTGTTGCTTTCAAATTAGAAGTTTGCAATATGCAAGAAAGCACGATAATAAGGCAGCAGAAAGGCATTTTGGGTCCCCACCAACTGAGAAAATGAAGTCTAAAGTATACTTTTTGTTGAGCTTCAAAACAGAATAAATGTATGGAATACCTACATCATGTAAGTAATACAGAATAAAACCTTTATTATCTTTATTTCAAACTTGTCTTAACAAAATCATGACCGCGTCTTATGGCACTACCTACATCACACCGGTATATTACCTGCTGGCTATTAGACCGAGGAATGCATCCTGCGCCCGTTCTTGCTAAATAAAACAGTATTTAACTATTATCATTTTAATAGTAATTAAGATTCATTGTCACAACTGACAAAAATTCATAATTATATCAGTGTAGTCCACAAACAAGTGTAAAAACGTTTAATTTGACCGAAGTTGGTGAATAAATAGCCGGGCGAATTGAGGTTCGTTTCGAATAAATATTGCTCTGAATTACGTTAGTCTAAGGCGTTCTGCTAGATATAAGAAAAGTGGCGTTACTGACGCGGACATCCTAGACACGCTAGTAAAGATGGACCAACTAGAACCAATGGGAGGAAAACAACAAGGATTCTGCCAGATTATGGCCAATGACAAAAAAGCTTCGACTACACCGATGAAATAGCCTGGGTCATAACTTATTTTCCATTCACTCTTACGTTGATACGCGCCAAAACGTGGCCAGTGCACCGCAAGAGTGTAATCCCCTGTTAGCATGTAAATTACACAACGAATTTATTCTTACACTGCATAATACTCTATACAATTACCTAAGAGTTAAACAGAGCTATAAAACCCAACTTGCTATTCGTATGAGTCACCTGATTTCCTAGTGCATACTGTAAGTATCCAACACCTCTCGTAAAAGAGGTGGTGAAATCAACTTCTGAATTCACCGGGTTCCATCTGCAAATAAAAATAGTGCTCGCAAACAAACCAGAAACCGGTTAAAAAGAAAGCGCGTGAAATACACGATGTAAGAATGTGAAGAATGCAATTCGCGTAATAGTGCTCAATTTCTTTTTATTTTCTCTGCACGTACTATGTACACAGTGTACAGAGAAAGTTCGAAAATGGCTCCTACGATTTTGATTATAATTCCTTATATTTAAGATATTTTATGAAAAGCGAAATGTATATCTTGAAATTCCTGGGGATAGGCTCTGAAGACCTCTTCATTCTGGACGACTTTTGTATAACTGGCAAACCGTAAGATATATATATATATACACGAGGGCCGTTCAGAAAGTAGCCTCCGATTGATTGCAAGAAATTCACCAAGTTAAATAAAAATATTTTAATATATACATCTTACAACTACATCTTTGCACTATTTTTCTACATAGTTTCCATAACGATTGAGGCACTTATCGTATCTGTTCACAAGCTATGAAATTCCTTCTGCATAAAAATCACCCGCTTGTGCCTGGAGCCAGCCTGTGACCGCATCTTTGAGCTCTTCGTCGTCATCAAAACGCTGGGACCCGAGCCATATGCATGAAGAGGTGATAATCGCTTGGCGCCAGATCTGGGCTGTAAGGTGGATGGTTGACAACGTCCCACTTGAAGGACTCAAGAAGGGCTGTTGTTCTGTGAGCAGAGTGAGGACGGGCGTTATCGTGCAAAAAAACGATACCGGAAGTCAGCATACCACGGCGTTTGTTCTGTATAGCCCGTCGTAATTGTTTTAGTGTTTCACAGTACACGTCTTGATTAATGGTCGTCCCACGTTCCATGAATTCAACCAACACCACCCCTTTTGCATCCCAAAACACCGTTGCCATCAATTTTCGGGCAGAAAAATCTTGCCGGGCTTTTATTGGTTTGGTAGGCGAATTTGAATGTGCCCACATCTTTGATTGTTCTTTTGCCTCAGGGTTCACGTGCTTAATCCAGGTTTCGTCCCCGGTCACGATTCTGTTTAACAATGGTTCACCTTCGGCCTCATAACGTGACAGAAAGTCTAATGCAGAGGCCATTCTTTGAGTTTTGTGGTGGTCGGTAAGAATTTTGGGCACCCATCGTGCACAGAACTTACGGTAACCCAATCTTGCTGTCACTATCTCGTACAAGAGAGTCTTAGAAATCTGTGGAAAATCAGTAGACAACTCCGACATTGTGAAACGTCGGTTTTCACGAATTTTTGCATCAACTGTCTGAACGAGTTCGTCCGTGACCAATGATGGTCTACCACTCCTCTCTTCATCATGAACGTTTTCTCGTCCACTTTTAAATAAACGTACCCATTCACGGACCACTCCTTCACTCATAACTCTTGGTCCGTACACGGCACAAAGCTCACGATGAATAGCTGCTGCAGAATATCCTTTGGCTGTAAAAAAAACCTTATAACAGCACGCACTTCACATTTGGCGGGGTTTTCTATTGCAGTACACATTTCAAACGGCCACAAACACTAAACTAGCGCAGGTACGACTTTCACTCGACCACGGCTTGATGCCGACTGATCTTCTGAGTGCGTGAATGCACAGATGGCGTCGCTACTCCCCCCACTACCCGCACTGTGACCGATCGGAGGTTACTTTCTGAACGGCCCTCGTATATACATATAAAAAATGTAGATCTCATTAAAACACACAATGTATGTGATACGAATATTATAGAGTTAACCGTTTTCGAGATATTCCGGATTATTGGTGTCAATTTTAGCCACTTACTTTTCTCAAACGGGAAGACATCTTTCTTCTCGTTTCTTGTTTGTTTATTCCTGACAAGCAAAGAGATTGGAATATCAATTGTTTCAGATAGCGACCGGCTTTTAAAGGACGAGACTATCGCTTTAGCTTGAGTATTTTCATATTTCCCTTCTACTTACAAAGAAGTAATATATAATTCTGCTTATGTTTATCTTGATTAGCATGATGTAGATAACAGATTAATGTTTTAAATAAAAGGTTTGTTTGCCGAACAGCTAGAGGACACCATGTGAATGGCACACATTAGATTTGTTACCTTCTACTTACAAGAAACCAAGTAATAAAGGCAATTTGTGCTAATGTTTATCTCGATTGGCGTGATGTAGATGAAGAATAACATTTTCACAATAATTTGTTACAGTTATGTAGAGAACCTGGTTATCAACCTTGGAGAGGAAAGCAGCAGCACAAACAGCTCAGACGACGATTCTCATCTGGAGGGAATAGAACCGCTTCCAGAGAGAGAAGGCATACATGTTATTTATTTTTTCGCTCATTTTTTTTGAGTTAATTATTACATGCGTACCCATTTATTTTGTTATGACTATCACTATTATACCAAACAGAAAATGTTAGTCGCCGCTTAAGTTGTCGGTATAAGGCTCTGTTCGTTTTACATTACAATATGGGGCGTGTACGCGCCACGTGGTCGGAAAAATTGAGAGCATTTCTGGCGCGAATGGCGGTAACAGCGCGTTAGACGCCTTAGTTTTGTTTTGGCGAGAATCAGCTTAAGGCTGAATAGTAATTAACACGAAGACCACAACCACCGCGTTCTGCTCATTTGTTCATCTGAACAATTGGGTCTCCGAAGAACACGCTGCTAGGAGGCTAAAAATAATTTAATGGTTTTTCTTTGCTAAACGCGCGCAAAAGGTGAGAGGATGTGAACACACGAGAGATAAGTACCGCAGTCTATCTTTAGAATAACTAACGTGGCAGCGAACAGTAAATAAAGTAGAATGGTCAGCTGTTACACTAAACACTAAGGCAAGTAAACAAATCTGATGAGTTCCATTCACATGCCTTTCTCTACATCTCTGCAACAAATTATTGTTAAAAAGCTTATGCTTCCATTTACTTCATGCTAATCGAGAAAGCATTAGCAGAAATAGTCTTATTACTTGCTTCCTTGTAAGTAGAAACGAAATAAGGAAGTACCATAGGTTAAAGTGATAGTCAAAAGCTGGTTGCTATGTGACTGAAGTTCCTTTGTTTGTATGTATGGACAGCAGTTGACAAATTCCTGTATGAAAAAAGTATGTTTTTTAAAGCTGAAACCAAAAACAAGGAGTATCCCAAAAACGATCAACTCCACGAAAAAAAAATGTATTTAAGATAAATTGTGTGTTTTAAAGTGCTCTACATTTTTTGTGCTGTAACTTTTTGTCCATCTCTTACGGTTTAGCAGTTATGCAAAATTCCGTAAAGTTCATGCAGAATAGTCTTCAGAGGCTATTTCCAGACAATTCAAGATATACATTTTATTTGTCAGGTAAATATCTTTAATATACAAAATTTTATTCACAATTGTCATAGCTATTTTTGAGAAAATCAAAATTTTCGAAAAAAACTTCCACGTAAAGGGTAGTTTGGGGTGGTAGGGTTTTTGTCAAAATCTTCGTATCGCATCCCTGGAAGATACTAAACTTAAACTTTGATATTTTACTGACTTTTCGTTTTTGAGCTATTGTGTTCATAGACACACGGACACACACACGAACCTTTTTCTGAAAACTTTTTTTTTTAGATACAGGCCACTCTAAAACATATTTTTCAGGTGAAATCTCGGTATCGAATTTTAGGGTGGAGTGCAACACCTCTATACACTATGTACATAGTACGTATAGAGAAAGTAAAAAGAAATAAATAAACAAAAAGAACGGTAGCAGCAGTGATTATTACCATACGAAGTGGGAGGTGAATAAATGCAAATAATTCTAGACAACAATGTTCGGTGTATCTCACTGTGTTCACTTACTAATAGTATTGTCATAAATGAACTCGCATTTCGGGGTCTTATGTGTTTTGAGACTCACAGTGAGGAAACGAGTGACCGATTCAGTTGCAAGCTTTCCTTTACACCATGAATAGCTGAATTAACAGATATTCACTTAATTTACGCCGCTGCGAGAAAAAGACGAACCTTCATTGCATGTAGCGAAGATTTTGTGACGCGGTTTCTCTTAATTCCTGATTTGAGGGGTTTTTAACTACCGAGCTTTTAACTTGTTGCCTCTGTAAGAGGAATGCGGGTGATTACTAGGGTCGGCTGATAAGTCCCGGGTCTCTCACTGAAAATAACATTATCTCCAGAAAGGCTAATACATTTGTGTTCTAATGACCTCCTCGTTGCTGTGAAATCGTCCTCCAAGAAATTCTTTGAGTTTTGGGAACAGGTGTGTGCTAGATCTGGCCAATAGGGTGGATGTTCAAACAATTCCAACTTTAATTCGCACATGCTTGCCATTGCAATGACTGAACGATGGGCCGGAGCATTGTCGTGGTGAAACATTTTTTTTTTTTTTTGCCAACAGTCTTAATACTTACTTCGATTCAAGTAGAAGGCAAATAAGGGAGTAGCATAGCTATAGTATTAGTCAAACGCTGGTTGCTATGTGACTGAAGTTTCTTTGTTTGTATGGACAAATTCCTGTATAAGAAAAGTATAAGTTTTTTAAAGCTGAAACCAATAACAAGGAATATCTCGAAAACGGTCGACTCCACGAAAAAGTGTATACAACATAAATTGTGTGTATTAACGTGCTCTACATTTTCTGTTAAGTTTTTGTCTATATCTTACAGTTTGCCAGTTATTCCGTAAAATTCATCCAGAGGCTATTTCCAGAAAAGTCAAAATATACATTTTATTTGTCAGGTGAATATCTTTAATATACGATATTTTAATCAAAATCGTTAGGGCTATTTTTTAGAACATTAACATTTTCCACATTTTTCCATATAAAGGCTAGTTGGGGTGGGGAATTTCCTTGAAAATCTTCGTGTCGCATCCTTGGAAGACACCAACTTAAATGCCAAGTTTGGTACTTAACGGATGTTTCGTGTTTGAGCTATGCTATCTACACACACACACACACTAACCTGTTTCTGAAAATGCTTTTTATGGACTCAAGAGGTCCTAAAAATGTATTTCCAGTAAAATCTAGAGAGGGAGTTTTTGGGTGGAATACAATACTTCTCTGTCTCTATGTACATTGTACATACGGGGCTAGAGAACGTAAAAAAACCGAAACCAACAGATTATTATTTTAAGAATTTGAAAGAACTGGCGCAGCAATCACACCTGCGTCATAAAAATACATATAAGAAGGAATTTGTTAACAATTTTTCGAAAAGTGGGCAACTATAAACACTGGATCATCACGTCGTGCACGTATTCACCTCCCGCCTGTATATGTATTTTTATCTCCTTAGAAGCAATTAATCCACGCATTTGTTCACCCGAGAAGCAGATGTGCATCGCGCAGGCATTGAAGCTACACGTCTATTGTTTTCGTCATTGAAAGTCCTACAAGACCCCATACATTCCTCCTGCACTTCTCAAAAACTAGCTCAATACTATCTCTAAACCAAGTAAGAAAAACGTAATAATTACGAACTCTTATTTGTAACCAATTGTAAATAATTTAATGGAAAAAAAAAGAAGAAAAAAAAAAGCCTGCCTCTGTCTCTCCTCCAAATAATAATCCTGGCTGAAGAGGGTAAATCCCTAAATCCCCCTACCTACCTAGTCTAACTTCCTGTAGCCAGTGTAATGCTACATTCACAATGAAATGCAAGCGCAGACGCAGTGTAAGCGCACGAGTTTGGACTCGTATTATTTTATGAAAGCATTCACATAGAAATACGCAAGATGCAACGTAAGAGTTTGCAAACTCCAAACTTTATCCTTGCGTTGCATGCAAAGAGGAGGCATTCTGCTTCTTTTCTCTATGCATTACCTATAAATTCAACAACAGACGATCGCACTGCAAGATTTTACAGGACCTGCTGTACATATATGTTCTTCTATTTGGCCATGCAGTGCCGCGCCATCTCTAATCTCCCTCAAGAGGTTATGTCAGTCTCCTTGCGAATCCTTCTTTGATTTAATGGATGTAACTATCATCTGTGTCTAGATTTCTTGGTTCTCATACATCAAACAAGCAGAGAGATAATTCTTAGTTCATTAAATGTGCAGTTTTATCACTTTCTGAGGTATCTATGCTTGTACTATTTTCAATAATTTTGAATGAGCAATTATTGTGACGTCGCTGCCTGCGAGCGTCAGTTGTTAGTATGTAATGTATTTATTTTGTAAAAGATTGAGTGAATTTTCTTGTGTGGTATTTGCTGGTTATGTTATTCAGTTTGTGGAGCGATTGAAAGATATTGGTATGTAACTTGCGTTGCGCTTACGATGGTGTTTCCTTGCGTCTGTGCTGTAGCATCTTCTGGAACGTCAACACGCCCCACCAGCCCTCAGCATCACACAGTATTAAGACTACTCTCAGAGCAACTCTGGAACCCTCACAAAACGGGCTAAAATCATCTTTGTGCGTCGATAGCCTCCGTTGGCTCATTGCTGCTACCCCTGTTAAATTACCTTGGGGTGCTTTTGGACACTCGACTGACCTGGCACGCTCACATCGATCGCCTCAAAACCCTCGTCTTTGTTTCAACGCTACATCAATCTTGGATTAGTCTTCCTTGCTCATACAGGCCATCTGCGCCGTCCTCAAGTTACTCACAAACTGGACTCCTGCCTCTTCACCACTTCAGAGGATCGCCTGGCGTATCTTTACCCCCCCACCCCCGGGGATGTTCCTGGCGTCCAAAGCAACAGTCCATACGCTTTAACCTGGCCTCTTTTTTCCAGACACGAATAAGGAATGAATGAAAAAAATCTGATGTGCTCAAGTCCCAGACTTTCTCTGCATCAAATTATTGTTAAAAACCCTATGCTTCTATTTACTTCATGCTAACACAGAAGAAGAAAAAAAAAAAAAAATATCTGATGTGTTCCATTCACATGACTTTCTCTATATCACTGCAACACATTATTCTATTTACTGCATCTAATGGAGCAAAAATTAGCAGAAACAGTTTTATTACTTGCTTCCTTGTTAGTAAAAGCGAAATAAAGGAGTACCATAGGTTAAAGTGATAGTCAAAAGCTAGTTGTTCTGCTACTGAAGTTCTTTTGTTTGTATGAGTTCACAAAGTCCAGTATGAGAAAAGTATAAGTTTTTATAGCTGAAACCAAAAACAAGGAATGTCTCAAAAACAATCAACTCCACGAAAAAAATGTATGTAACATAAATTGTGTGTTTTATGGTGCTCTACATTTGTTTGTGGTAAGTTTTTGTCCATCTCCTATGGTTTAGCAGTTATGCAAAATTCCGTAAAATTTACCCAGAATAAAATAGTCTTCACAGGCTATTCCCAGAAAAGTCAAAATATACATTTTATTTGTCAGGTGAATATCTTTAATATACGATATTTTAATCAAAATCGTTAGGGCTATTTTTTAGAAAATCAAAATTTTCGAAAAAAGTTCAATGTAAAGAGTAGTTGGGGGTGGGGGGATTTTTCTCAAAATCTTCGTGTCACATCCCTGGAAACTTGGTATTTTACCGACTTTTCGTTTTTGAGTTATCGTGTTCACAGACACACGGACACACACACGGACCTTTTTCTGAAAATACTGGTTTTGAATACAGAGGACATATATTTTCGGTGAAATCTCGGTATAGAATTTTTTGGTGGAGTGCAATACCTTCTCTATACACTATGTACATAGCACGTATAGAGAAAGCAAAAATGTCGAAAATAGGTAGGCGTTTGACACTGAAAAAATAGTGGATGGTTCAAACATATTTTGAGTGACACGAGAAGAGTAGTTTTCTTTCGATATAGTAAATATATATTTTGTAATTCACTGCAATGAATTCCAAGTGAGTTTGATTCTTCTATGTCCATTGTTTTTTCAAAGCTCTGCAATTATCCTGAATTGTTTGTATTAACCGTTATATTTTATTTGTAAAAGTACAAGGCGTTTATTCACTAATCATATTACGGAATAATTGTTTTCATGTTATTTATGTATTAGAACGATACAAATAATGTCAATATATGTAATGAGCTACTTTTGGAACAGATTATACCTTAACGTGTGCATGTTTACGCTACTAACTCCTCCCCATTACCTTCTCTTTATACAGCTAACTACTCTGTGTGATCGTATCTGTGTGCGCTTAGAAACCCAAAACCGAGGTCTAATTATTACGTGTATATTTCATTCTGAAAACAGTAACATATTTTTAATTTTATTTATAATTGGCATCTCTGAGAGTGAGGTTTATCTCCAAGGCATAATTATATACTAGCTGAAAAATGAAAATAGTTTGGTATGAAACTCACTGCTTTCTCCCGTTTAGATAATCTATATTTCACGACCAGAAATCATCATCATAGAGTGTGGCTTGAACCGTTAGGTGCTTCTATCTCGCCTGTGGATTAGATGGGGTGGGCTCAGGTTAAATAATCGGCGACACGGCATTGCCTGGTTATTCATGGTGCCGGTAGAAGCACCCAATCTGACAATCATTTTCTAACTTTTGGAAACATAAATTTACCCAACTTTTTAATGAATATTGCAATCTAAACAGTGATCTTTGGTTTTGGTTTTCCTTTACCTACACGTAATTACTTACGCGGAATCCCGGCTATGGCATTGAACTTTTCAGTCTGACTCTACCTATCCAACTCCTGTCCCACACATGGACTGTTGCCAACAAAGAAGTTCTGCAAGGGACTCAGAATGATTCCTCCACTCTGGCACGATGTGATTTCTTACAGCTCTCTACTTTGAAGAACCGGCTTCAAGGTCACCGATTGTCTAGGCCCAAACAAGCTGATGCAGCATACGAAGATGAGTTATCTGCAGTGTCGTGGATGATTTCAGAGGATGGAACGCTGCACATAGTGCCAGGAAGAATACTTCGAGAAACCGGAATAAACAAAACGTTTCAGACTAATCGAGTGGTCAGGTAGCTGACTTCTCACTCGGAAGTCCAGGGTTCGATTCCTGGTACAGGCAGGGCAATTTTTTTTTATCTAGAATAATAATTATTCCGTATCCCCCAGTGTCTGCAGGGATTCACGTGAGATTTAATATGTGTGTGTTTAATTATTTAAAACGATAACCTAAAGACAATAATCTAGTGAAAACATGAGTTGTTTCACAAGTCAAAGGCCCCGATGTGACCATAGAAGTTAAACAGGGCTCTACAAATGAAACAATAACAAATCCGATGTGTTCCATTCACATAACTTTCTCTACAACTCTGCAATAAATTATTGTTAAAAAGCTTATGCTTCTATTTACTTCTTGCTAATCGAGAAAAAATTAGCAGAGATAGTCTTATTACTTGCTTCCTTGTAAGTAGAAGCGAAATAAGGGAGTACCATACGTTAAAGTGAAAGTCAAAAGCTGGTTGCTATGTGACTGAAGTTCCTTTGTTTGTATGGACAAGAGTTCAAGAAGTCCTGTATGAGAAATATATATTTTTTATAGCTGAAACCAAAAACAAGGGATATCTCAAAAACAATCAACTCCACGAAAAATATGTATATAACATAAATTATGTCTTTTAATGTGCTCTACATTTTTTGTGGGTTAAGTTTTTTTCCATCTCTTACGGTTTAGTAGTTATGAAAAATTCATCCAGAATAAAGTAGTCTTCAGAGGCTATTCCCAGAAAATTCTAAATATACATTTTATTTGACAGGTAAATATCTTTAATATACGATATTTTAATCACAATCGTTAGAGCCATTTTTTAGAAAATCAAAATTTTCGAAAAAAGTTCCATGTAAAGGGTAGTTTGGGGTGGGGTGATTTTTCCCAAAAATCTTCGTGTAGCATCACTGGAAGATACTAAACTTAAATACCAACTTTGGTATTTTACCGACTTTTCCTTTTTGAGTTATCGTGTTCACAGACACATACGGACCTTTTTCTGAAAATACTTTTTTTGGAAACAGGGGACCATAAAAAATATATTTCCGGTGAAATCTCGGTATCTAATTTTTTGGTGGAGTGCAATACCTTCTCTATACACTATGTACATAATATGTATAGAGAAAGTAATAATAGAAATAGTATTATTTCCTTGCAAGCAGAAGCGAAATAAGGGAGTACCATAGGTTAAACTGATAGTCAAAAGCTGGTTGCTATGTGACTGAAGTTCCTTTGTTTGTATAGACACGAGTTGACAAATTCCAGTATGAGAAAAGTTTGTTTTTTAATGCTCAAACCAAAAACAAGAAATACCTAAAACACGATCAACTCCACGAAAAAAAAAAATGTATACAACATAAATTGTGTTCTTTAACTTGCTCTACAGGGGCTACTCCCACAAAATTCAAGATATACATTTTATCTGTCAGGTAAATATCTTTAATACAGGATAGTTTAACCGAAGTCGTTAGTTATTTTTGAGAAAATCAAAATTTTGGGAAAAAAGTTCCATGTAAAGGGTAGTTGAGAATTGGGGATTTTCTTGAAAATCTTCGTGTCGCATCTTTGGAAGATAAACTTAAATATCCAGTTTTAGAATTTTTTGTGTAATAGGTTTTTATCTATCTCTTATGGTTTAGCAGTTATGCAAAATTCCGTAAATTTCATTAAGAATAAAGTAAGCTTCCATGGCTATTCCCAGAAAATTCAAGATATACATTTTATTTGTAGGTAAATATCTTTAATATACGATATTTTAATCAAAATTGTTAGAGCCATTTTTGAGAAAATATTCATTTTCGAAAAAAGTTCCATGTAAAGGGTAGTTTGGGGTGGGGGATTTTTCTCAAAATCTTTGTGACCATCCCTAGAAGATACTAAACTTAAATAACAATTTTGGTATTTTACCGACTTTTCGTTTTTGAGTTATCGTGTTCACAGACACGAAGTTTCTTCTGATTTTTTTTTCCTTTTGATACAGGGGACCCTACAACATAAATATTTCCGGTGAAATCTCGGTATCGAATTTTCGGATGCAATACAATACCTCCTCTATACACTATGTATATAGTACGTATAGAGAAAGTAAAAAACGGACAGAGGATTCTTTTATACACGAGAGAGAGTGGTTTAGGTCGCAGATGTGAAAAAATCAGTCATGTATTGCACACCGCATGTCCGTAAGCGAGCAGGCAAGTTAAGAAATCCAAAAATACAAGCCAAAGATATCTGCTTATATCGGTAGGATTATGGAGTTAAAAACCAAATGCAAAGAAAAACAATAATAAAATACCAAACATTAAAGGATAATAGAAAATCTACACAAAAAGAAAAGAAACTACAAACATATTAACAAAAAAATCTGATTAGTTCCATTCACATGACTTTCTCTACATCTCTGCAACAAATTTTGTTAAAAAGCTTATGAAATAATCGTATTACTTGCCTCCTTGTAAGTAGAGGCGAAATAAGGGAGTACTATAGGTTAAAGTGATAGTCAAAAGCTGGTTGCTATGGGACTGAAGTTCCTTGTGTTTTAATGAAATTTACATTTTCTGCTACATTATCTTTTGTCTATCTCCTACGGTTTACCAGTAATCCAAAATTCCGTAAAATTCATCCAGAATAAAGTAGTCTTCAGGGGCTACTCCCAGAAAATTCAAGATATACATTTTATCTGTCAGGTAAATATCTTTAATACAGGATAGTTTAACCGAAATCGTTAGTTATTTTTGAGAAAATCAAAATTTTGGAAAAAAAGTTCCATGTAAAGGGTAGTTGAGAGTTGGGGATTTTCTTGAAAATCTTCGTGTCGCATCTTTGGAAGATAAACTTAAATATCAAGTTTTAGAATTTAACGGTCTTATCGTTTGAACTATGCTGTCCATAGACACACACACCGACCTTTAAAGATAGTTTTTTTGGATTCAGGGGGACACGAAACATGTATTTCGGGTGAAATTTTGGTGTCGAATTTTCTTTGTACACTATATACATAGTAATTATAGAGAAAGTAAAAATGACAAAGACAAAGCTGATTTTAAACACGCCAAAAAAATGGTTAATACAGGCTGGACCGAAAGTTTCTCACTCCCCAGTTTTAAGAAATAATAATTAGTCAATTTATGTTTTCAACATCAAGTATCGGTCTCACACCAAATTTAGAACTTTGTATGTCTGTCGTTGTTGGCATGGCATGCAATAATGCATCGAGCGAAACTTTCCACCAAATCCTTGGTGGTCGTTCCTCTTGAACCCTGGTGATGATTAATTGATCCCTTATCGTGGTCTGGGTTGTCAAAAAACACTATCTTGAAGTTTGGTCCACAAGTTCTCCATGACATTGATATCAGGCGAATTTCCTGGCCAGTCAGTCCGAACGTTGTTGAAGTGTTCCTTTATACCTTCAAGTCTTCGCAGTATGAGCTGTGACCATCCTGCATCAAAACACCATATTACCATTGGGAAACTGGGAGGAGTCTTCTTGAATATTGGCAAAATTGACAGTCTGTAATACTGACAGTAATAATGTTAGTCTGATTTTGTGGGAGAATGTGCAACTCTGTTTTCCCATACCGTGATATGCCACCTGCGACCATGATTCAGGGAAAGTTTTGGAACAAGGACTGGTAAAATACTGGAAGGATCATTCGTACGGATCCTACGATTTTGTCTGTTTGGTTTGGGTACGAGTTCAATGGGCTTTCATCTGTAAAAAGGATATGTGCCCTTTTACACGTCCTTCCGGAGTGTCGTCAACAAAACCTTCCCGGATTAATCTTTCACAAAATTTCATTCGATCATTGGTATTTTTTTCACTGAGCAAAGGCTTGACTGGTTCCTTATATGCAGTTTTACCCCAATCAGTGGACCTTACATAGCGCCTCAGTGCTGTGATCCCAATTTTCTTCCCACTGTCTTTGAATTCAGTCAAAAAATTCAGTTTCTTGACAACGCTTCCTATGCCCGCAACTTTATCCTTACACATCCCTCTGATCCTTCTTTTTGTATTTGGAGTAACTTTAGATGGTTTACCACTTCATTTTTTGTCCTGGACATCGCCCTCCTCTTTTCTAGCCCACTTTCGCACAGTGTTTCTGTCAACCTTCACACGTCGTGTAATTTCTTTTATTGACACCCCTTGTGCACTAAGAACTTGAATTTTTGTACGTAAATATTCCCTTGCTGAGAACATCTGTTGAAAAGAATGATTTAAGACTCTATACCCGTTCATAAATAAACAATAATAAAGACAAAAGAACTCTAAAGGGTCGAAAGTTTCTCACCCGGGTGATAAATTTATGGTTTATTTTAACCCATACTGTGCAAACCAACAGGTCTATAAACATTTCTTAATTCATACTTGAAGATAAATACCACCTGAAATGTAATTCTTTAACTCGAACTTTAAGCTTCACAATAACCAGCTTCCTTCGGAGGGCAAGAAAAAACATGTATCGAACGTAACGTCTAGCACATTTAAAGGTCGCATTCACACTGCGTCAACAATGTAACTGGAATCAATACAACACACATTGTTGTCTTACGAGAGGTATATTGGGTGCGAAAGCAAATGAGAAACTATCGGTCCGCCCTGTATATCTTGTACTAATGTCACTGGGATTCTAGATCTCTAGAAAAATCTCTAACCCCATTAGAGCAAGCCACTACTCTACTTCACCTGGATGTAAACTGTCGCTCAACTATAAAACCGCGTACTGTTCATAGATAATGATTAGCTCTATTACATATATAATAAATAAAACAAGTAGCAGAGTCATATATCCAGGACAAAATGCAGCAATGATGTGTTGCAAGTTTGCATATGTGCATCACTCCGACAGTTTTTAGCATCCAGAAATGCACCTTTCTTTAACACAATGCAGTGACTTACCAGAAGATGGAACTGTCCCACTCCTTCAACATATGAGTCATTTCTTGCAATCCAATTATCACCGAGGCTGATAATAATTTGTGGGCCACCATTCCCTCCAAATCTTACTTTGTTTAGTCTTCCCGAACAGTGTGTGACACACATTCACTACATTTTCGGCTACATAACGTAGCATTGCACCCAAAAGTTCGATACCGAGATTTCAACGGAAATGCATGTCTTGAGACCTCCTGATTAAAAAAAAAGCCATTGTCTGTGTGTGTGTGTGTGTGTGTGTGTGTGGGGGGGGGGTAACATAACTCAAAAACGAAAAGTCTTAAACACCCACTATTTAAGTTTAGTATCACCCAAGAATGCGACACGAAGGTTTTTAAGAAAATCCCCGCACCCCCAACGAGCCATGAAAATGCTCGAATTTCCATAGAAACCATCACTGTAGTCAACACTGATCGATTGCTACCATGATTGTTGTAGACGATCCCTGAGCCACTGAGATCATTAAAACAGAGAAATTATAGCCTATTAAAATGGTTCAGGTTTGTATACAGAAAGTTGTGTGAATGGAACGCAATATGTTCTCTACGTACCTCAAAGACGCCCAAGCAGCGACCGAGTTTGCCGCAGACCCCAGCCTCCTCCATCACCTCCCTGATGGCCGTCACGCTGGGCTCTTCCTCGGGCTCTACGCCACCGCCAGGAACGATCCAGTGGTCCGGACTTCTGGACGATGTCACCAGCAGCACCTGCACCAAGGGTACTCCAGTCATCACTGCGGCCCAACAAACAAACAGTTAGGGGTGTCTTTTTTGTTACAGCTCAATGCGTTTCAGTGCCCGTTCCTTTATCTTAATACTATATTATAAACAAATATAGGGGGGAGGGAACATAGCCATCGTGTAAAACGCAAAAATGTCATTCTCTTCAGAATGCAGATATCAAATCGGCAGTATTCAGGAGATTCCTGATATCGCAAGGTTTAACATGTCCTGAGGTTGTCTCTATTCTAAAACTGGGATGTGCACTGGTTCTGAGCAAGTAATCGCTAGCTGACTAAGGAATAATGTGTAGTTGTGTTGCGTCGAGGCAAGTCGGAGTGAGATGCAGTGGCGGCTGGACCTACGACTGACGAGGGAATATGGATGGATGCTTAGTTTGTGGGAAGATACTAAATAGAAGAGGAAATGTTAACCAATACCAATGTCACGCAAATGATTATGACCAATTTGGGCGAGAAGAACGAATCACAGTTGTCCAACAATTAAAGGAAGTTGTTTTGACACGATGTGAATCGGCCGTACGCCTCAGCTACAAGATTGCCTTGCAGATAGCGAGCAAATGTAAACCATTTCAATCAATTGCGGCCGTAGAGGTTTGTCCTGACCAGGTTCCAGAGTTTGTTATCAAGCACCGTTAGAAGGAAATGTGTGAGGATGTCACAAACCAGCTTGAATTTCATACTCTTCGGCAGCGGATGACAGTGCCGGTATCTCCGACACTGCCCAGCTAGCTATCTACACAAGAGGATTGTTAGCTGCAGTTCCAATGAAGGATACAACAGGATTGGGCATCTTCAAGTGTGTGGACGAAACTATGCAAAAGATGGGTTTACCGTGGAGTAAACTCAGTTCTGTGGCAACCGATGGCACTTCTGCAATAGCAGGACGGCAGAGTGGTCTTGCAGCACACATTAAAGATAAAATGAAAGAGTTAATTGCTATTCATTGTATCTTGCATCAATAGAACTAATGTGCCAAAAGTGTTATTTTTTATAAAGTAATGGTTGTTAAAACAATAAACATTGTCAATTCAAAGAACTTCTAGAAGACCTAAACAGCGAAAATCACTGTCAAGTGCGATGGCTCAGCCGTGGTAACGTAACGTACTGGAGAGATGACATTAGATTGCTTAGGAAAAGCAAACAGAACCAGAGCGTGAATTTGAAAATGAAGAGTGGGTCAGTGCCTTAGCCTTCTTGACAGATATTCATTTAAATGAACTAAGCATTTATATGCAAGGAAAATATCAACTCATTACCAATCTCTATGGAAAAGTTACTGCGTTCAAATGCAAATTATTTTTATGGGAGCGTCAGCTGCTTCAAGGACACCTCACGCTTTCCTAAGTTAACTTCGGTACTCCAAATTGCAAACCAACAAACGTTTGAAACATTTGCCCAAGTGCTGAAGGACCTATTTACAGAATTTGAATCTAAATTCCAAGGTATGGAAGAACTTGAAACCGAGTGGCATATACTTGCTGCTTCATTTTCTGTTGATTATAACACTGTGCGTGCTCAACAAAAATGGAATTGAACATAGAATTGAACGATAAATTTCAGAATAAAATTAACAAAAATTTCCACAACAAATATTTCCTCGTTCACATAGGCTCGCAGCGAGCGGTTAAAATAACTGCTGAAGTTAACCAAGTGCTGTTAAGGAAGCCAGCTTTCTGACCAGAATTTTCAATGTGTCCTCAGATTGTATTCTACACGATCAAAGACGCCTAAAATTGATCAGTTAGAGAGAGAGAGAGAGAGAGAGAGAGAGAGAGAGAGAGAACGATTAAAATTCAGAAATGGCGAAAATAGAGAATTGGCTTGAAAGTACAATTTTGTTATTCTCTAATTATGTATTATATAATTCTTATCACAATTAATAAAATATACACCGGTACTAGTACGTTCTTGTACTTTTGAGCAACCCGACTCCAAGCGATAACAGCTCGAATAAGTAGTGGGATGCCGAGAGCGAACTTTTTTTTTCCATCTTTCAATTTGGTTTATTCACATGCTTTACAATAAGGTAAAAATGTTACATTTTATGGAATGTCAATCTTTTTATAGGTTACATCAAATTTATGTTAGTATAATCTTCATTATTGTTATATAACATGACTGAAGATTTTGAGCTGATATTATATGAGCAGGGGTATGGTTAGGATGTGACAAAGCGACATCAGAACTCTTTCTCCAACATTAAGAGTCATTTGTTATCTTAATACTCCTCCCCATTTGCTTCTTTTAATGTGTTTCTTTCATGGCTTGATTGTTGCTATCATTTCTCATGTGCTGTGCAACTATGAATGGAGTGTAAGTGATTTCTTCAGTATATAAATTGCTGGAATCTAGAGCTGGACTTGAATAGCTTTTCAAAATGTATCTACCAGATGCACTTGAAAAATACCGCCTTGGGGGTAAATATGCTGTGGTTTTATTCATAGAGGGCATTTAATTGCCACTTTAGAACATCCAGAAAATACCTAATGTATGCTACATGCGTTATAGTATCACTGTTATTTTCAGTTATCAATAATAACGAATTAGTTTCATTATTCATCGGCATTCATTTACTATGTACACTGTTTATATTCGTCGTTACACACGATAGAGACATTTGTAATCAGCTATTGGCAACGCCGCAAGGGCAGCATAGCCAACTTTATGCGAAACCATCCGAACTGTCAAGAGCAGGATTCAGCGGCGGGGTACAGGAGCGTAGTAAAATCTGTTGCCTGTATACTCTGTAGACAGTTCAGCTTCGTGTTTCGTGTCCAAACCAGTGAGTTACTGCACAACCTGTAAGTTGAGGACTTGGCAACTGCAAGGGTTGGTCTCCAGCGGCACACCACTTTGGCAGGGGAGTGGGGCAGTGTTATCATGTTCTGAAAAATACAACAGCAAAAGCTGCAGCTCCTCGGACAAGGATACTGTGCTTTAGAAACTGAAGGAGGGAGAGGGGGAGAGAGGAAGTTGATTAACAGCATAAACTGGAAAAGAACTTCATGGCAATTCAGTCATAATTTCCCTGGCTTACGAGATCTTTTCAATGCTTCAGAATGAGAGTGAGAGAGAGAGAGGGAGAGAGGAAGTGGATCAACAGCAGAAACTGGAAAAGAACTTCATGGCAATTCAGTCATTTCCCTGCCTTACGAGAAGATCTTTTCAATGCTTCAGAATGAGAGGGAGAGAGGAAGTGGATTAACAGCATAAGCTGGAAAAGAACTTCATGGCAATTCAGTCATCATTTCCCTGGCTTACGAGAAGATCTTTTCAATGCTTCAGAATGAGAGGGAGAGAGGAAGTGGATTAACAGCATAAGCTGGAAAAGAACTTCATGGCAATTCGGTCATCATTTCCCTGGCTTACGAGAAGATCTTTTCAATGCTTCAGAATGAGAGGGAGAGAGGAAGTGGATTAACAGCATAAACTGGAAAAGAACTTCATGGCAATTCAGTCATCATTTCCCTGGCTTACGAGAAGATCTTTTCAATGCTTCAGAATGAGAGTGAGAGAGTGAGAGAGAGAGAGAGAGAGAAACCTGCTCTTCACATCAGAAATACTGAAAATGTATACCACGTTTCGTACATCAATCGACTTTGAGGAATGGCTTGCAGTCTACTTGGGATTACATCACATCTTAATAATAACTTGCAACGGGCCGACCAATCGTTCCATGTCTCCACTCAATGATTCCGTGTAGTTGACTCCCCAACAGGCTTCTGGCTTCTAGGCACCTGCTTGTAAGCCCTAGGGGAGCGTCAGTCCTACATAAGGGAGAGGGTAAGCAGACTACGAAAAAAAAAGTAGTTTTATAATTTAGTAATGGAGTTTTATTTATGGGTTCTTTTTAACTGCTGTGGTTCTTACCGTCTCATTCTATGAAAGACGGCTTGATTTTGCTCAGAGGCCTGTTTATCAGGCTTGAGGTTCTTTTACGTCCGTAAATCTACGACACGGGGCCAACGGCTTTACTTCCCTTCCGAAGGAAGTCCCTCTAAAGTCCTCCGCCGGGTTTGAACCCGCGTCCTTGGGTATATGAAGTTATCATGGTAACCATTACACTATAATTTAGTATGATTCATATTTAAAGCTATTTAACACATGTTTAAATAAAATAACTTCGCAGTAATAATTACTGCCTTTTAATAACAAATTACTCGTTGTACATAAAGGCAAACTAATAACGGTATTAATCTGAAATTTGGTAAAGGCCTATGTTTGTTAGTTAAGTACTTGTAACTTCTATGCAGAGCATAGGGCATCGTTACGATGTTTCCTTGATCGGATTTGCACTTCTAGTTTGTGAGTTCGCCGCTATACGCCATGGTGACGAACGATCGGCTCGTCACTCACAGATGACGCTGCAAGTATGAAATCAGTTAAAGAAGAAGAAGAAGAAGAAGAAGAAGAAGAAAAAAACTTAGCGGCGAAAAACATCCTTAGCATGGCTTCCTTCGGAAGGGAAGTAAAGCCGTGGGTCCCGTGTCGCAGATTTACGCACGTAAAATAACCTCAAGCCTGAAAAGAGGCCTCTGAGCAAACTTAAGCGGTCTTTCATGCCCGGTATAGAATGGGACGCTGAGAACCACAGCAGTTAAAGAGCGTCCAGAAATAAAACTCCGCTCTAATAGTATTGCAAGGTATGAGTAAAAGAAGTTGCAGATGTGCAATAGGGAAATCCTTTTCTACATAATATACGATCGCAAGTGTCTAATGACAGTAACAAAAGTACCAATTCATATCACATACTGAAGTAAAGTATCCAGTTTTCTCCAAAACATAATGGCCCTCAAACGGGACCGCTCCCCCCTTACCAATAGCCAATAACATTAGCAAACAAAACTAGGGCTGAGAGGCAACGTAGTACAATCTGTTTTCTGGAGAAACTGCGTGCAACATGTTCCAACCCCACACACCCTAATGCCAGGCCGGGGCAGGGTCATCATAATCTGAACAATACTTCAACCTCCTACGTATACAGCGTGTTAATGAACTATACCGAAATATTTTCGCAGAATATGTACATTACTTAAATAAGTTATTTGAGATAGTATGTTTATTGAAATTTTGATGTAACGGCTATACGTTTCTGAAGTGCCAGTACGCCACGTATCGTGGCACTTCGTTAGGAATGAATAATAATAATAATAAACATTTACTCTATGACAGGAATCGAACTCACGACCTTTGTGATAACAGCTTCCCGCGTTACGCATTAAGCCACCAGAGCAGTTGAAAAAACGCCTCCAGAGAAGGCTACATAACTTAAGAACGTAGTTAATGCACAGTGTCGCACTGTCAAGTGATTAGTTCGAGCTGCTAAAAATCGATATTTCTATACTCGGGCAGCAGTTTAAAGACATTTTTTCCACCTGCTTTGTTTTAACACCGACCTTTCATCACCTGATACCCACACGTTTAACGTTATGTTTATCCGGGGACCATGCATAGCCGATCTCAAATTACTTATATCAGTCGCGTGCACACTCTCGCAAATTATTTCGGTGTAGTTCATCAACACCCTGTAGATATAGTGCTAATTGACCATATCAATACATCAATACATTCAGAATGTCGACTTCCGTTGTGTAATGGTTACCATGCTGACTTCATATAGCCAAGGTCGCGGGTTCAAACCCGACTGAGGACGATGGATTTTCTCGGAAGTAAAAATCCTTAGCATGGCTTCCTTCGGAAGGGAAGTAAAGCCGTTGGTCCCGTGTCGTAGATTTACGGCACGTAAAAGAACCTCAAGCCTCATAGAGAGGCCTCTGAGCAAAATTAAGCGGTCTTTCACGCCCAATATAGAGTGGGATGCTGAGAACCACAGCAGTTAAAGAGCGTCCATAAATAACACGCCATTTTTTTATATTCAGAATAAAACATTTCTGAACGAAACTTGATATGAACATTTCTTTTGTTACCATAATCGTTACTTCAGAAATCATTCCGTGTCCCATTCTTACAAGAGTTCCCTGATATTTCGTTTCAATTCTTCGTTCAATATAAACCGTTTTCCTGTTATCAGCGTGCTTTCGTGTTTTACTCTGGCCAGAAAGAAGCCAAACTTCCCGAGAACAGCTGAACCACTTATTTGGCAATTAGGTAGTGCGAGAATTAACCCAAAAAAATCTTGAGTTCAATTCACACCACTTTCTCTACATCTCTGCAACAAATTATTGTTAAAAAGCTTATGCCTCTATTTACTTCATGCTAATCGAGAAAAAAATAGCAGGAATAGTCATATTACTTGCTTCCTTGTAAGTAGAAGCGAAATAAGGGAGTACCATAGGTTAAAGTGATAGTGAAAAGCCGGTTACTATGTGATTGAAGTTCCTTTGTATGGATACGAGTTGACAATTTCCTGTATGAGAAAAGTTTAAGTTTTTCAAAGCTGAAACCAAAAACAAGAAATATCTCAAAAACCATGAACTCCACGAAAAAAAATTGCATATAACACATAAATTGTGTGTTTTAACATGCTCTACATTTTTTGTGTGGCGAGTTTTTATCCATCTCTTACGGTTTAGCATTTATGCAAAATTCCGTAAAATTCATCCAGAATAAAGTAGTCTTCACAGGCTATTCCCAGAAAATTAAAAATATACATTTTATTTGCAAGGTAAATATCTTTAATATACGATATTTTAATCAAAATCGTTAGAGCCATTTTTGAAAACATCAAAATTTTCGAAAAAAAGTTCCATGTAAAGGGTAGTTGGGGGTGGGGGATTTTTCTCAAAATCTTCGCGTCGCATCCTTAGAAGATACTACATTTAAATACCAAGTTTGGTGTTTTATCGACTTTTCGTTTTGAGTTATCGTGTTCAGACACACACGGACCTTTTTCTGATTTTTTTTTTGATACAGGGGACCCTAATCTCGGTATCGAATTTTTGGGTGGAGTGCAATACCTTCTCTATACACTATGTAACAGTACGTATAGAGAAAGTAAACAAATAAACTGACTTTGCAACACTGTGCGGCGGAAAATGGGTAGGGAGTACAAGAGGCAAGTTTAAGAGGGGAAGTGCTCGAACTGCGCATATCAGAGTATAAGGATGAAAAGCTATTTCACCGCCCGCTTTACTCAGACGTCAATATTCTTGTTGCACGAAAGTCGAGACAAAGTTAGGAAACTCGCCGCATTCCACGACTCCCTTCAGTTCCAAACGAGCAATTAGTGACAACAGATACACTACTACAAGACATTCACATCCTGAGCCATTCAAACAAAACTTGATGTGTTCCATTCACATGACTTTCTCTACATCTCGGCAACAAATTATTGTTAAAAAGCTTATGTTTCTATTTACTTCATGCTAATAGAAAAAAAAAAATAGCAGAAATGGTCTTATTACTTGCTTCCTTGTAAGTAGAACAGAAATAAGGGAGTAGCATAGGTTAAAGCAACGGTTCCCAACCGGTGTGCCCCGGCACCCTAAGGTGCCGTGTGATGGGCTAAGGGGTGCCGCGAGATATTGAGATAAACAAAAACAAAAAAAAAAAACAAAAAAAAAAAAAACAAACAAAAAAAAAACCTTCTACTGAAGCCTTAAGTCTTGTAAGGTCTTGAAATAAAATAAGTCATATCAATTACTCTCATGCACGGCAGATGGTGATAGTGGTCGATTCATTTCAATAATTAAGTTATACTAGTATCCCACAGATGGCATTACAGCTATACCCTGCCGAACATTCCCGAGACTACTCGCTTCCTCATGAACATTCCCGAGACTTCGACAGATGAATATATAAAAGTGAACGCCTCTTGGCGCTTTCAGTTGTCTTCCTCGCGTTGATTCACAGTGTTTAGCTATGGATAAGTTCATTGTTAAACGTAAACGCCAGGACAGTGAAAGTGAACAGTCGGCTCCTACTGCTTGCTTTAAGAAGCCAAATCTTACAGTTTCTCCCGGACCGTCGGATTCACTACATAAAGAAGACAAACGAAAGAAAAGAACATACCAGGAGAGTTACTTAGCGTATGGATTTAAGTGGAATAACAACGAGGAAAACCCTATCCCTGTGTGTTTAGTTTGTGGCGAAACACTTAGCAACGAGGCCATGGTACCTAGCAAACTGAAGCGGCATCTTACAACAAAGCATCCTAGTGTGTCACAGAAAAGTGTAATGTATTTTTCACATATATTAGAAGGGGAGAAGAAAACAGCTGTGCGAATGGTAAAGAGAATGACCATAGGTGATACTGCTCTTGAAGCCTCATTTAAAGTAGCAGAACTGATAGCTAAAAAAAAGAAACCTCATACTCTTGGAGAGCAAATCATTTGGCCCTGCATGCCAAGTTATAGTTTCAACAATACTTGGCGAAGGAGCAGCTAATCAAATTTCGAAAGTTCCTCTGTCCAACAACACAATCAGCCGCAGGATATCTGAAATGGCATGCAATACCAACGAACAAGTCACGGAGAAAATAAAAACTTATAGAACATTTGCTTTGCAAGTAGATGAGAGTCTCGATATAGGTGACAAACCGCAATTCCTTGGTTTTATCAGATATATTGATGAAAAAGATATTAGTGAACAGTTTCTGTTCTGCAGACCCCTGGAGACTACAACCACAGGCCATGATATTTTCGTTTCTATTAATTCCTATCTCAATGACCATGATCTTTCATGGAAAGACTGTTGTGGTATATGTACAGATGGTGCACCATCTATGTCTGGGAAAATTAAAGGTTTTACTGCTAGAGCTCTCAATGAAAATCCATTCATTATTATAACTCGCTGTTTTTTGCATAGAGAGGCATTAGTCGGAAAAGCGTGTAATGAAGATTTTGCTGAAGTGTTTAACCAAGTTGTGAAAATGGTGAACTATATGAAGTCTCGACCTTTAAAGTGCAGAATTTTTGAACAGTTATGTCGCGCAACGGATGCAGCTCATACCTCTTTGTTACTTCACACAGAAGTAAGGTGGTTGTCGTGGGGTCGTGTATTGAGCCGGTTTCTCGAACAAAGAACAGCTAAAAACTTTTTTTAAGGATGAAAATCAAGACATATTTCACGAGCTCTTACTAAGTGATTCTTGGTGTTTTGAACTGTCGTATCTGGCACATATTTTTCATAAGCTGAATGAACTGAATGTTTCGATGCAAGGTCGACATGAAACAATGATCTCCTCAACCAATAAAATGAAAGGTTTTAAAAGAAAACTTAGTTCTTGGAAGTCTGCAGTTCAAAAAGGAGATTTGTCGAACTTTCCATCTCTTCTTAATGTGGCAGGAGATAAAGATCTGGGTAAACTGAAAGACCGCATTTGTGATCACTTATCAAGACTGCAAGATGCGTACTTTCCAACTATTTCCACTACGAATCTCGACTGGGTTGTCTCACCATTTGATTTGATTTGATTTCGTAGATAGTGCAGAGGAAATAGATTTCACTGCTTGCGAACGAGATGAATTTATTGATCTTTGCGCCGATTCCACACTCAAAGGTAAGTTCACCATCGGTGGCTAGTTTTTGGCTTTAACGGAGAGAGGAGTACCCTAACCTAATGAAGAAAGCAATTAATGCACTTTTGCCCTTTTCAACATCCTATCTATGCGAGCAAGCCTTCTCTGCTATGGTGACAAAATGCAAAGCAAGAAATAGACTGAATAACCTTGAGGATGATTTGCGTGTTTCACTGTCAACTGTAAGACCCGACATCACATATCTGTGCTCTAAGCATCAATCACAAGTTTTACATTAATCATTAATCGAACAAAATTTATTGATGTATTTTTACTCAGTGTTTGTAGTAAAGTTTACTGTATTATGTTATGGTGTACGTTATTATATAATATTTCATTAAATCAACATATTAAGCTTAATTTTCTTTTAATTCAAGGAAGGGTGCCCCTGGTGTTTAATGTTATTCCCATGGGTGCCGTGAACTTCAAAAGGTTGGGAAACACTGGGTTAAGTAATAGTCAAAAGCTGGTTGCTATGTGACTGAAGTTCCTTTGTTTGTATGGACACGAGTTGACAAATTCCTTCCTGTATGAAATAAGTATAAGTTTTTCAAAGCTGAAACCGAAAACAAGAAATATCTCAGGTCTTGGAAGACTGTTGCAAGTTTATCGTTAATAATCCGTAATATTTGAGAATATTTAAGTGTTTAAGTTAATTTATTATTGTGCTACGAGTGAAATTAGACGTGACCGTGCCCGCATCGCCTGCATTTCTACAAAAGCTACTCAAACTCGGGTTACCTAAAATGTCTTCTCAACCGATTAACCTAACTCAAAGTTATTCATCAATTGCTAAAAGTGGTACAAATAAAGATCAGGTCATTGTTATTGAATATCATGGTGGTATCCCTCTCAAAGATTATATATATATACGCTATTGGCCAACTCGCTGATCCTTCTCACATTAGATTTGTGTCCAGAATCTCAAACAACCGAATCTGCATCTATCTGACAACTAGCTGAAACGTTATGTGCCCAGCATCCAAAGATCAAAGTTAGTAACGTAACCCTGACCCTAAGGCCACTCCTTACTAAACAACGCAGGATCATACTCTCAAACGTGTGCCCAGTTATTGCAAATTCTGTGTTAGAACGTGCTTTGAGTCACTTTGGAATTAACCTAACCTCTGCAATAACACACATTCGTGCAGGTTTTAACACCACACATTCTCATTTCCGGCGCCAACTTTATGTCCAACCTGAAGACCTTGAAAAACTTCCAGATAGCTTTGAGGTTTACTATGAGGGCACTTCCTACTGGATTTTCGTTTCCTCTGATGCCCCCATGTGCTTCATATGTAAGATGTAGGGTCACTTGGCACGTCAGTGCTCTCACCAAGTTACTGATCCTCCAATCTCAACCAGCACTGACCCAAGACTTTTCTTCTCTCAAAACAAAAGAATTGCTTCCCAACGTTACTTCCGTTATCATAAAATGGAGCTAATTCGATACGGGTTTGGCAGAGTCGCCAAATTGCGAACTCCAGGGTCGCATTCTGCGACTTCCAGCGCTGGATGCTGCGACTTTCACTGTTCCTAATAATACAGCGTTGGAGCGCCTGAATATTTCAGCAAAACAATTGAAAGACCAATCTTTGACTGCTCTTGTTCGCACAAAGCGGCCACTTTCCTCTATCAGTAGTGAATCGACCGAAAACTCTTCACTTCTGACGTGCCTCACAAAGTAAAAGATGAATCGTCTGATGAAGACAGTACTCAAACGCATAAAACTACCCCCCCTAGCTAAAAAGCCCAAACCATCACATACAGTACCCTTTATCAGCGACTCTCTTTTGTCGATCAAGCCATTGTTGGATGCTACACCAAATGCATTTGTATTCGTCTTCCCAAAACTTTGTAGCTTCTATGATAATACTTACGGCTCTAATGATGTCACCAAAGTAGCCTTAACCTATACCTCAGATTTGCAGGGCATAGTCGAGACGCTTCGTAAGATCTATCCCCACCTTACAGACAATAGCATCAAGAATCGCACTACTCGTCTGCTGAAGAAATTGTTGGCAACATTAGAGGACCGCTCTAATGTACCGAGAAGTGCCCCTACAGACGCTGTTATAGGCGTAGGAACGCTTTAAAACAATGAACTGTGATCTCACCTTACTACAATGGAATATCAATAGTTTTCACTCAAATCTCGAATATTTACAGCTACTCTTGCATTCTTACAATCCTCTTATTGTTTGTTTACAACAAACTAACGTCAATGGAGATTATACAGCTCCTCTCAGAAAATATTCTGGCTATCACCGCACAGAAGCTCGACGAGCTAGTGGAGGTGTTACCACGCATGTTATTGACATCTTACCGCACAAAGAAATACTTCTCAATACTCCATTGGAAGCCGTAGCTATCTCCGTTCTTTTAACAACAGAGCTATGCATCTGCAATCTTTATCTCCCGAACAGCTTTACTGTTGATCTCTCTACGCTTTCCGCACTGATCGCTCAACTCCCCAAGCCATTTATGTTACTAGATGACTCTGCTCTATAGTCTGCCAAAAACTCGCACCATTTTCTCTTGCGAACTTTTCCCCATCCGCTTTGCCCTAGACTATATAACAAAGACTTGAACTCCAACATTATTTTCACTGATTCTTTAAGTGCCCTAGTGGCCCTATAACAGCGATCTCCTCGCCATACTTTGGTAAACGAGATTCACCTATTATACAATGACTTAATATCATCTGGCAAACAACTCATCTTTGCATGGATACCATCTCACAGTAATATACGAGGTAACGATCTTGCTGACACTGCCGCTAAGGAAGCTACAAAGCATCCATGTGCTTTACCAGATCTCATGCTTCCTCATGAAGACTACTTAAGACGCAGCATCCTACAGCATTGGAAGACAGACTGGACTACAACATCCACCAGTAAACTACATGATGCCTGCCCAGTACCTAATTTGGCTACGTGTATTACGACTCTTACCTGACCAGATCTCAAGCTTCCTCATGAAGACTACTTAAGACCCAGTATCCTACAGCAGTGGAAGACAGACTGGACTACAACATCCACCAGTAAACTACATGATGCCTGCCCTACCTAATCTGGCTACGTGTATTACGACTCTTACCTGACCAGATCTCATGCTTCCTCATGAAGACTACTTAAGACGCAGCATCCTACAGCATTGGAAGACAGACTGGACTACAACATCTACCAGTAAACTACATGATGCCTGCCCAGTACCTAATCTGGCTACGTGTATTACGACTCTTACCTGACCAGATCTCAAGCTTCCTCATGAAGACTACTTAAGACCCAGTATCCTACAGCATTGGAAGACAGACTGGACTACAACATCCACCAGTAAACTACATGATGCCTGCCCAGTACCTAATCTGGCTACGTGTATTACGACTCTTACCTGACCAGATCTCAAGCTTCCTCATGAAGACTACTCAAGACGCAGCATCCTACAGCATTGGAAGACAGACTGGACTACAACATCTACCAGTAAACTACATGATGCCTGCCCAGTACCTAATCTGGCTACGTGTATTACGACTCTTACCTGACCAGATCTCAAGCTTCCTCATGAAGACTACTTAAGACCCAGTATCCTACAGCATTGGAAGACAGACTGGACTACAACATCCACCAGTAAACTACATGATGCCTGCCCAGTACCTAATCTGGCTACGTGTATTACGACTCTTACCTGACCAGATCTCAAGCTTCCTCATGAAGACTACTCAAGACGCAGCATCCTACAGCATTGGAAGACAGACTGGACTACAACATCTACCAGTAAACTACATGATGCCTGCCCAGTACCTAATCTGGCTACGTGTATTACGACTCTTACCTGACCAGATCTCAAGCTTCCTCATGAAGACTACTTAAGACGCAGCATCCTACAGCATTGGAAGACAGACTGGACTACAACATCCACCAGTAAACTACATGATGCCTGCCCAGTACCTAATTTGGCTACGTGTATTACGACTCTTACCTGACCAGATCTCAAGCTTCCTCATGAAGACTACTTAAGACCCAGTATCCTACAGCAGTGGAAGACAGACTGGACTACAACATCCACCAGTAAACTACATGATGCCTGCCCAGTACCTAATCTGGCTACGTGTATTACGACTCTTACCTGACCAGATCTCAAGCTTCCTCATGAAGACTACTTAAGACCCAGTATCCTACAGCAGTGGAAGACAGACTGGACTACAACATCCACCAGTAAACTACATGATGCCTGCCCAGTACCTAATCTGGCTACGTGTATTACGACTCTTACCTGACCAGATCTCAAGCTTCCTCATGAAGACTACTTAAGACCCAGTATCCTACAGCAGTGGAAGACAGACTGGACTACAACATCCACCAGTAAACTACATGATGCCCACCCAATACCTAATTTGGCTACGTCTATTAAGAATCTTACCCGACGAGACCAAAAACTAGTAACTCGAATATGTCACACTGCGCTAACCCATTCCTATCTCCTATCTCATGAACCTGCTCCTACATGTACTCTATGTAACTCTGATTACAGCTTGCCCGAGATATACTGCTGAGGGACTTAACTGTGGAGTTCCTGTAAACCTACAGCTGGCCTTGGGTGATCAACAATGCCGCAGGAAAGTCATCAACTTCATGAAAATGTGTAAAATTATTAATGGTATTTAAATTATTGCTAATTTGTTATTGTTAATTAATCAATATAAGATGTAATGTAACATTTTGTAATTCTACCTCATTGTACAACTCAGTGTTCAGTCGCGATATGACGTCATTGATGAAGCCACTATAATAAATTAAAAAAATAAGGAATATCTAAAAAACGACCAACTCCACGAAAAAAATGTGTATAAGATAAATTGTGTGTTTTAACGTGCTCTACATTTTTTGTGGGGTAAGTTTTTGTCCATCTCTTACGGTTTAGCAGTTATGCAAACTTCCGTAAAATTCATCCAGAATAGTCTTCAGAGGCTATTCCCAGAAAATTCGAAGTATACAATTTTATTTGTGAGGTAAATATCTATAATATACGATATTTTAACCAAAATCGTTAGTCGCATCCTTGGAAGATACTGAACTTAAATACCAAGTTTGGTATTTAACAGTCTTTTCGTTTTTGAGCTATGCTGCCCTAAGACACACACACACACACACACACACACACACACACACACACATTTTACTAAAAATGCTTTTTTTGGATTCAGGCGGTCTGAAAACTGTATTTCCGGTGAAATCTCGGTATGGAATTTTTGGGTGCACATTATGTACATATTACGTATAGAGAAAGCTGACTCAATGGTAATGCAAAGGTAGCAGGCAGGCCATTGTTGCGCAATTAATTTTTGCTCAGTTTATGTTTCAAGTATAGAAAGTGTGAAGATTCAGAAAGAGCATTTCTGTACAATGCTTTTGTACGACTTCAAATGTAACTTAAATGAAATGCAGTCACTTGAGCGTTTGAGGGAGGCTTTGGGGGACTATTCACCATCACGTGCTGCTGGTTTACAGGGGGGGGGGGCGACAATCTCTTGAAGATGAAGAGAAGAGTGGCAGTGACTGACAAAAACAATGATTAGGGAAGATCCAAGACTAACCTACAGTCCCTGTTTTTTAACCATCCTCCATCAACACCTTCAGGTAAAAAAAAATCTTCAAGATGGGTGCAGCATAATTTAACTGAAGCACAGAAGCTCCATAGGGTGCAATGGTGCCAAGAAATGCTTAACAGATTTAACTGAGGAGATATAGTACATATGCATAATTTAACACGTAAAGGGTCATTCCTCCTTTCAGGTGCTTACCAACGACAGCGGTGGATGTTATATAGGATTGTAGTGCCAGTAAAGCTACACTCACAATGAGATGCAGGCGCAGACGCAAGAAGACGCCATTCACAACGCAATCGTAAGCGAAGCGCAACGCAAGAAGTTGGCACGGGTTTCCAGATCCACAAGTAACATGTGAATATCTTCCAAGTTAGAAACTGAATAACATAACCAACAATACCACACAAGAAAATTCACTCATTCTTTTACTAAATAAATACATTACATAACAACTGACGCTCGCGGCAGTGACGTCACATTGCTCATTCAAAATTATTGAACATAGTACAAGTATAGAGACTTCAGCTATACATTTAATTAATTAAGAATTATTTCTCTATGCATTCGATTTATGAGAACCAAGAAATCTAGACACAGATGATAGTTACATCAATTAAATCAAAGAAGGATTTGCAAGGAGACTCATAACCTCTTGAGGAAGATTAGAGATGGCGCGGCACTGCACGGCCAAATAGAAGAGCATGCATGTACAGCAGGTCCTATAAAATCTTGCACTGCGGTCGCTTGTTATTGAATTCATAGGTAATACATAGAGAAAAGAAGCTGAATTCCTCCTCTTTGCATGCAACGCAAGGATAAAGTTTGGAGTTTGCAAACTCTTGCATTGCGTTCCGTCTCGCGTGTTTCTATGTGAATGCTTAGATCTTTTGTGACCTAGCGAAGGCTTTTGACTGTGTGAATCGTGAGATTCTGATAGCTAAACTAAATTTCTATGGAATAAAGAATAACATATTAGATTGGTTCATTTCATACCTAGAGAAGAGAAAACAAAGGGTCGAAATTAATAACTCCAATGGGTATCAAAATAGTGCCTCAGAATGGAAATCAATAAAACATGGTGTTCCCCAGGGCTCAATCTTAGGGCCTCTTTTGTTCTTGGTTTACATAAATGACCTCCCATTATACATTAACAGTTTTGCAAGTATTTATTTATTTGCAGATGACACTAGTGTTCTAGTAACAAGTAAAGATTTCAATGAATGTGTAGTTAAATTAAACTATGTTCTAAATTGTATGTCAAATTGGTTCAAAGCAAACAAACTCTCAGTAAACCTTGAAAAAAAAAAAAAAAAAAAAAAAACAATTAAATTTATAACTACTCGCTCACCACAAACGCACACAGAAATAGGAATTAATGATACATTGTTAGAACAGCTAAATGAAGTCAAATTTCTTGGCCTTCAGGTAGATAAGCGTTTGGACCGGAAGTCACATATTAGCTTCATCACACCTAAACTTTGCTCAGCATGTTATGCTCTCCGTGCACTGGTTAAATTTCACTCAATCGATACACTTAAGTTGGTGTATTTTGCCTACTTTAACTCCATCATCGAGTATGGAATAATATTCTGGGGTAATTCAGTAGATAGTAAATGCATATTCCGGATACAGAAGAAAGCTATACGAATACTCTGTAATGCTTATAGCAGACAGTCATGCAAAGAACTATTTCAAAAATTGGGCATCCTCACCTTACTCCATTTTAAAATTCTATGCAGTTAATCGACATAGTTTTATAACAAACATGGAAATTCATAACATTAATACTAGACAAAAGGGATTGATTCATCGTCCCAATGCCAATCTTCGTTGCATTCAGAAAGGTGTATATTATGAAACAATCAAGATATTTAATGATCTCCCCAGTAATCTCAAAGAAAATGTTGGGAATTTCAGGGCTTTTAAGGCCTCTCTTAAGGAGTACCTCTGCAATAAATCATTTTACTCTGTAGATGAATATTTAAGTGACAAATCTGCCTGTCAATACCGTTAATAATCATTGTATTTATAAATATTACAATGTATTGCATTTTGTGTGTAATAGTGTGTGTGTGTGTTTTATATTAAAATTAAACTGATTTATACTTTGACTTGCACGAATGTGTCAAATGAACTTTTTTTAGTATTTAGCAATGACACAAGGTCTGTAAAGCCTGATGTTTTGATATTTTACACTAGTACATAATTGTAAATCTTTGCATTGGAAATTATATACCATATTTGTAAATATGTATTGTAATTTGTTGACATTTATGAAGAGTACATAATACAATAATCATGTTTTAATTTATATGATTGCTACTGGTAACTATTATATCGATAATTTGAAAACTATCATCTGACATAACATTAGTTTTACATATGAAATTATATTTATTTATACATTTTAACACTATATTTTGATACTCTTTGTTTTTATGTGCATGCAAAAAAAAAAAAAAAAAAAAAAAAGGATTCTGTTGTTTTTGTAACCTATGCTTTAGCACTAGAGCTTTATACATTTTTTTTTTCATAGTATATAAACATATATATATACATGTATATGCCTTGACAAGTTCTATGTTCAGTGGCTTTCTGGCCTAAACGAACCTGCAGAATGCTTTCTAATCTAATCTAACGATGAGTCCAAACTCTTGTGCTTACGTTGCATCTACGCTTGCATTTCACTGTGAATGTAGTGTAACTCCTGTAACTGCGCTATACTTGGAGTATCGTATTTTCATTGGTGGCCTTCTTATCCAAAAGTTCCTAAAACGAATGAAGTTGTATTGAGTTGAAATGGCAAATTCAAGAGTAACTTAATATGTATGTTTTCACAGTTTCCGCTGAAGTATTGGTTACCAGATCCTGGACACGAACCACACAAAAAGTAAGATCGCAAATGTACGCTAAAATTCAGATAGAATCGCAACATGCGTTCCATTTTTCTAAAACTCGCATTTTTATAAGAGATTGTCTAAACTAATCTTGTTTCGTATCGATTTTAAATTTTCTGATCATCTATGCCGAACTCGTGTTTAAGATGTCAACTTCCTACAAGTACTTCGCCAGGAGAGTCTCCTCCAAACTACTTAACTTTTTTGCTTTCTCTACACGTACTACGTACATAGAGTATAGAGAACCTATTGTATTGCACCCAAAAATTCAATACCGAGATTTCACCGGAAATATGTTTTAGGGTCCCATGTAAAAAACAAAAAAAAAAAAACAAAAAGAATTTCATTCACATAGCAACCAGCTTTTGACTATTACTTTTGGTACTTCCTTATTTCACTTTACAATTGTTGCACAGATGTAGAGAAAGTCATGTGAATGGAACACAGATTCCTTGGTAGTGTTTAACGCCAGCTTTTTTACTTTGTAATTACAGCGATTCATGAAAGACAAAAAAATCTGATGTGCATTCACATAACTTTCTCTACATCTCTGCAAGGAAGCTTATGCTTCTATTTACTTCATGCTAATCGAGAAATACATGTTTTGAGACCCCCTGAATAAGAAAAATGTGTGTGTGTGTGTGTGAGAGAGAGAGTGTATGGGCAGTATAGCTCAAAAACGAAAAGTCCGTTAAAAACCAAACCTGGTATTTAGGATTGGTATCTTTCAAGGATGCGACACAAGAGATTTTGAAGAGAATCCCCCTACCCCAAACTACCCTTTACATGTAACTTTTTTCGAAAATTTTGATTCTCTAAAATGGTTTTAACGATTTTGATTAAAATATCGTATATTAAAGATATTTTCCTGACAAATAAAATGTATATCTTGAATTTTCTGGGAATAGCCTCTAAAGACTATTTTATTCTGGATGCGTTTTTCGGAATTTTGCATAACTGCTAAACCATAAGATGGACAAAACCTTACCACACAAAAAATGTAGAGCCCGTTAAAACACACAATTTATGTTATATACTTTTTTTTCGTGGAGTTGATGGTTTTTGAGATATTCTTTGTTATTCATTTCAGCTTTGAAAAACTTATAATTTTCTCATACAGGAATTTGTCAACTGCTGTCCATACAAACAAAGGAACTTCAGTCACATAGCAACCAGCTTTTGACTGTCACTTTAACCTATGGTACTCTCTTATTTCTCTTCTACTTACAAGGAAGCAAGTAATAAGACTATTTCTGCTAATTTTTTCTCTCGATTATCATTAAGAAAATAGAAGCATAAGTTTTTTAATATTTTTTGCAGACATGTAGAGAAAGGCATGTGTATGGAACACACAGGATTTTTTGTGTACTTCAAAAACTTGGAAAAACAATTAATTTGACAGATGTTGCGCATGACAAGATGGCGGCTGGACACAAAACGTGATTCATTTCCGCCCTCTAGTCCTACTGTGTTAGTGTAACGAGCATGTCAAGGTTAATGACTTTCATATAACGAACAAACGAACAATACGTAGCAGTAATTACCTACTTACACAGTAGGGAAAGAAAACAGTCCACACACGTGCACCAATTGTTACATAATGCAAAGGTCATATTTACTCAATTGGTCTTGTTACTTTCACTACATGGACATAGTGTATAGAGGAAGTATTGTATTCCATACAAAAATTCCATATCGAGATCTTACCGGAAATACATGTTTTAAAACCCTCTCTCTCTCTCTCTCTCTATTTTAAGGAAAATGTGCGTGTATTTGTCTGTAGGCAGCACAGCTCAAAAACGAAAATACCGTTAACGCCAACATTTATATTTAAGATTGGTATCTTCCAAGGATGCGACACGAAGATTTTCAAGAAAATCTCCCCGTCCCGAAATACCCTTTATTGGAAAACAATTGCAAAATTTTGGTTTTCTCAAAAATGGTTAACGGTTTTTATTAACATATAGTGTGTTGAAAGATGTTTATATGGCAAATAAAATGTATATCTTTCTTTTCCTTTCAGAAACTGATCCCGTCTACCTGAATTTATTTACAAGCAAACTAACGGTGTCTCTACTCGGAACACGCACCAGGAAATCCAGTTTTATCCCTACAACGTGATGTAACCACATACGTATCGCACATAAACACTCTTTGTGGTATGGTATACTGCATTTGGAAACACTTCAAGCAAACTTTCTTTTTATAAATGATCGATCAGCATTACATGCTTTACAGCTCTCTGAGAATCTTAGAATATAAATACATAATTAATAATAAGAGGTTCCTTTTAACTATGAAACATGGTATAGTGTTAAAAGTGATATTGTGAGAGTAGAGAGTAGTTAATGATCGGAATCATCGGAGTTCCTGAGTGTCTCTTCAGGCGATGTTGTACGTCAAATCCCCTGGAACGTCCGGCAAGTGTAAGAAGAAGCGAGAGGCGATCTTGCGTATAAACTTGTCAACTGGAAGGAGGCCGAATTCTTGATGGTTCCTGAGAAACCAAGGAGCGTTGGTAGCGATTCTCAGGAATCTGTTTTGGAGTACCTGTAAACGGCGTATGTGAGTGTTTTAAGCAGTGCCCCGGACTTGAGTTTGGTGTCCAGCATTACTCCAAGATACTTGACAGGTGTGGTAGAAGGTAGCCAGATGATTTCTTTATTATAAATATTCAGGGCAGGGGCGTTGGTAATACGTCGCAACGAACAAATCTTAGCTTTAGTTTTTTTCTGTGTTAAGAAGTATTCGCCAAGCAAGAAACCACTCTGCAAGACGATTAAGAGAAGATTGAAGTGTGTGAATAGCTTCAGAGAGATCTGTGTGTGAGAAGAATAATAATACAGTATCGTCGGCGTATAACGCTATGGAAGTGGGGGCCAAGTCAGGAAGATCGTAGGTGTAGATATTGAACAAGACCGGAGCGAGTATCGAGCCCTGTGGAACTCCTGCTTTAACAGAGCGCCGCCAATACGAACGACAAAGGTACGTTCTCATAGAAAACTGCAAATTGTAGTGATCAGATATTGAGGAAAGCCGATGCGGTAGGGTTTGAGTACTAAGTCATCGTGCCATACTTTATCGCAGGCCTGTGCTACATCTAGGAACAGGGCTGTTGTGTGCTGACGCTTTTCAAATCCATTAACAATTGCTTGTGTTATACGTAGCAGTTGATGCGAAGTAGAGTGCTTAGATCGAAACCCGAACTGCAAATCTGGAATTATATTGTTTTGAGACGCATGTTTAAGGAGACGTTGAAGTATTACCTTTTCAAGGATTTTGGATAACGTCGGTAATAGACTAATTGGACAACAGCTACCCGGAAGACTTTTAGGCTTGTTTGATTTGTGGAACACTACAATGTGAGCAACCTTCCAATTCTCAGAAAAGTAACTGAATCGGAGACAGGCATTCAGTTACTCTTTTAGTGCTACATTAGGTAGCAGATCGAGTCCTTGAGATTTTTTAAGAGGAAGATCAAGCAAAACATTCCTAAAGTTATTCAAGTGTGATGACAGAACCGGGGTAAGGGAAAGGCAGTGAAGGTCACGCGAGCCGTACTGCTGGTGGCCAAGTTTTGAAACAAACGTACCCTTCTACACATTGGGTGATTTATGAACGAATCGCTCGTATGAACGACTACAAGGAAAGAATCGCATGAATCGTGTCAACCATAGCAGGTATCGTCGTTCAAAAAGAATCGTAGATTTGAAGCATGATGATCAGGTATTGGGTTTTTTTTTGTTTGTTTGTTTTTTTTTTTTTTGCTTCAATCCTTCATCGTACCAAGCCGAGCTTCGACGAAAACTGGCGAGTGCGCACGATGATGTGTACAGGGATTTACAACCATTTATTTTATTGTGAGAAAATAAATAGTGCTGAGGCGATGCGGCTAAATATAAGAATATATAACTATATTATATATATTATATATAATGTACATAAGAAAACGAACACTACCGATCATTGCCGAAGACATCACGAGCGTCTTCATTGTTTAGGGATGAGTTATTGCACGTGTGAAAGCAAGCGTTAGAATTTACAACTGTTTTATATATATTTATTTCTTGCAGTATCTTAAATATAATATATGCATAGCTAAATCGTCACTACATTAGCAAGATATATAATTCAGAAACAACATTTTACGACAAATAAAGCAATTACGCTTCAACATAATAGGTATAGAAACATACTGTTCTAATACATTAAAATTACCTCAAATATTCCTGAAGAAAATAATAATTATTCTGGGTACTAGCGTCACCTTATAATGACGTAGTGGCGCGCAACCGCGACGGTGATGAATAAGAATTACCTTGCGTATTGACATTACACAAATACCGCCATTTTACCAAATATATTTGCAATAGATGGAAGAGTAGAACGTTTATATATATATTTTTTAGGCCAAAGGATCTATCATATGACCCGTGTATAATATAAGTCAAACACTGAAAATGAATGGCTCGACCCAACATTAACCTATAGGAGTGTGGATAGCGTAAGCTCTATTACTCTGTCACACGGTGATACTCATTGCTGCTGTTATCAACAGACGCGAACGCAATACTTTACAATTTGTTAATGCAAATCCATGTTGTGCTACAAGACCTGTCAGGCGGCATCAAATACAATAACATTATAAATAGTAAAAAATAATTTAGACTGAGTACGGTCGCACTCAATTGTCAATAGAGATAATCTAATGAAATAAAGACATTAAGATATATGTGCGTGTAGCATAGCCCAAAAGCGAAACAAAAATGTATAGACCATAAATTATGCGTTTTTACCATATTTACATTTTTACTTTCTCTAGTCCGTACGTACAATGTCATGATATCTTAAACATATGTCATTTTAATTAGAATTATTAGTCATTTGAGAAAATAAGAAAATTCGAGATTTTTCTTATCGTTGGTTTCAATTATGTTTATTTTTCTCAAACAGAAAATCGCCAAATTTCAATATCAATCGCATAAGAACAGATTTTAAAATTTCAATATCGCTTTAACCTAAAGCGATTGATCCGCGCCAAAACAAAAGCCAGGTGCCCAGTGCCTTCCGCCATTCGCGACAGAAACGCCGTCACAATTTTTCGGCGCGTACACAAACAGAGCCCTTTATGTAACTCGACGAAGATGATTCTGTACAACCAGGAACCGTTAGCGGAGATAGGTGACTAATACGAATAGCATGTTGCAACTTGCATTGGATTACATTCTTGCGCGCACTACTATTGTGTTGAACCGCAGCCACGTGGATCCGTTTTGACGCGGGCCAATTTAAAAGTAAATAGAAAATAGTGTTCTCTTATTTTCCTTCTGTTAACGAGCAACCAAGTAATACGACCATGTTGTTGTCCTGATTGGTCATATCGGACGATGAATGAAATAATTGAAATGATGCTCAAATGTTCTCGGGGTCCATGGAGCTGAAAGTTACACGGCATTCGTCTTCTCAAGATAAGGGAAAACCTTATCCGGGTATTTCATCCTAAGCAAGATTCGAACACGCTACCCAGGCGGGCTAAAAATACAATTACTGCTAATGTTTATCTACGGAAGCATTTTGTCACACCCACGGTACTACAAGGGACTCGCTTGGCTGCGGAGAGGTAAAACTGAGGCAAAAATTACTTTTTCCTACATCTGGGTGAACATAAAGGCAAAATCCTATACAACAGGGGAGAACCTAATTAATTCAATAAAGAAGAACGCAGATGAGTAAACTAAATGGCACTTTATAGCATTACCTTAGGTTTCCTCATGGCACGAGGTCAATCTTGGTGTCCTAGTTGCACATGTTCTTTTCACTCCTTACAATTCAAAAGAGAGCAATACCGTGCTTTTTCTGAACACTAAAGTTAGCAATGTCGCCAACATATGATAATTAACTATATACAATGTTACCACATCCTGTGCACAGAACCAGGATGTGACACCTCCCCCTAGGTCACCAAGTTTGACGACCGCATCAAAATATACATGGTACATTGTACATGAGCCGTTGACTTGAACAACTAACAAAATATACATTTAAGAATTGCTGCCACTAACAGTACATAGTAAACAGGGGTCTTAAGCCTCGCTCACGCATAAAGTTACAAGTTATCACTCACTGCACCTATAAGGAGGCAATGTTAATGTATAGGCCTCAAACATGCTATTTGGTGCAGGCGCCGGGAATTTGGTAAAGGGTGGCCCTTTGTAAAATTCTTCACCACGTGGCCTAACGGTTTTTTGTCTTAGGATTTGAAATTCTTCTTTCTTGATTATCCTAAAAGTTATTTATAAAAGGTGGTCCAGTTTTCTAGTTTAGTCTAAAAATTCCCATTGTTCTAGTCAAATTTGTTGTAAAATTTAATATGTGGTGAATTTCCTTTGTGGCGTCCTTTGTTCTCATTTATTTGGCGATATTTTGTGGTCGGGATGGGTTAATTCTTCCAAATTGATATGTTCTAGTAATTACTAAATTTTTATTTGCCAGTGAATAACATTTTTTTATAATTAACTTGATTTGACTTCAACAGTGATTGCGTCGCAATATTCATTATAACAGCACGTGGAGTGGCTTGGTTTCTAGGTTTCGTCTTAAAAGTGATTCTTCTGTCTTATTTCTTGTAAGTTTGGATGTATTATTAGATTATTAATACTAAATTGTTTTATTTGCAGTGATTTATATGTGAAGTTCATTTTACAACACTCTAAATAGCTACGTAGTGTTGCATTCACACTAACATTTTGTTCAGGTTAGTGTTATAAATACATTTTCGTGTGGTAATTTACTTAAAGTGTGCTACAGTTATAAATCGCGTGTGTTACAAGTCTCTTTTCTGGTAAATTATTCCACGTCTTGAAAAAAACAGTAATTTCACTATGCTCAGTTTCTATATTGCAGGGGTTATAATTGTGTGATGCTTTCTTATTTTATATTGTGATTTTCAAAATTCTCAACGTTTCCTGGCCATTGTGTAAATGTTTGTGAAAAATGCTATAACCGCGTGTTTGCATCCCCGTGGGTCTTTTAGGAAGAACTGGTTCATTAATATTTCATACTTATCACTAATTTTACAGTTCAAGTTTTATCTAGCATTTATTTGGTAAATTATGGTTTCGTGGAGATCGGAGTGATTGTACATTGTGTAAGCATGGAAGCAGTATTTTCAGCATAGAACGAGTGTGAAGGTTGTGAAGAATTTTACATGAGATTGTGAAGTTTTAGTGTTACAAAAATTCCGAGTGTTGAAACTAGTATTCTCAGTTTTTATGCTTATAGTGTTGTGAACATTGTAGGGAGTTCAGTGATAGTATGTTACGCTATTTCAAGACTCATAGCAGGTAACCTCTTTTGCAATTTTTTTTTTTATTATTTTTAATTCCATTTACTAATATCTGTGTAAAAATCGTGTTATAAAACTCACGTGGCTTGATAAGTCTTATGAGAAGCCTTTGTGCTCAATCTTTTCAAATCCTCGCCGTGGGCGCTTAGTATAATAAGTTCAGTGTCATATTTCTATCTAGTGGGCAGTATACCAAGTTTGTTGTATGTGTTTTTACAGTATTGATAGTCATCTAGAATTGCCGTCATGCCTAAGAAACGTACTAGACAACCTTCTCATTTGCCTGTGGAATCAACTTCTAGTGCCAGTGGGCCCTCAAATGGCGAACCATCAGATTCCTTGTTATCTAAGTCAACAGCATTATTATGCTTCCAAACTTTTCGCCATAGACATCCTTGTCATGATTGGATATTTTTGATTGCCAGTTTTCTTAATGCTTTTCAAATTGCAAATCAAATTGATCTTCTTGAAATGAAACTACGACAACAAATACAATTTGATACTGAAGCTTTTACAGATTATGTTTATGATGTTATTTCCTTATGTTATCAGGTTAACCCTAGTATGTCTCAGGCAGAACAAATTAAAATTTTGTTAAAAGGTCTTACACCTTCTTATGTTCAAGCTTTGGCACTCCTTAATCCACAAACTGTTGAGTCGCCCTCCGTGGTGTAATGGTTCAAACCCGGCGGAGGACGATGGATTTTTTCGGGCGTAAAAATCCTTAGCATGGATTCCTTCGGAAGGGAAGTAAAGCTGTGGTCCCGTGTCGTAGATTTACGGCACGTAAAAGAACCACAAGCCTGATAGAGAGGCCTCTGAGCAAAATTAAGCGATCTTTCACGCCCAATATAGAATGGGACGCTGAGAACCAAAGCAGTTAAAGAGCGTCCATAAATAACAGGCCATTTCATTTACAAACTGTTGACCAGGTATTGCAGATAGGGCAGAATTTAGTGAGTGCACAAACAGCCTGTGTCTAAGGCACACATGACTCCCGAGTCAGTATCTCAAGATCCAATGGCACAACTAATTGATCGTGTTCAACAAGTTTTACCTCTCCGCAGCCAAGGGAGTCCCTTGTATTAGCGTTGGGGGTGATAATATTTTATAAGAACAATTTGTTGCAGAAAAGGTATGGGGTGGAAAAACCATGTGAATGGATCACTTAAGATTTTCTTGATACTTTTGGTCGTTTCTGCTGCTTGGTTTTACTGTGAATCTTCAGTTTTATAGTAGTATACTATTTTCATTTTAACGCTTGATAGGTAGACAATTTAGCTCAACTATTAAAGCACCAATGCAATGGTCGAGGTTAGGCAATTTGCACCAATCGCGGTCATTTGACTGAAGCGATATTGTCGAAACATCTTATCGCAGCTGATGTTCATTTCTTTGAAATCTTGTCGCACCTGACGTTCGTTTGTTTAATCTCCTGTCTTGATAATTGATAACAAGGTGACAATCCAGTCAGCCAACCTTCAGTCAGTTCCAAAATTGAACTTTCAATTAATTTAGTTACAATATTTATTTGAAGTTTTGTCCAGCTCATGATCTGTTTACTTAAAAAATCTTTATGTGTACCATTCACATGACTTTCTCTATATCCCTGCAACAAATTATTCTTAAAAAAGCTTATACTTCTACTTACTTTATGCTAATCAGAAAAAATTAGCAGAAATAGTTTTATTACTTGCTTCCTTGCAAGAAGAAGCGAAATAAGGGACTACCATAGGTTAAAAGTGATAGTCAAAAGCTGGTTGCAATGTCAATGAAGTTCCTTTGTTTATATGGATAGGAGTTGACAAGTTCCTGTATGAGAAAAGTATACGTTTTTCATAGCAGAAACCAAATATAAGGAATGTCTCAAAAAACGGCGAACTCCATGAAAAAAATGTATATAGCATAAATTGTGTGTTTTAACGTGCTCTACATTTTTATGTAGTAAGTTTTTGTCCATCTCTTACGGTTTAGCAGTTATTCAAAATTCAGTTAAATTCATCCAGAATAAAGTACTCTTCAGAGGCTATTCCCAGACAATTCAAGATATACATTTTATTTGTCAGGTAAATATCTTTAATATACAACATTTTAATCAAAATCGTTACAGCCAATTTTGAGAAAATCAAAATTTTCGAAAAAAGTTCCATTTAAGGGTAGTTGGGGGTGGGGGGATTTTTCTCAAAATCTTCGTGTCGCATCCCTGGAAGATACTCAACTTAAATACCAAGTTTGGTATTTTACCGACGTTTCGTTTTTGAGTTATCGTGTTTACAGACACACTGACCTTTTTGTGAAAATGCTTTTTTTTTTTTTTTTTTTTTTCGGATTTTGGGGATCCTAAAACATATATTTCCGGTGAGATCTCGGTATCGAATTTTTTGGTGGAGTGCAATACCTTCTCTATACACTACGTACATAGTGCGTATAGGGAAAGTAAAAATAGGTGGAAATAATCATTATTTGCATTTCTTATGTACGAGATGAGGGCAATAGGCAGCCTAAAAACCAAGTTTGTTTCCATTACATATATTAGTTCAATAAAACAGGCTGAAATAAAATAATGTTCTCTGTTTTTACTTTCTCTGTACGCACTATGTACATAGTGTAAGAGAAGCTATTGCACTCCACCCAAAAATTCGATACTGAGATTTCATAGGAAATATATGTTTAAGGGTCCCCTGTATAAAAAAAAAAAACATTTTTAGGAAAAGGTCCGTGTGTGTGTGTGTGTGTGTGTGTGTGTGTGTGTGTGTGTGTGTGTGTGTAAACAAAATACAAAAATGAAATCTCGGTAAAATACCAAACTTGGTGTTTAAGTTAAGTATTTTCCAGGGATGTGACACGAAGATTTTCAGAAAATCCCCCACCCTAAACTACCCTTTACATAGAACATTTTTCGAAAATTTTGATTTTTTAAAAATGGCTCTTAACGATTTTGATTAAAATATCGTATATTCAAGATATTTACTTGACAAAATGTATATCTTGAATTTTCTGGGAATAGCCTCTGAAGACTACTTTATTCTAGATGAATTTTACGGAAGTTTGCATAACTGCTAAACCATAAGCGATGGACAAAAGCTTAAAACACAAAAAATGTAGAGCACGTTTAAACACGCAATTTATGTTACATACATTTTTTTCGTGGAGCTGATCGTTTTTGAGATATTCCTTGTTATTGGTTTCAGCTTTAAAAAACTTATTACTTTTCTCATACTGGAATTTGTCAACTCCTATCCATACAAACAAAGAACTTCAGTCACAAAGCAACCAGCTTTTGTCCATCACTTTAACCTATGGTACTACCTTATTGCGCTTCTACTTACACAGAAGCAAATAATAAGACAATTTCTGCTAATTTTTCTCGATTAGCATGAAATAAATAGAAGCATAAGCTTTTGACAATAATTTCTTGCAGAGATATACAGAAAGTCATGTGAATGCAACACATCAGATTTTTATTGTTGCTATCGATATTCGTACATTGGGTGTAGGCACGGTCGGCCATATCATAATTCAGGAGGCAGTGGGGAGAAAAAAAATCTGGTGTTCCGTTCACATGACTTTCTCTACATCACTGTAATAAAATATTGTTAAACAGCATATTCTTCTATCTACTTTATGATAATCGAGATAAACATTAGCAGAAATTGTCTTAATTACTTGCCTCTATAAACATAAGGGAATACACTAGGCTAAAACGTTAGTCAACTATTTTAAAAGCAGGTTGCCATGTGTTTGAAATCCGTTTCCATCCGCGTGAGAAAACTTTAAATATTTTAAATCTAAGCAAATAACAAGGAATATCTCGGAAACGGACAATTCCACGAGAAAAAAAAAAAAAAAAAACACGTATATGACAGAAACTGTGTATTTTAACGAGATCTACAGTTTTTGTGATTTAAGTTTCTCTCTCTCTCTCTCTCTCTCTCTCTCTCTCTCTCTCTCTCTCTTACAGTTTACCAGTTACGCAAAATTCGCCAAAATTCACTACAAATAAAGAGGCCTTTAGAGACTTCCCAGAAAATTCAAGACATACTATTTATTTGCAGGAAAAATATATTTAATATACGGTATTTTCGTGAAAATCGTTAGCTATTTTTGAGAAACTTAACATTTTCGAGGGGGGGGATTTTAACTTAAATACTAAGTTTGGTATTTTACAGACTTTTCGTTCCTGATTTATCGTCTTCACATGATACACATTCAAATGTTTTTTTTTTATACAGGGGATCCTAAACGTTTATTTCCGGTATTGAATTTTTGGGTGCAATACAATACCTTCTCTATATACTATGTACATAGTACGTGTAGAGAAAGTAAAACCATTCAGTAAATAAACATGATCGAATACGTCATGTATCATTTGAGAAGTATTTCAATGATAAAATCTCCCTTCCTATTTCGCTGACTTGTCTCATCAAATACAGCTCCTGGATTATCGACAAGATGTGGCAATGTTAGCCTGTGTGCTGCACTTGGCGTTAGTGTACAATGTGTGGCGACTTGCAGTGACGGGAGATGATTATATAATTTCATCGTTTGAATCGTCTCAGGAGGTTTGAAAGGTTGCAACAACTTCATGATAAACCACTCCGCCCGCCTTCTACTAGTATTTCTGCATAAACGTTCGTTTAAAGCCATGTTCCACGGTCAAAATTTGCCCCAAAAATGTTTATACAACGTGAACGTTGTGTACCATTTCTCCGTACCATTCCCACAGGAGTGTGTATTGGTCCAAATATTTCTCGTATGCACATGAACAGATGATAGAAAATGGTGGAGGTTGCTTATCCACAATTATTTAAGTTCGCTGTCGCAAGCTTGGTTTATGTATTCATTGCAAGAGCATATTATAATAGAAAGAAAAAATCAAGATTAGACCATGGCAGGCCGAGGAAGAGGTGTACTACATATGCTGCAAAATGAACTCGTTTCTGACACTGTAAATTATTTTAACTTCCTTAGAATGGACGAAAAACTGTTTGGAAAGTTGCTGTTCTTAGTTGAGGCAAAAACCACTCGCCAAGACACAAATATGAAGCTGTCCATACCAGCAAATCAAAAGTAGCGTTTTTATATTTGTTGAGAAAATCAGGTTAGGTACAAATGGATCCGATAAAATATATTTGCAGGGATTATAAATACCCGAGTCATTATTTCATAAATCTCTGCCGCACAAAAAAGGAGTACTTCAACAATAGCTTATTGTCTGTCCAAACTTACTTCACCGGCGATACAAACTAGAATGTATTATTCCGCGAACCACGTGGTTCCAAGCTGTATCTGTATGTTTGTTAGGAAAAGGAATAGCTGTTTATAGATATAATAAATAAAACAGAGGCAAGTCGTTTTGGAAGTTTGCTGGAGTATTGCAGAGTCATCTGCTCCAGTTGCCTGAATCATCACCAGTCGCTCAACGACAATGTCCCTCTTAATCTCACTTTGTGATGGAGAAACGTTCAGCAACCTGTTGCTTTTCTTTACATTACCGGTCAAGTAAGGCTGGAGGGAGAATAGTTACTATATTTAGGACAAAGTCTACAAGTTTCACACAAACAATCACGTTGGCGAGAAGGAACACCCATTTTATTACGTCATTCCCACCAGGTAGCTCATTGGTTCATTTCATACGTTTGGACCAAAAATTAGAAACCGCTGTATCCTGTTGTAGCAAACTGGAATTGGACCAAAAAAAAAGGAAATTGTATACAGTGAAGCTGTCCTGTGTCCCACGACCCAATTTGTAGTTTGAAGAGTATTGAACCAAAATATTTGACCATGGAACATCGGCTTGTATACACGTACGGAAGGATCCTATGGGTTTTTCCAGTCTTGTTCATTTTAAGGCACATGTCCAAAATCACTGCAGGGTTAAGCCAACATTTCTTGGTGTCCAGCACCCAACTGAAGAATCAAAGAAGAGGTGGTTATAGTATTTTTCTAATATGATGACCCTGCCCGGCTCTTCTTCCAACTCTTTAAGGTTTCCGGTTGGAAAGCCACCCTCGCTGTTGGGTCCCTTAACTGAGGCGCAATTCTGGACTTGCAAGCAGAGTCTCCAGGAAACAGATTTTACTATTACCTCTCAACCCTAGTACAGAGTATATATTTTTTTGATAATGGCTATAGCTCAGATAGGGGTCAGTGGCCCCGTTTGAGGATTATCTTGTTTTGAACAAAACTATACGTGGATTTTTGGGGAGACTAATTTATACGTAAAAGAACCTTTTTAATTACAAATACTACACAAGAACACAGATAAAAACTCTGACGTATTTCATTCACATTACTTTATCTAGCCCGTATGTATAATATACATAGTGGATAGAGAAGGTATTGTATTCCACCCAAAAATTAGGTACCAAGCTTTCACCCGAAATGTTTTGAGGTCTCGTGAGTCCGAATATTTTTTTTTAAAAAAAAAAAAAGGTCCGAGTGTATCTGTGGACAGCATAGCTAAAACGAAAAGTAAATTAAATACAAAACTTAGTATTTAAGTTCAGTATCTTCCAAGGACGTGACACGAAGATTCTCGAGAAAATCCCTACACTCCTGACTACCCTTAACACCATGGAACATTTTTCCAAAATTTTGATTTTCTCAAAAATGGATTTAACAATTATGATTAAAATACCGTGTATTAATCAAATAAAATGTATATTTTGAATTTTCTTGGAATAGCCTGTGAAGACCCCTTTATTCTGGTTGATTTTTGCAGAAATTTGCACAGCGGTCAAAATAAGAGAGACAGACTAAAACTTACTACACAAAAAGTGTAGAAAAGGAAATGGCGTGTTATTTATGGACGCTCTTTAACTGCTGTGGTTCTCAGCGTCCCATTCTAAATTGGGCGTGAAAGACCGCTTAATTTTGCTCAGAGGCCTCTCTATCACGCTTGAGGTTTTTTTACGTGCCGTAAATTTACAACACGGGATCCACGGCTTTACTTACCTTCCGAAGAAAGCCATGCTAAGGATTTTTACACCCGAAAAAATCCATCGTCCTCCACCGAGCTTGAACCCGCAACCTTGGGTATATGAAGTCAGCATGGTAACCATTACACCAAGGAGGGCGACAAAAGTGTAGACCTCGTTAAAAAGCACATAATTTACGTCTGTAGAGTTGTCAGTTTTCGAGATATTATTTGTAATTAGTTTCACTTTTAAACGGGACCATGCAAAGCGATTCGGACCTCAATTGTTTCGCATAGCCGCCAGCTTGCAAGAAAGCAACTAACAAGATCAATTCTGCCAATATTTATCTCGTTTAGCATAATACAGACAAAAGAATAGTTTGCATATGGAACAGCTTGGCAACATTATGAGAATGCAATACATCACATTTTTGCATGATAGAATGCTCAAACGAATGTGTCAATACTAAAGAAATTCATCAAAACTCAGAACCACTTTTAATATTAAAAATCTGATGTGTTCCATTCACATGACTTTCTCTATTTCTCTTCAACAATTTATTGTTAAAAAGCTTGTGCATCTATTTACTTCATGCTAATCGAGTAAAAATTAGCAAAAATAGCCTTATTACTTGCTTCCTCGTGTAGAAGCGAAATAAGGGAGTACCATACGTTAAAGACCTAGTCAAAAGTTGGTTGCTATGTCACTGAAGTTCCTTTATTTGTGTGGACAGGAGTTGACAAATCCTGTATGAGAAAAATATAAGCTTTTTAAAGCTGAAACAAACAACAAGGAATATCTAAAAAATAATCAGCTCCACGAAAAAAATCTATATAACATAAATAATGTGTTTTAATTTGCTCTACATTTTTGTGTGGTAAGCTTTTATCTATTTCTTACGGTTTAGCAGTTATGCAAAATTCCGTAAAATTCACTCAGAACGAAGTAGTCTTCAGAGGCTATTCCCAGAAAATTCAAAATATACACTGCCGTCAAAAGTTTTTGGACACATAACTGCTTTTCAGGAAATTAAGCAATAATTAAAATAAAAAAAAATTACAAGAAACCATTTATTTTTATATCTGATATATGATTTAACATGATGGAGCTTATAATATGTTGCAATAAATACTGAAATGAATTAATTTTGCCATGAATGATGTCCTTCTGTCCTAAATGTTTTTCTCGTCAAAAAATCCACCCTTTATTGCAATCACTTTCTTCACAATTCTGGGCATTCTGCTGACAGGTTTCTCATACACTTTGTTCTCCATATTAGTCCAGGATGTCTGAAGAATTTCCCATAACCTTTTTACGGATGTAGGGCACTCTTTTCCAACTTCTTTGTCAAGTTCCTCCCACGTAAGTTCAATTGGATTCAGATCCAGAGATTGTGGAGGCCAATCCATCACCTTCAACATTCCTTGCTAATGTTTTTTCTGTAGGTAGTTCTTACACACTTTGGAAGTGTGTTTGGATCCTGACGGAACAGCATGTGCGCTCAAAATTGCATGATAGCCATGTTTATCCATATTTCGTTCAATTTTGTAGAGCTGTCCTACTCCATTAAATGACTATTACCATGTTTCACTGTCGGTGTTATGCAGCCAGGATGCATCTTATCAGCATGAGAACGACGAACATATACACGGCGTCGTTGCCTAAAAACCTCGACTTTGGATTCGTCTGTCCAAAGAACCCGTTTCCAGTCTTCAATGGTCCAGTTTTTATGTCCTTTTTGCCCATGCCAACCTCTTCTTTTTATTTATAGGCCTAAGATGTGGTTTTCTCACCGCCACCGTATCCCACAAATCAGCTGACATCAATCGTCGCTTCACAGTGCTGACAGAGATTTCCTGGCTATGGCTGACATTAAAAACTGACTGAATTTCTGTCTCTCTTACTCAGCAAAACTATTGACTGGTCTTCTGCTCTAGAAGTGCACCTTGGTCTTTCACTGCCTTATTAGTAACAGAATTGTATAGCTAAAAGTAGATCGTGATATTTTTAGTCTTTCTGAAATGTGATGAATGCTGTACCCCTCGTCGTGAAGTGTGTTGATTGCTAACGCTGTTCCAAACTGAGAGACGATCCTCAGTCAATTTCATAAAATAACTTGTAAAAAAGTCTAATTCATTCAGAATTCAAAGAATAAACCATAATAACACAATAGAAACTATAATAATATTTATCAAATACTTACCATTATAGAATGATGTGATAGTATTGTTGGTAAAAGAATGAAGCATTGTATCAAGTAAGAAGCTCAGAAGAAGGCTGAGAGTACATGACAAATCCTGTATCAAGCTTCCACCTGTGGCTGGTTATGATGCCAGTGTAGCATCTGGGCTTGTTTATATAAACAAGATAATTCCTCATTATAGCACACTTAGTTATGTTCTTTGATATCTACAAATATATTATCCTGAAGCAAGTGTCCAAAAACTTTTGACCGGCAGCGTACATTTTATTTGTCAGGTAAATATCTTTAATATACCATTTTAATCAAAATTGTTAGCCATTTTTTAGAAAATCAACATTTTCGAAAAAAGTTCCATGTAAAGGGTAGTTTAGGGTGGGGGGATTTTTCTCAAAATCTTCGTGTCGCATCCCTGGAAGATACTAAACTTAAATACCAAGTTTGGTATTTTACCGACTTTTGTTTTTGAGTTATCGTGTTCACACACACACGCGGACCTTTTTCTGAAAATACATTTTTTGGATACAGGGGACCCTAAAACATATATTTCCGGTGAAATCTCGGTATGGAATTTTTGGGTGGAGTGCAATACCTTCCCTATACACTATGTACACAGTACGTGTAGAGAAAGTAAAACTGTTGGACATCAATGATACTGAAGTTAAGCTTATTCAAAATATCTTTAACTTAATTCCTCATAAGTAAAATTGTTAAAATCAGTATAGTTGCAATTGTTCAGAATTATTTACATGCTCTGGTCTGAAGTCAATTGAAGCAATTTGAAACCTATCTTACGCCATCATTGCATTTGTTTAACCGTTGAAACCTGCATTTGAAAAAGGGCCGTTCCATATGAAATCGGACAGTGCAAAACTTTCGTCACTTATTTTGAATTAAAACTATGTGCGCTTACAGGGACTGGAGATAATAAGATGTCAATAAAATTATTCATTTATCACAGTTTCCATAATATCAAAAAAAAAAAAAAAAAAAAAAAAAAAAGAAAGAAAGAAAGAAAAAAAAATTCATATTTATTATTAAGTTAAATAATTCTCCAAGTTCTCCCTATTGTACGCAAGACTATACATACGTCTGTATGTATGTGCGTGTATGTATGTGCGTGTATGTATGTGCGTGTATGTATGTATGTATGTATGTATGTATGTATGTATGTATGTATGTATGTATGTATGTATTTATATGTGTGTATGAATGTGTATGTGTGTATGTATATATGTGTGTATGTAGTATGTATGTGTGTATGTATGTAGTATGTATGTGTGTATGTATGTAGTATGTATGTGTGTATGTATGTGTATGTACGTTTGTATGTATGTAGTATGTATGTATGTAGTATGTATGTATGTATATGTATGTGTGTATGAATGTGTATGATGTGTGTATGTATGTATGTGTGTATGTATGTAGTATGTATGTATGTGTATGTGTGTATGTAGTACGTATGTGTATATGTACACAGTATACTCTGATTATCCGGGGTCATGCGGGGAAGAATTGAAAACGCGAATAATCGAGAAACACGTAATTTAATGGTTTTAATGTACACCATACATATGTAAATAGGAAACTTTGTTTAAAAGCATTTTACTTTCTCTACACGTACTATGTACATAATGTATACAGAAGGTATTGTAATGTACCAAAAAATTCGACAGCGAGATTTCACCGGAAATACACGTTTTAGGGTCCCCTGTATTATATAAAAAGCAGCAGCATTTTTAGAACAAAGTCCGTGTGTGTCTGAACACGATAACTCAAAAACGAAAAGTCGGCGAAATATCATACTTGGTATTTAAGTTCAGCATCTTCCAAGGGTGCGACGCGAAGATTTTCAAGAAAATGCCCCCACTCCAACTACTCTTTATATGGAACATTTTTCGAAAAAAGTTATTTTCTCAAAAATAGCTCTTAGTTGAGATATTCCGGATTATTGGTTTTAATTTTAAGCCACTTAAACTTTTCTCACTCCTGGCAAGCAAAGAGACTGGAATTTCAATTGTTTCACATTTAAAGCATGAGACTATGACTTTAACCTGTGTATTTTCTTATTCCCGTTCTACTTACAAGGAAGCTAGTAACAAGACTAACTCTGCTTATATTTATCATGTAGAGAAAGTCATGTGGGTTTTTAAAAGGAAGCGACAGGAGGGATTTTTGCTCTCCAATTACATAACACACTTCCGACCACAGCAGGTTGTCTAGACAGCGCTTAGCGCCGCGAATGAGGTCTTAGCTGATAGCAACCGAGACAAAGCTCATGTGTCGCACTCACATGACTTTCTCTTGCTACGCTACAAACTTCTTACAAAACATTATTCTTCTTTCTACACAATGCTAATCGAGATAAACATTAGCAGAATGTTTTTACTTAGTTCCTTATAAGTAGAAGACAACTAAAGGAATGTGCTATGTTAAAGTGATAGTCAAATGTTTTAAAATCTATCGTTATGCGATTGTCATTCCAAATCGGTTCTTTGCTTGGCCAGGAGTAGAAAAGAAAAACGGACACTTCCGTCTGAGAAAAGTATAAGTACTTCACAATTGAAACTAATAACAAGGAATACATCGAAAACGGCAAGCTCCAGGAAAAAAATGTATATGACATAACTTGTGTATTATAACACGACTTACATTTTTTGTAAAGCAAGTTTTCGTCTCTCTCTTTCGGTTTACTAGTTAGGCCAAATCAAGCAAAATTCATCCAGAATAAACAGGTCTTTAGAAGTTATTCCCAGAAAATTCAAGATATACATTTTATTTGTGATAGAAATTGCTTTAATATGTGGTATTTTAACCAAAATCGTTAGAGCCATTTTTAAGAAAGACATTTTCGAAACATTTTTCATGTAAAGGGTAGTTTTGAGTGGGGGGATTTTCTAGTGTCGCATCCTTGGAAGATACCAAACTTAAATACCAAGTTTGGTTTGTTACGGGTTTTTCGTTTTTGATCTATGCTGTCCACAGACCCTCGCAGAAACACACACACGGGCCTGTTTCTGAAAACGCTTTTTTTTTTATTCAGGGATCTCAAAACATGTATTTCCGGTGAAATCTCAGCGTGGAATTTTTGGGTGGAATACAATACTTCTGTATCCCTATGTACATTGTGCATATGGGTATGGAGAAAGTAAAAATAAAACCAATGACAAATTAAACTGCCATCATTTTTATGGTGTTTAGTAATTGTATCACCATTCTTAACAATTCATGCATTATTGGCTTTTACTTTCTCTACTCGTACTATGTGCATAGTGAACAAGGAACGTATTGCATTTCACCCAAAAATTCGATACCGAGATTTCACTGGAAATGTTTTAGGCTAGGTTCCGCGCGTGTGTGTGTGTGTGTGTGTGTGTGTGTGTGTGTGTGTGTCGACACGATAGCTCAAAAACGAAAAGTCGGTAAAATACCAAACTGGTATCTCCAAGGATGCGACACGAATAGTTTTAAGCAAACCCCTACCACCCCCAACTACCTTTTACATGGAAAAAATCGAAAGCTTTCGAAATAAAAAAAAATGAAATGGCATTTTATTTATGGACGCTCTTTAACTGCTGTGGTTCTCAGCGTCCCATTCTACATTGGGCGTGAAAGATCGCTTAATTTTGCTCAGAGGCCCCTCTATCAGGCTTGAGGTTCTTTTACGTGCCGTAAATCTACGACACGGGACCAATAGCTTTACTTCCCTTCCGAAGGAAGCCATGCTGAGGATTTTTACGCCCGAAAAAAGCCATCGTCCTCCGCCGGGTTTGAACCCGCGACCTTGGGTATATGAAGTTAGCATAGTAACCATTACACCACGGAGGGCGACTCGAAAGCTTTCGTTTTCTCAAAAATGGCTGTAACGATTTTGATTGAAATACATAACTGATAAACCGTAAGAGATAGACAAAACTTACTACAGAAAAGATGCAGATCTCGTTAAAACACACAATTTATGCTATGTACATTTTTTTTTCTTCGAGTTGACAGTTTTCGAGATATTCCTTGTTATTGATTTCAGTTTTAATGTACTTTTTCATACGGGAACTTGTCAACTCCTGGCGACGCAAAGAAACTGATTTCTAAACTGTAGCAATCACATTTTAAAACATTTGACTGTCGGTTTAGTCTAGTGCATTCCCGTACTTCTCTTTCACGTATAAGGAAGTAGGTAATGAGACCGTTTCTGCTGTTTATCTCGATTAGCATGAATAAGCATTTTAACAACAATTTGTTACAGAGATGCAGAGAAAGTCACGTGAATAGAGCACAACAGGTTTTTATATTCTGTTTCTAATAACGAACCAACATTTTAAATAGTCCAGTCCACATTATGAGTGGAGTATTGTAATATTTTCCTATTTTTTACTTTCTCTAGCCCGCATGTACAATGTACATAGTGGATAGAGACGGTATTGTATTCCACCTAAAACTTCGATGTCGAGAGTTCACCGGAAATATGTTTTGGGATCCCGAGTCCGAACAAAGTAGTTTTAGAAAAAGGTCCGCGTGTGTATGGACAGCATAACTCAAAAACGAAAAGATAAACAAACTTGGCATTTAGGTTTAGTATCTTCCAAGGATGTGAGACGAAGATTTTCACGAAAATTCTCCCATCACAAATTACGTTTTACATGGGAAAATTTTCGAATTTTTTTATTTTCTTATAAACGGTTCTAACGATTTTGATTAAAATCCTGTGTATTAAAGATATTTACACCCCAAATAAAATGCATATCTTGAATACTCTAGGAATAGCTCCGAAGTCCTCTTTATTCTGGTTGAGTTTTACTTAACTGCTAAACCGCAAGCGATAGACAAAAACTTAACACTCAAAATTGTAGATCTGGTCAAAACACACAATTTATGCCCCTTATATTTTATTGTAGAGGTAACCGTTTCCGAGATGTTCATTGTTATTGGTTTCAATTGTAAAGTACTTATACTTTTCCGAGACAAGAAATGTCCGTTTTTCTTTTGTTCTACTCCTGGCCAAGCAAAGAAGTGATTTGCAATGACAATCGCATAACGACAGCTTTTAAAACATTTGACTATCAATTTAGCATAGCGCATTCCTTTAGTTCCCTTCTACTTATAAGGAACTAAGTAATATGAACATTCTGCTGTTTATCTCGATTAGCATTGTGTAGAAAGAAGAAGTTTACACAGCAGCTATGGTTAAAGATAAAATTACTATACATTCTAGCATGTTTTATTATTCCTTAGGATATTTATTTATAAGTATTGTTCTAGATGATATCTTATATTTATATTCAAAGATAGCTAATTTGAGTTAAATGACATATATTTTAATGTTTATGATAACGAAAAGTACTTTGCGCAGTGAAATTTTGCAGGAATTGTTGAACTGTGCGATTCAAACACACACACACAGGCACACACAATATCAATAATTTTAAAAAACATAAGAAATTTGTTTCCATTAACTGGCCGTTTTGAGATGGACTGGTCCAAAAAGGTAATCCTTTACAGTTCTGATTATTTAAAACATTTGTTTTATTTATTGTAATGAGAAGTCTATCTGGCATGCCCCTTTAGTAAAACTGTGTAGAGTCAGAAAGAGCCTTGCTTCCTGAAATCGACATCTCGTATAACGCACGTACAGGGTTCATTTAAAACCTAACGGAGCACACGGCGATTTCCTCTGCTGGATTCCCGCACTACCAGCTGCCTAGCGTCGGCTACGGTTGACTCTAGAGCAACCTATTTTTGTGTGCAGAAGTTATTATAAATAGGAATCAGCAAACCGTGTTCGCACAGAGTAATTCAAAAGTTCCCTGGTGAAGTGCCAGATTTACAATTCACGAGATAGTGAAACCACTGGTTCTGTGGCACTTTTAACAGAGCAAAAGTTAGACGACATAGTCTTGATCGTTCACCAACAAAATTAGCACAACAGGTGGCAACTTCACAGTCTTCTGCACATAGACCAATTACATTATTAAAACTAAAGTGTACAAGTGTCCATTCTTTAAAACAAAATAACTCAGAATCACGAATGGTTTATTGTTAATGGTTTGCTTCATCAGTGAATGGCGGTTTAATTGATCCACATCTTCTGTTCTTTTCCGATGAGGTCGTGTCAACACTCATGACAAGGTGCTGGGCCTCTGCACATTGCATTCAAGAACTCCCTCATTATGGTCTGAAAGTTGGAGTTCGGTGAGCTGTTAGCGCTAGATGCATATTTTACGAGCACACTGTAAATACATGCTTTACGCGCGAGGCACACCGAATCGTGCAAGGCTTTAAACCAGCCCTGCACAGGGTTTGCGCTCGCAGTTCGCTGGCAGCGCTCCTGTTTACGAGTGGAGAGGTATCGTACAGTACGTACACGAAATCAACTGCAAGCTTTCAGAAATTATTTCTCATCATATTTTACTAATTTATGCCTAGGAGAAATATTTATTTTAAACAAATTATTGCCTTCTATAGCAGATTAAATCCGCGTACAAACTAGTTATATGCCATGTCTATTTACCAATACATCAAAACGTGGTTTTATGTGATTGCCAGCTGAAAGAAAAAGTACTGACCTTAATGAAACGTCAGTCACAGATATTCGATACCTGTTTTTATTGAGAACAGTAATTGTTGACAGGCGTATGATGTCGAACCAAACATTCACATATTTTCGCAACTAGCGTGTGTATTTTTGTTGAGGTACAGTCTTGTAAAGATCATTCGGTTAGTGTTGAAGCGATCTTTAGCTCTGAAGATCAATAACTTCAAGCTGCAAATCATGAGACACCGTTTCAACTGATGTTGAGAAAGGAATTGCGAGAATTTCAATTCCTTCTCAAGTGAATCAAGGTTTTGAAATCTGGAATAGAATTCATTTTGAATTTCAATTAATACTTCCAACGTAATCACTGAACCCGCTCCATCACAAGCACTTTGTAAGGCACTGAGAATTTGTTGCAGCTGCTATGAAAAAGTAATCGCTTTCCCACGAACGTTGAAAGTATTTGCCTGATGGTCACATTACAGAAGGCTACGTAAGCAGGGAGCGTTAGCAGCATCAGGCAACTGCTTTAAAACTGTCCTGCTACGTCATTCTTCTCTATGACACAGTCGGCTGTCATTTTGGCTCGCCCGCTCCTACCGAGCGCTCTTTGTGCACCCATGCTTTAAATGAAGAACCTGCTCTTCAGTTCTCTCTTCCTACAGGCTTTGGTCTAAAGTAGTTCATTTGATTTTTGGTTTTAGGACTTACTTTTCCAATTTAATGATCACTTGCAGGTAACAACGTGTAACCGCAATGTTATATGTAACGTTGACGTGCTAAGTGGTAGATAAGCGATAGCAGAGTGCTTGTTTTTAGGAACCTCTCAGATAAACACTCATCCATCATTCTGGGAAGTCGCCGTCACTTCGGCCAATGTGGGCGTAGAAATCACAAATGACAGAAAAACATCGTGGTGTTGCAACATCTTCGTTGTTTTCTCTCTCATTCTTCTAGTATTCTTGTGAACTTCACAGGTACAGGTGCAGGTGCTGTTACTGAGTATTCTTGGGACGTGTCTACTTTTGGTGCTACAACTTATAGTAATAGTGTCAATAGCCCAGCTAGTTTTGCTTGCAAAAAGGAATTCGGTTAAACAGCTGTTGGGGTTCCGCTTCCCTAAGAGGCGCGTGATAAGAAACCAGCAAGGATTGTGGCACTGTTTCAGACAGGCAGGATATCATACAGTTATTTAGATGATACTCATGATGGCAGTTGCTCTTTTGTCTTCCAGCCCTTGTGTCACGTGGAAAACAGAAGAATGATCTTGCACGTAGCTGGTATTCGGGAATCCTTGGCTGATTCACTTCACGAGATGAATGCTGAAATATTTGAAGCTTGGTTCAACAACACACTTTTGAAAAACATTCCTCCTAAGAGCGTTATTGTGTTATCCTTCCCGGCTAAAATCTCCCCCCCCCCGAAGTGACAAAATTCGTGGAAGAGCATAATTAATATTTACCCAGTCCAGTTCCTATAAAAGCTGTGGTTTTGGAGCAAATATACAGAAAAGTGTATGCAATAGACGATATGGCAAACCTTATGGCTATGAAGATCTCATTGAGCTGATATGGGCACGCCGTAAGAAAGCGGAACGTGACTCCTATAAGTGACAAGTGTCTAAGTGTTGAGAGAATGTGCACTGTGTGGGAAATGTGTGTTCAGCACGCCATACAACAAGAGATGTTTCACACAACAATGCTTCGTTTGTGATACAGCGAAATACAAGGGAAAATGTGGTTAGATATTATTAGCACTGTGTGTTTTCACTTAATAGCAACCTTGCTAATGTTATTATTCATTCGGTGCTCTTTAAGAAATGTCCATGTGAGTTTACTTGGAGAAACGTGACAACGTTGCTTTCTATGTCACTGAATACCGGCTATCTTATCGCAAGCTTTGATACCTTTTCAGCAGCACGATAATACCAATTATTATTCTCCGTCCAATCTTACTTCACCGGTAATGTAAACAAAAGCAACAGTTTGCAATGGCTATGATTGCTTCCTAAACATTTTCCTGCTTTACTCCATCACAAAATACTTCCTCTTAAATTGCCGAGTGAGTACAGAAATATCGCATTACACTATACAATGCTGTCTAAATAATATAGTGTCAGTGATTAAGGAGCAGAATTTACTGATCATTTAGTCATTATTTCTTTATGTAACAATACATATCCATCTTGCAGTTCGTTTCTAACGGTTGCTTCTAGTCAGACAGCAATGGTGGAAACGTGTAATGCCAGTGCAGTGAAACATAAGCAAGGAAACAATTACTCCTTGTATATAAACAATGAGTTTTGTGAAAATTTCCTTACCTTTTTATTAAGGATGTTCTTACCTTAAGTGAGTGAGTGTGTAGTGTTTAAGGGCCCGTCGACAACTAGGTCATTTGGGCCCGAAGTTAAGAAAATGAAAAACACATTAAAAACAAATCTAGAGAAGAAAAGTTAAAATGTGCTAAAAACCCTTACAAAGGCACACACGAGAAAAGGCCCGGGTGATAAAACCGAGGCTAAAAGGTTAAAAAACTAAAAACACACACACAAAAAGTGGTCCCATATGGTAAAAGTCAGAGTCTAAAAAGTTAAAAAGGCTAAAATTGCACACACGCATGTAACAGGTCAGATGTCTTTGCTGAGTCCAATACAGGCAACAAAGCGTAGCACCATATCGACGGAATTGGCGTCATCGCATAAAATGGCAGGTAAGGAGGTACCCAGGCCGATGGATTGCCGTTCACGATGAAATTTCGGACAATCAAGCAACACATGTGCCACAGACAGACGAACATCGCAGGTCTGACATATAGGAGCTGGCTCAGCGCGTAGAAGGTAGCCACGTGTTAGCCGCGTGTGACCGATACGCAGACGCGTAAGGATAACCTCGCGTCGCCGGTTTGGATGGCAAGATGTGAGCCATGGCTGTACCGTGTCCTTGAGTATGCGAAGCTGTGTACCTGCTAAGTTTTGCCAAGATTGCTGCCAAGCTAAAAGAAGAGACCTCCGAAAGTAACGTGAAGCTTCCCCTGAGGGCACAGCCGCTTCCGAATAATCCTGCAAGGAGCAGGCAGCCTTGGCAGACCTATCCGCTACCTCATTACCTGCAATACCGACATGACCTGGAACCCACGTGAAGATGAACTGGTAGCTGCAAGCAATCAATTCAGAAAGGCGAGATTGAATGCGCATAACGAGTGATGAGGAGCCAGTATACTGCTGCAGAGCCTGTAGGGCACTCAAGGAATCGCTGCAAACAAGAAAACTACCAGGTGCTAAAAGCGAGATAAAATCTAGAAAGTAAAAGATAGCCTACAGTTCGGCGGTGAATACAGAACTGGCGTCCGCAAGTCGATAATTATGTGTTACTCCATTGAAATAAAAGGCACAACCTGTAGCTCCTGCCAGCTGGGAGCCGTCAGTGAATAATGGTGCATATGCCCGGTAATTGCTTAAAAGTTCGTTAAAACAGTCGCTGAAATACCTCCGGAGCGGTCGAACGTTTCACAAGGTTGGAGAGGGTCAGGTCGAAACTGGGACGCCTCAGTTGCCAAGCAGGTTCCGGATAACCAAAAACACGCTCCACAGGAGGCAATCTGAGACCCCTATCGGAGAGCAGTTCACGAAACCGAATACCACAGGGGCGTGAAGCAGTGGCGTTCCTCAGATAGCGGTGTGAATAATCCGGGCGTAACACAGGGTTAAAACAAGGATGGCGGGGGTTCGCAGACAACTTAGCAGCATACGAACAAAGTAAAAATGAGCGACGCACTGCCAGTGGGGGTTCACCAGCATCGGCATACAAGCATTCCACATGACTAGTGCGGAAGGCTCCTGTAGCAAGACGTAAACCGATATGATGAACGGTGTCTAAAAGGCGAAGTTTATAGGCGGTCGCTGCGCCGTAAATAAAACAACCGTAGTCTAGTTTTGAGCGAACAAGTGAACGGTACAAACGCAGCATCACTGAACGATCGCCGCCCCCACGACGCACCAGAAAGCAGTTTGAGGATCAGCAGCGATCGGTCACAGGAGGCACAAAGGTATCGGATGTGGGGTACCCAAGAAAGTTCACGGTCTAGGTGGAGACCTAAGAACTTCAAGGACGGAACGAAAGGCAGTGGCACACCGTTCAATTGGAGGTCAGGAGGAGGGTGTACTCCGCGAAGACGGTGGAAGTGTATGCACTGAGTTTTCGTAGGGGAAAAACGAAAACCATTGCGAAGCGCCCAACCAGCGATGGAGTTTATGGAGAGCTGGAGTTGTCGTTCGAGATGTTCAGTGCTGTAGGAGCGATAGTACAGCGCAAAGTCATCCACATACAGTGACGATAATATCGCGCTAGTAATGCCGTTGATGGCCACGGCAAAAAGCATGACATTAAGAACGGAACCTTGGGGTACACCGTTCTCCTGAATCTTCTCCCGCGAGAGAGTATTGCCAATACGGACACGAAAACGGCGCAGCTGGAGAAAGTTGCACAGAAATAGGGCCAGATGGCCGCGTAACCCTGAACTGTGCAAATTACGCAGAATACCATATCGCCAAGTAGTGTCGTAAGCCCTCTCGAGGTCAAAGAAGACACTCACGACTTGCTGCTTCACAAGGAAAGCATTCCGTACATAAGCTTCCATACGCGCCAGGTTATCAACGCTTGAACGACCGCGACGAAATCCGCACTGCTCGGAACAGAGCACTTCGTTCGCCTCCAACCACCAAGTAAACCGAATACTGATCATGCGTTCCAAAGTCTTGCAAACGACGCTCGTGAGGCAAATCGGCCGGTAAGAGGATGGGAGGGTCCGGTCTTTGCCAGGACGAGGGATAGGAATGACAATACCCTCTCGCCACACAGGCGGGAAAACCTGTTCGCGCCAAATGCGGTTATAGAGGTCCAGAAGGAATGTAACGGCTGCAGGTGGGAGGTGAAGCAACATTTGTCGGTGAATATCATCGGGACCAGGAGAAGAGTCCCTCGCAGCGTGTAAAGCATGAGTTAGTTCCGCAAGGGTGAAGGGTGCATTGTACGGCTCACTACAGTCACTAGTAAAATCAAGGCGAAATCTCTCAGCAGCTTCCTTAATGGGAAGAAATGCATTGTCGTAATTGCCCGTTGCACTTGTCGCAGCGAAGGAGGTGGCTAGAGCGTCGGCAACTTCCCGTTCGCTGGTGAAGGTGGAGCCGTGAACGGTAAGGCCAGGGATGTATGTCCTGAGACATTTGCCGGTCATGCGGCGCACCTAAGTCCACACTCTCTGTGAGGAGCTCCTGCGAGAAAGCGAGGAGACATATGCTTTCCACGAATTCCGCTTGGCATTACGAACGATATAGGGCGCCTTAGCCCGGGCGCGTTTGAAAGCAACAAAGTTCTCCGCCGTCGGGTGTAGGTGGAAAAGACGAAGAGCTTTTTTACGTGCCTTTAATGCCAAGGTGCAGTCTTCGGTCCACCACGGCACTGGAATACGCCGAGGGGTAGAAGAGCTCCGAGGAATACTGGATTCTGCGGCGAGCAAAACCGAGCAAGTAAAATACTCCACCATGTGTTCTATGGAGGTACAGCCATCGGAATTGAGATTGAGCAGAGAGGAAAACTTTTCCCAATCAGCTTTGGAGATAATCCAGCGGGGATGTTGAGTGGGTAAGGGATATTGTCCCGAAAAACGAATGTCAATGGGGAAATGATCACTGCCGTGAAGATCGGAAAATACCGACCAATCCAGGAAGGGTAGTAAAGCAGGGCTGCAGAAAGTTACATCTAGGGCTGATAGGGTGCCATATGCAGAAGATAAGAATGTGGGTGCACCGGAGTTTAGGAGTAATAAACCAGACCTGTCGCAAACGTCTGCTATTATTGTATCTCGAGCATCGTCAGCAGAAGAACCCCAAAGAACATTGGAAGCATTGACATCGCCCAAAAAGATCAGCGGCGGCAAATAGACATTGCAAACAGAAAAGGAGATGGAAGGCAATGTTATGCGCACAGCTACCGCTTGTAGCGGGGTGTTGAGTGTAATACTGGCGGCAAGGATGGTAGGAGTCACGAGAGTAACAACACCGTTGCAAGCACGCTGGCCACCAACAAAGTCGTGTCTGAAGGATTGAAAATGACGAAGTGGAAGGGTATGGTGGGGACGTAAGTGGGTTTCCTGGAGACAGAGGATTGAGGGTGAACGCTTGTTGATTATATGTTGAAGGTCTGTTAGACGGGCCCTGATCCCATTGACATTCCACTGTATTATATCCATGGTGAGATAGAAATTAAGGTGATGTAATTTCTTTCTTTCTCACCTTAGCAGATTTAGCTCCAACTAACCTAAAATCCGTGTCTTCCTCAGACTCCACTGGTGGTCGGGAGTCAGAAGAAGTCTTTCGGTTCGCAGAACGAGAGCGGGACGTTGCCGAAGTTCGGCTCATTGGTCTACTACGTTGACGGGAACGATCTCCGGCGAAGGATGAACTAAGAGCACATGGGTTAGTCGACGGCTGAGATTGCTGCTGTGCATCAGAAGTTGTACACTGAGATGCAGATAATTGAGCACGTAAAGGAGCGGCTTCGCACAAGTCAGTTTGCGTCGACGCATCCGCGACAGGCACATTCTGTAAACCGACGGATTGGACAAGCTTACGGCGAACGGCTGAGGAGTATCCTGTGGTGTTGGCCGGCTTTAGCTGCTCAAAGCACCGTCTCGCCTCAGGAAAAGTAAGATGTTCCTTCACACGTATTTCTTGTATGCTTTTCTCTGCCAAGTACATGGGACACTGTCGAGAGCTAGACGGATGACTGCCTTCACAGTTTACACAGCAAGGTGCGCGCGTACAGACGGTGTCAACGTGTGCCACTAGACCACAACGATCGCAAGTTGCGGGTCGGGCACAGGCGGCTTGGGTATGCCCGAAGCGCTGGCACTTGAAGCACCGCATAGGGTTCAGCACATACGGGCGGACGGCAGCACGTTCGTAACCACAGTATATGAACTCCGGAACACTAGTACCCTTGAACGTGAGAAAGATCGAACGCAATGGGTACTCCTTGCCCTCACGATTACCATGTAGACGGTACGCCTGACAAACTCGCTGTTCTGAAAGATGGGTGGCAATATCTTCATTGGAGAGGTCGTCTAAGCTAGAGGTGGTCACAACTCCTCTACAGGTGTTCCTGGACTTGTGGGGGTAAACTTTGATGCTGTACGATCCCAACAGAGTAGCACGAAGTAGCTTGTCCGATTGGTCTTTATTGTGGACCTCTACAAGTAGCGTACCGTCTCGCAGCCTTGTCGCGTTTTTAACCTTGCCGCAGATCCTGTCAACTTCCCTTTGAACGTAGAATGGACTTATGTCAGAAAATTTCTTCGTTTCGTTCAACATAGCCATAACAATAAACTGGTCAAAATAAGAAGGTGGTGCGCGGTTTGACATATTGAAAAGACCCCCTTCCGGAACCGTCGGCGTCAGCCTGCCATCCGGGGGTTAAAGAAGAAAAGACACCAAATCTCCACGGTCTGTGCCGTCACGGGAATTATCCCGTGACCGATACCCAAGGCCTACGTCACAAGGGTTACCCTCCAAACACCACTGCTGGTCCATATGCGCATACCGTTCACCATGCACGCCCCGGTTTTAAGCCCCTACCACAGGAATAACCGTCTGTGGCTCCCCGCTCTAGGCCGTGCAGCGACAGAACACATGCACGGATTCAGGGGACTTGTGGTTGATTACGCCGGGGCAACGTCAGCGGTAACACGTCCGGCCCGTGAAACTATCCCAACGACGTAACGCGGTCGTCGGGACACCAGCACAGGCCGGGCTTACTAACAAGCTACGTGAATGTACTTGATGGTATGGACGGGCTCCGCACCTAAGGCTACACATAGGGGCAGTGGGGAGGGTGCACCCAACCTTCAAGCCACGGACCTCCGTAGAGCACACAAATTGGGAGCCGCGCTGGAACCGTGGGACAGGAACCACGGGGATAGTGAAAGATCCTTGCTGGTGAGACAGGAATTAATAAACCTAATGCCTTACAAACTACTAAGTTCCATAAGCCTAGAAGAGGAAGAGGATGATACAGTAAACAAACGAAACAAACAAATGCAGAACAAAAGACGTGGCAACAGTGAATGGCGATGGGTAGGGTGAAGTGGCGGTGAGCGGCTCGGGAACCCCCGGGTGCGCCAAACCCGTACCTACCGTAGTAGGCCCCTGGGGCGTCTTACCTTAAAGATAGACTTTACTGTTGTTTCCAAAAGCGGCATAAAGTGAGCAAAACTGTTAAATTGACCGAGGTGCCAGCGACATCTTGTGCCAGCAGTTTTACAAGTGAACGTGTCATACATTGTTCGCAAGACGCAACAAACTGAGATTTGTCGTTAGCCCACTACATCAATCTCCGCAATGATTCACTTTGATTGCTACTACAGCAAACTTGAAGGAGTGGGACAGTTCCATCTTCAGATTAGCTCTTCTGTAAGTCATTGCATTATATTAAACAAATGTGCAGTGTATTGTTGTGCATATGTGAATGCTAACATTCGCAGTCATGTACCTATGCAATACTTCACTAACTTTCAACATAACAAGTCTGCATTTTATAATTTTAGGACATTTCGTACTAAATATATAACGACTACCCTACCTGTTTTATTGTTTTATTTTTTATGCATTTAATAGAGTTAATCACTATCCGTGTTCAGAGAAAGTTGGTAGCTATTTCTTTTCCTGTCAAACGTAGGTACGCGGTTTTACAATAGTAATGGCAGACGAACCAGCTTAGCACCACGTGGAGCGAGCACGTGCGTTCGCGGAAGAATACATTCTGATTTGTTTACATCGCCGGTGAAGTAAGGCTGGACAGATAATAGAACAAAACCTGCAATACCCTTAAGCATTTAATGAGAACTCTATTCTAATGCATATCTGTTTCTTCAATTACAGTGTGCAAATACTGGATTTTGATAGCAATTGTGAAAAAACAAAACTACCGAAATGGGAGAATTTTCTGAGAAGTTCGCCGATTCCAGCCAAAAACTAATGAAATATTGAGATCAGTTAGACCTGGCATTTGTTTTTGTAATGCTAAAAAGGAAGACGTACGACTTCAGCTCGAGTTGACGCCATGATGTAGGTGGCGTCTGCTTGCTTTCCTCGGCACTTCCCCTACACATACCACGTTTCCACGGGGAATTGAAATCGATTTGAGTACACTTACCGTATTGAATCTTGGATCTGATCCTCTTAGAAAGTGGGTTCGGAATGAGATTGCATAGAAATACGTTGCATGGAAACACTTCCGCATTAAAATCGTTTTGAGTAAGGTAATGAAACTTTTTCTGCTATACTTGTTGCACGTGGCAGTATTATGTAAATGCTTTTTACTTTCTCTACACATATTATGTCCATGGTGAATAGAGAAGGTATTGCACTCCACCCAAAAATTCGATACCGAGATTTCACTGGAAATATATATTTTAGGATCCCCTGTATCCAAAAAAAGCATTTTCACAAAAAGATCCGCGTGCGCGCGTGTGTGTCCGTGTGTCTGTAACACGATAACTCAAAAGCGAAAAGTCCGTAAAATACCAAACTTGGTATTTTAAGTTTAGTATCTTCCAGGGATGCGACACGATTTTCAGAAAAATCCCCCACCCCAAACTACCCTTTGCAAGGAACTTTGTTCGAAAATTTTAATTTTTTCAAAAATGGCTCGAAATGATTTTTATTAAAATATCGTATATTAAAGATAATTAACTGACAAATAAAATGTGTGTCTTGAATTTTCTGCGAATAGCCTCTGAGGACTACTTTATTCTGGATGAATTTTACGGAATTTTGAATAACTGCTAAACCGTAAGAGATGGACAAAAATTTACCACACAAAAAAACGTAGAGCATATTAAAACACACAATCTGTGTCGTTTACATTTTTCATGTGGAGTTGATCGTTTTTGAGTTATTCCTTGTTTTTGATTTCACCTTTAAAAAACTTATACTCTTCTCATACAGGAATTTGTCAACTCCTATCCACACAAATAAAGGAACTTCAGTCACATAGCAACCAGCTTTTGACTATCACTTTAACCTTTGGTACTCCCTTATTTCGCTTCTACTTGCAAGGAAGCAAATAATAAAACTATTTCTGCTATTTTTTTTTCTTGATTAGCATGAAGTATGGAAGCATAAGCTTTTTAAAAATACTTTATTGCAGAGACGTAGAGAAAGTTGTGTGAATAGAACACATCACATTTTTGTTTATTGCTTTGTGATAGATTATAACAGAACCAGTTTTGTGGTTTCTACAGTTTGCAGTGCATTTTGAAATACAATTAGTTAACTTCTGAACCGTCTTAAAATATACAAATAACAAATATATGTTTAACAGGTTGGCCAACGCAATACCAAGTTGACCAATAGGAACGGATCAATAAATTTACTCTCGAAGGTTGCGTATTCAAAACTATCTCAATTCGCATTGAATTTAACTTGCGAAACAAGGATCGTATTCGGATCGAATTGGACTCAATTCGATTTCAATTCCCCCTGGGTAAGTAAGTAATATGGTTTTAGGGCGCACAACTTCAAAGGTCATTAGCGCCCCAGGGTAAATAAAAGGGCTAAATATTAAAAGGCATAAAAACCACTAAAACTGGAGTACCACACAAGGGTTAAAACCAGGGAAAGCATAAAAAAGGCTACCAAAGCCAGACTAAAAACGAGGCACTAAAAACATAACTCGGTAAAAACCAAAACCCAGAGATGAAATTAAACCCTACTGTACATCCCGCAGCGGCGGAGAAAATTAAAAAGTGCATCACAATATACAGGGTTGTCGCCCAGGAGGGTGGGGATGTCAGTAGGAAGACACAGGGATTCACGCAGAACAGTATAAAGGTGGCACTCCAATAAAAGATGACGCACCGTCAAAGGTTCGTTACACGAAGCACATTGAGGTGAGGGTTCCCCACGTAAAAGATGCTGTTGGCTAAAACGGCAATGCCCAATACGCAGTCGCGCTAAAACCACCTCATCGCAGCGACATGCACGCGAGGAAGTAGGCCAGGGGACAGGAAGGGACTTGACCGCCCTCAAGCTTGTTGTCACGCACCCCGGACCATTCCGCGAACCAGCGCGAAAGAATGGCCCGGCGCAGCTGAACACGAACATCACCTGGAGGAACGGTGGTGCTAAAAACATTAGGCAATAAAACTGCAGACTTAGCAGCTGTGTCCGCTTGTTCGTTTCCGCTCACACCTACGTGACCAGGAACCCAAACAAACGCCAGCGTCAGCGAGCGACTGCAGGCCATCCTGTACACGCTGTATCAACGGAAGGCATGGATACAGGTCATGCAGGTCCTGAAGTGCAGTGAGGGAATCGCTACAAATAACAAACTGTTTTAAATGCTGTCCCCGGATAAAAAGAAGAGCCTGATAAATACTAAAAAGTTCGGCGGTAAAAATCGAACATTGCCCCAAAAGATGAAATGTATAACTCCGCGAATTAAAACCGAAAGCACATCCCACACCACGGTCTTCCTTAGAACCATCCGTATAAATAAAACAATAGTTGGGAAACCTGGCCTGCAGCTCTAAAAATGCGGAGCGGAAGACTGAAGGTGGAGTCGTTGCTTTCGGCATGGATGCCAACCCAAGGTGGAACTGGGTGTCGCAACGTAACCAAGGGGGGAAGGAACATTCCCCCAGTGGAAACACAGGCGGTAGGCAAACATCCAAGAGCCGAAGAAGCAGGCGAAAACGAACTCCTGCGGGAAGCAAGGCAACCGCGCTGACAGCTCAAGAGACTCGTCAAAGAATAACTTGAAAGACGGGTGATCTGGCAAGGCAAAGAGGCGGATAGCATAGCTGCAAGGAAGCAGATCACGTCTATGAGGCAGCGGAGGTTCAGGAGCCTCCGCAGACAAACTAATAACTGGGCTAGTCGGAAACGCACCCAGCGCCAGACGAATCCCACGATGATGGACTGGGTTTAAACGTCGTAAAACCGAAGGACAAGCCGAAGAGTATACAATGCACCCGTAATATAGTTTAGACCGAACAAGCAAACGGTAAAGCTGTAATAGCACGGTGCGATCTGCTTCCCAGGACGTGCCACATAAAACACGTAAAATATTAAGTGCACGATCACATCTAGCCTTCAGAGAAGGGACATGGGACGACCAGCTAAGCTTCCTGTCGAACACCAAACCAAGAAACTTTACAGTTTCGGCGAAGGGCAGCGGTTCGGTCCCAAGATCTAGAGAAGGCGGTTCGTATGGTTTCCGACGCCAGAAGTTGACATAACTGTCTTCTCTGAAGAAAAACGGAAGCCATTTTCTACATTTCAAGTATGTAGACGGCCAAGACATGCCTGTAGGCGACGCTCCAAAAGGCACGTGCGTCGAGAACTGCAATAAATTGCAGAATCGTCCACAAATAAGGAGGAAGAGATACCAGCAGGAATACATTCGACAATGGGATTGATGGCAACAGCGAAGAGAGTGACGCTAAGTACTTGAGGCACTCCGTTCTCCTGACTAAAAACACTAGAGAAAACAGAGCCCACACGCACACGAAACACCCGGTCCTTCATGAACTCCCGGAGGAACACTGGTTGGCGGCCACGGCAGCCCCAACTATGCAAGGTACGCAGTAAGCCAGCCCTCCAGCAAGTGTCATAAGCTTTCTCCAGATCGAAAAATATGGCCACAGTTTGACACTTCCGAAGAAAACCATTCAGGATGTGAGTCGAGAGGGAGACAAGGTGGTCAGTCGTGGAGCGGTATCGGCGGAAGCCGCACTGTATGTTGCACAGAAGTTTCTCAGACTCAAGCCACCATCGTAACCGTCCATTGATCATGCCTTCCATCACCTTACAAACAGAACCAGTGAGGGGGATAGGACGGTAACTATGAGGAAGACTATGGTCCTTCCCCGGTTTTAAGATGGGAACACCGGTGGCTTCGCGCCAAGCTGTAGGAAACACACCCTTGCGCCAAACGAGGTTGTACAGGCTCAGGAGATATTGCTTACTGTCAGAAGAGAGGTTCTGTAGCATGGCGATATGGATACCATCGGGTCCTGGAGCGGAGTGTCGAGAGGATGCTAAACATGCATCCAGCTCCCGCATGCTAAAATCCGAATTATAGCACTCGGAATCCGAGGACCGGAACGAGACTCTGAGACTCCACCTCCGCCTTGATGGCACGAAACGCTGGGTGATAATTGGCGGAGCTAGACGCAGTGGCAAACGTGCTACCAAGGGCATCTGCAATAGCAACCGGGTCAACGACGGTGTGAGTTCCCACGAGAAGCCCCGGTATGGAAGTACTAGTCTGCTTACCGGCAACACGGCGGAGCTTCTCCCACACAACAGATGAAGGTGTTGTGCGACTGAATGTTTCAACAAACGAAGCCAGGAAGCCCGTTTGTTTTCGTGAATAATGCGCCGTGCACGGGCGCGTGTTTGTTTAAAATTGATCAAATGCTCCAAGGTAGGGTGATGGCGAAATACCCGAAGAGCCCTCCTGCAAGCACGAATAGCATCGCGGCACTCGGTAGTCCACCAAGGGACCGGTAAGCGTCTAGGGTAGGAAGACGACCGCAGGATGGACTGCTCGGCAGCGGAGGTCACGACAGAGTTGAAGTGTTCGACCATGTGGTCAACGGAGTCGAACAGGCGGTTGCTGAAAACAGCCAGAGCGGAGAAGCGAGCCCAATTCGACTTAGACAGCTGCCAAGAAATCGCACGCGAGGAGGAAATGTGGTGTGATAGCAGAATAATGACACAAGGGCAATGATCACTGGAATGAGCAAGCTGTGCAGAGCAAACAGAAAGGTCCAGGTGGGAGAGCGTGGCAAAAGAATCGGAAATAAAAGTAGGTTCACCGGTGTTCAGAACAGAGAGACCAGATTGAACGAATATGTCAGCAAGATTAGTCCCCCGTACGCAGACCCTAGGAGAACCCCATAGGGGATGTTGGGCATTAAAATCACCCAACAGAAGAAAAGGTGCCGGGAGCTGAGACAAAAGATGGTGCATGTCAGCTGCGCAGAGGGAAGATGAAGGCGGAATGTAGACATTACATACAGTGAAGGAGAAACCAGGAAGAGCAAGTCGGATAGCAACAGCTTGCAAGGTAGTGGTGCGACCGGCTGACCGCAGATGTCATTGCGCGTTAGGATCATAACACACCCATGAGCAGGAGAGCCCTCCTCCGGTGTAACATCAAACCGCACAGGAAGGTGTTGGTGCAGGGCAAATGCATCATGGGGGCGAAGCTTTGTTCCTGCAAACACAGAACTAGAGGGTTATAGGACCGTAGTAACAGCTGCAATTCGGTCCTATGGTTACGCACACCGCGGATATTCCACGTCAGGAGAGCCATGGAGCACAGTTAGAGGCGGGAAAGATTATCGATGAATCAAACTATGAGTTTGCAGCTGGGATGCAAACGAATGTGGAAACGAAGTAGATGCAGTTAAGGTGGGCGTTTCTTGTTCTTGGCACATTTAGGACCCACAAGAGTATAGCCACCTTCGTCGGCGCTATCCGCTGATGTTCGGGATGCGGAAAATCCCCTACGGCTCGTAGAACGAGAACGGGACTTCGAAGGTTTATCAGTGGCCTTGAGTTTCTTACGACTGCGCTCATGAGCAGCAGCGACAGATGGTGTCGGTCTAACTAGCGGCTTACGAGCAGGTTCTGGAGAAATAGAACTTGAGGCAGTGGGTGTTGTGGATGTTGTAGACTGCGAAGTTGTTTGGTCGGCGTCTGTTCTGTATGAGTAGACGCGTCGGCTACAGGCACGGTTTGTAGTGCCACTGAGGAAACAGGAGTGCGGCGGAGCGCTGATGCGTAGCCTGAGATGGTCGAAAACTGCAGCTGTTGGAAGCGGCGTCTGGCTTCCGGAAAAGTCGGGCGTTCCTTAACTCGCAGCTCCTGGATGGCCTTTTCCTCGAGAAAACGTGCACATTGCCGGGAGCTAGATGGATGGTTCCCTTTACAATGGACGCAACAAGAGTCTCGAGCACAAGTAGTTTCTCTGTGGACAGCTTGGCCGCAACGTTCACATGTAGCGTCGAAAGTGCACTGGCTTTGGGTGTGACCAAACTTCTGGCAGCGGAAACAACGCATAGGGTTCGGTATATACGGCCTCACAGCAGCGCGTTCGTATCCACAGTAGAGTGCCTCAGGCAAGGTGGTGCCTTTGAACGTTAGGAAGACTGTCCGTAACGACACCGACTCACCATTACGTTTGCCAAGAAGACGGTACGCCTGACAACTCCCTGGTCGGAAAGGCCATCTAAGCTCGAGGTAGTCACCACGCCTCTACAGGTATTCAACGATTTGTGTGGGGCCACCGTTATTGGGTAGGAACCCAATAAACCGGCTTTCAAGAGCTCTCTGGACTGGTCTTCGGTCCTAGTTTCGACCAACAGCGTACCGTCTCTAGTCCTGGTTGCATTTGTCACTTTTCCACATAACCTGTCGAGTTCACGTCGAATGTAAAAGGAGCTGAGGTCTCGCATTGTCTTTGAATTACAAGCAAAGGTCATCACCAAAAATTTGTCAAAAATAGTAGCTTTGCGTGGAGGGATCATTATAAAAAGGCCCCCTTCCGGTACTGTCGGCGTCAGCCTGCCATCCGGGGGAAAGAGAAAAAAATACACCAAAAATACTTTCCGGTCAATGCCGCCTGGGAGACCCCTCCCAGACCGATCTCACGGAGTACTTGGGAGGAGTTACCCTCCAGCCTCCACTGCTGGTCCATACGGATAAGCCCTCCACCATGCACAACCCGGCTTTATTCCCCGACCACAGGTATAACCACCTGTGGCCCCCCACTTTAGGCCATGGTGTGTAACGACATCCGTGGATTCAGGGGACTTGTGGTTGATTACACCGGGTTTCCGATAGCGGTAACACGTCCGGCCCGTGATTCTAACCCGACGACCTGCGTTCGTCGGGAGATTAGCACGGGCCGGGCTCCCAGAGAAGCTACGTGGGTGTACATATCGGTATGGACGAGCTCCGCACCTAAGGCTTACACATAGGGGCAGTAGGGTCCACTCAACCGTCACACCTGATACCTCCGAAGAGCACACAAGTTGGAAGCCGCGCTGGAACCGTGGGACAGGAACCACGGAGATAGAAGAAAGATCCCTGTTGGTGAGGCAGGAGTTAATAAACCTAAAGCCTTAAAACTAAATATATAGGGAATACGCCTAGAAGAGGAAGATGAGGCGAGTAAACTCGCACTAACAATAACATACACAAACATGTGCGCACAGATACACGCAGGCAGAAACACAAAACATGGCGCAGTGGATGGCGATGTGGAGGATGATATGGTGGCGAGTGGCTCGGGAACCCCCGGGTGCGCCAAACCCGTACCTACCGTAGTAGGCCCCTGAGGGGAATTCCCCCTGGAAGGTGATATATTATAATGAATTGTCGCCCACCCCCCTCTGATATGGCGCATTCACATGCCTTTCTCTGCCAACTTAGGGAGATGCATCTTTGAATTTTGAAAAATCCACAGTATAGAAGATATCTTATCGAAGTTTATACTAGTTTTTATACACTGTAATACCCTGTGATATTTCTGTCAGTTTGCACGGTTACTTGAAAAATAATTGACTGTCTAAATTCATTGTTTTAATAAAACTCTGATGTGTTCCATTCACATGACTTTCTCTACATCTCTGTAACAAATTATTGTTAAAAAGCTTATGCATCTATTTACTTCATGTTAATCGAGAAAAAATTAGCAGAAATAGTATTATTGCTTGATTCCTTGTAAGTAGAAGTGAAATATGGGAATAGCATAGGTTAAAGTGATAGTCAAAAGCTGGTTGCTATGTGACTGAAGCTCCTTTGTTTGTATGGACACGACTTGACAAATCCCTGTGTGAGAAAAGTATAATCTTTTTAAAGGTGAAATCAAAAACAAGGAATAACTCAAAAACGATCAATTCCACAAGAAAAATGTATATAACATAAATTGTGTGTTTTAACGTGCTCTACACTTTTGTGTGGTAACTTTTTGTCCATCTCCTACGGTTTAGCAAAATTACGCATAATTCATCTACAATAAAGTAGTTTTCAGAGGCTTTTCCCAGAAAATTCAAGATATACATTTTAGTCAGGTAAATATCTTTAATATGCGATATTTTAATCAAAATCGTTAGAACCATTTTGAGAAAATAAACATTTTCAAAACAAGTTCCATGTAAAGGGTAGTTTGGGGCGGGGGGATTTTTCTCAAAATCTTCGTGTAGTATCAATGGAGGATACTAAACTTAACTACCAAGTTTGGTATTTTACCGACCTTTCGTTTTTGAGTTATCGTGTTCACTGACACAAGGATCTTTTTCTGAAAATGTGTTGTTTTTTTTGGATACAAGGGACCCTAAAACATATATTTACGGTGAAATCTCGGAATCGAATTTTTGGGTGGAGTACAATACCTTCTCTATACAGTATGTACATAGTACGGGTAGAGAAAGTAAAAATGAGCCACATAACACATTTTTCAAAATATTAACTTAAAAGCACAGTTTCGAAATAAATGATATAAATAGATGTGTCATATTACATTATTTTATAATAGCCCCATTACTGAAAGAAATTCCATTATGCTACACTCACATGACTTTCTCAAGCTGTTCGACTAACTTTCTACACAATGCCAATCGAGATAAACATATTACTTGGCCCCTATAAGTAGAGCGGAACTAAAGGAATGCACTATGCTAAAGCGATAGTCAAAAGTTTTAAATGTTGTCGTTGTGTGATTTGTCATTGCAGTTTTCTTCTTTGCTTGGCCAGGAGTAAAACAAAAGAAAAACGGACACTTCCTGCCTGAGAAAAGTATTCAACTTTGAAACCAACAAGGGATATTTCGAAACGTTACCTACACAACATAAATTGTGTGTTTTGACGAAATCTACTTTTTGATTAGGAAGTTTTTGTCTATCTTGTACGGTTTACCAATTAGGCAAAATACACCCCGAGTGAAGAGGCTTTATAAGCTATTCTCAGAAAATTCAAGATATCGTTTTGTTTGGGATGTAAATAACTAACACATGGCATTTTAATCAAAATCGTTAGCCATTTTTGACCAAATAAAAATTAAAAAAATATATATAATAACAATAATAATAAAATAAAATCCATCTAAAGGCTAGTTGTGGGTGGGGAATTTTCTTGAAAATATTCGTCTCAAATCCTTGGAAGATACAAAATTTAAATACCAGCATTGTCATTTTTTGTTTTTTTTTTTGTTTTAGTTTTTGAGCTATGCTGTCTACAGACACTCACAAAATTGGGCTCAGGGGACGTCAAAACATATATTCCTTGAAATCTCGACATCAAATTTTGGGGTGCAATACAATACCTGCTCTATGCATAATGTACCTAGTACGTGTAGAGAAAGTAAAAAGCACTACTTTTCGTACTCTCCAAAACCGTACTATTTCGAAAAAGTAATATGATCGTTTTCGTTAATGCGCTTTTGAGAGACAGTATAAAAGTTGTAAACAAATGGGGAAGAATATGCATTTTGAGTATGGAAAAGTGTTGGAGACAATCAGATTTAAAGATTGGAGAGCACTAAGTTGCGCAGTACAAAAGAGGCGGAGCACAGAACTGGACCTAGCGTTTTGTGACAGCCGCCATCTTGCGATTCTACACACTACCATATACACCATCGCAACATACGTCAAATTGTTTTTCCGAGCTTTTGCAGTAAAAGCAAAGGGACGATCTCTAATTGAAGGAATATTTAATACAATCTAATTTTTCGGTCTGTCAGAAACTGTTATAGATAAACAGGTTCTATACACATCGCGGTGATGTCAAACTTAATTTTGTTCTAATTTCTTAGTCTAAAACCGGCAAATCTGTCAGATTTTGACCAAAGCTTATTGTTTGTCTCTCATGTCTATAGCCATTAATTACACTACACCAACTTATAAATAAGTGCACACCAACAAAGAGCGACAAGTATCAGATTATCCCAAACATTATAACGACTTTCACTGCGGACTGCATATATTGCATATATATCACAGTTCTGGATTCATAAGCACATAATTTCATAGTAATTATTTATCGTGATAGCTGATAAATGGGCGAATTAGCAAGAGGTTTCTTATAAACCGGAGTAGGTTGCCAATTTTGGCTGTTTGTCAATGGTCTTTCAGAGTTGGAAATCTAAAACCTAACAAACAATACAGAATCGTTCTGTTGATAATGTATAACACATTTCACTAAGTATACCACCGAAAAATCACTCAATAAGCACACTAACCAGTAGATTGAAATATTTTACAAACTAACCCACCGAAAAATCCCTTTCCTTTTTATGCTTCTGCCATTCCAGAAATACAACCAAACACCACACACGCATTCACCATTATACTGGTTTAAAACCTATTATCCAAATGTACTGCTTAATTGATATTTAACACTACACTCTTACTTTTGGGTGCACATTTAAACCACAAATACCATACTCATCGCAGAAGTGTAGAATACAAATTGGCAGAAATAGTCTTATTACTCGCTTCCTTGTAAGTAGAAGCGAAATAAGGGACCACCGTACGTTAAAGTGATAGTCAAAAGCTGGTTGCTATGTCAATGAAGTTCCTTTGTTTATATGGATAGGAGTTGACAAGTTCCTGTATGAGAAAAGTATACGTTTTTCATAGCAGAAACAAAAAATAAGGAATGTCACAAAAACGACGAACTCCACGTAAAAAGTGTATAACATAAATTGTGTGTTTTAAAGTGCTCTACATTTTTTGTGAAGTAAGTTTTTGTCCATCTCTTACGGTTTAGCAGTCATTCAAAATTTAGTAAAATTCATCCAGAATAAACTACTCTTTAGAGGCTATTCCCAGAAAATTCAAGATATACATTTCATTTGTCAGGTAAATATGTTTAATATCCGAAATTTTAATCAAAATCGTTAGAGCCATTTTTGAGAAAATCAAAATTTTCGTGTCGCATCCCTGGAAGATACTAAACTTAAATACAAAGTTTGGTATTTTACCGACTTTTCGTTTTTGAGTTATCGTGTTCACAGACACACGGACACGGACGGACACACACACACACACACACACACACACACACACACACACACATGGACCTTTTTGTGAAAATGCTTTTTTTTTGGATATTGGGGACCCTAAAACATATATTTCCGGTGAAATCTCGGTATCGAATTTTTGGTGGAGTGCAATACTTTCTCTATACACTATGTACATAGTGCGTATGGAGAAAGTAAAAATCTGATGTGTTCCATTCACATGACTTTCTCTACATCTCTGCAACAAATTATTGTTAAAAAGATTATGCTTCTATTTATTTCATGCTAATCGAGAGAAAATTAGCAGAAATAGTCTTATTACTTGCCTCCTTGTTGGTAGAAGCGAAATATGGGAGTACTATAGGTTAAAGTGATAGTCAAAAGCTGATTGCTATGTGACTGAAGTTCCTGTTTGTATGGAAACGAGTTGACAACTCCTGTATGAGAAAAGTATAACTTTTTTCAAAGCTGAAAACAAAAATAAGGGATATCTAAAAAACGACCAACTCGACGAAAAAAATGTATATGACATAAATTGCGTGTTTTAATGTGCTCAACATTTTTTGTGTGTTAAGTTTTTGTCCATCTCTTATGGTTTGAAGTTATGCAAAATTCCGTAAAATTCATTCAGAATAAAGTAGTCTTCACAGGCTATTCCCAGAAAATTCAAGATATAAATTTTATTTGCAAGGTATACATCTTTAAAATACGATATTTTAATCAAAATCGTTAAAGCCATTTTTAGACAGTCAATTTTTTCGAAAAAAGTTCCATGTAAAGGGTTAATTAGGGGTGGACGGATATTCTTGAAAGTCGTGTCGCATCCTTGGAATATACCAAACGTAAATACTAAGTTTGGTATTTAACGGTCTTTTCGTTTTTAAGCTATGCAGTCCACAGACACACACACGGACCTTTTTCCAAAAATGCTTTTTTTGGATTCAGGGGGACCCAACATATTTATTTCCAGTGAAATTTCAGTATTGAATTATGTACATGGTACGTGTAGAGAAAGTAAAAATATAGCGGCTTGACAAAAACGCGCTTCACCAACCACAGCATTTCCTATCTGTTCTCTCTATATCTGTGGGAAGGCAAAACAAACACGTGCCCATTATTTATTAGTAGACATAGAGGGCTGTATTCCACCCAAAAATTCCATACCAAGGTTTCACCAGATTACCCGAATCCAAACATGGAAAACTGCGTGTGTGTAGCATAGCTCAAAAACGAAAGTCCGTTGAACAGTAAAGTTGGTATTTAATTTCAGTAACTCCAAGGATGCGCAACGAAGTTTTTCAAGAAAATCCCCCCACCACAACTACCCTTTATATGTAACACATTTCTAAAATTTTGATTTTCCCAAAAACGGCTCTGACGATTTTGATTAAAATACCACATGTTTAAGATATTTTCATTCTGAATGAATTTTGCATAACGGATAAACCGTAAGAGATAGACAAAACATGTAGATCTCGCTGAAACACATTAATTTATGCCATACACGTTTTGTTTGTTTGTAGACATGACGGTTCTGAAACATTCCTTATTGGCTTCAGCTTATAAAATCTGATGTGTTCCATTCACATGGCTTTCTCTAAAGCTCTGTAATAAATTGTTTAAAAGCTTATTCTTCTACTTCATGATAATCGAGAATATTAGCAGAAATTGTCATTACCTAGTACCTACCTTATAAAATCTAATGTGTTCCATTCACATGATGTCCCCTAGCTGTTCGGTAAAGTCTTTTATTCAAAACATTAATATGCTATCGACATCATGATAATCAGGCAGAATTAGTCTTATTACTAGCTCCTTGTAAGTAGAAGGGAAATAAAATGCACAAGCTAAAGCGATAGTCTCGTCCTTTAAAAGCCGGTCGCTATGTGAAACAATTGAAATTTCGATCTCTTTGATTGCCAGAAGTAAGGAAACGAGGAACGAGAAAGTTTAAGTGGCTTAAAATTCAAACCCATAACCCGGAATATCTCCCCCCCCCCTCTCTCTCACACACACTAAAGGTACATTAAATTGCGTGTTTTAATCAGATCTACATTTTTGTGTAGTAAGTTTTTGTAAATCTCTTACGGTTTGCCAGTTATACAAGTAATCCAGAATGAAGAGGTTTTCAGAGGCTATTCCCAGAAAATTCAAAATATACATTTTATTTGTCATGTAATTATCTTTAATATACGATATTTTAATCAAAATCGTTACAGCCATTTTTGAGAAAATCAAAATGTTCGAAATGTTTCACGTAAAAGGTAGGTTGAAGATACTGAACTTAAATACCAAACTTGGTATTTAGCAGAGTTTTCGGTTTTGAGCTATGCTGCTTAGACACACACCTTTTTCTGAAAATGCATTTTATTTATTTATTTTTTTGGATTCAGGAGGTACCAAAACAGTATTGCTGGTGGCAATTGTCATATGTGAACGTAAAAACTTATTTGTCGGATAATAGACGTATCGGCTACTCCAACTAGCTCAACACTTATTGGCAAAGATATCTTCCGAGTGTAGAACGCCTATCGGCTAGAAACCGGGTACACAGCTATATCGGCAAGTTACCGGCAGATTGTAGAACCAGTGCTATGTAACAAGACCGTTTCTGCTAAAGATTCTCGAATAGCATGAAGTAGACAGAAGAATACAATATTGTATTAACAATAATCACAATGAAATGCAAGCGCAAGAGTTTGGACTTATTAATTAATGTAAGCATACACATAGAAACACGCAAAAGTTTGCAAACTCCAAACTTTATCCTTGCGTTGCATGCAAAGAGGAGGAATTCAGCTTCTTTTCTCTATGTATTGCCTATGAATTCAGTAACAAACGATCGCAGTGTAAGATTTTATAGGATCTGCTGTACATGCATGCTCTTCTATTTGGCCGTGCCACGCCATCTCTAATCTTCCTCAAGCGGTTATGACAGTCTCCTTGCGAATTCTTCTCTGATTTAATGGATGCAACTATTACCTGTATCTAGATTTCTTGGTTCTCATAAATTGAAGACGCAGAGAGATTATTCTTAGTTCAATAAATGTGTAGCTTTATCAATTTCTGAGGTATCTATGCTTGTGCTATTTTCAATAATATTTAATGAGCAATTATTGTGACGTCACTGCCGCGAGCGTCAGTTGTTAGTATGTAATGTATTTATTTTGTAAAAGATTAAGTGTGGTATTGTTGGTTATGTTATTCAGTTTGTAACTTGGAAGATGTAGCTTGTGGATCTAGAAAGCCGTGCCAACTTGTTGCGTTGCGCTTACGATTGCATTGTGAATGTAGCATAATTTGTCATGAGAATGCAACACATTGAGTAAGACAGGGTTACAGCGTGAATGAAACCCGATAGAGCGTCCTTCGCTAGTTGCATACCCGGATATCGAGTTCCCTCGGAAGCGAGGAGTTCCTGACAATCCGGTTCTTCAAGCGTCACCATCCAGTTTCCTCATACCCGCGTGACTAAGCACACAGGAGAACGGACCAGTTTCTTTATAAACACTCGCTAACGAAAACCAAACTATTGACACAGTGCGAACAGTGCATTATATGTGCATGGGAATGCCATTTTACTTTCTCTATACGTACTATGCACATAGTGCATTGCACCAAAAAATTCAATACCGAGATTTCACCGGAAATATGTTTTAGGATTCCCCGTATAAAAGAAAGCTTATGTGTTTCACTCACATAACTTTCTCTACATCTCTGCAACAAATTATTGTTAAAAAGCTTATGGTTCTATTTACTTCATGCTAATCGAGAAAAAAAAAAAAAAAAAAAAAAAAAAAAAGCAGAAATAGTCTTATTACTGAAATAAGGGAGTACCATAGGTTAAAGTGAAAGTCAAAAGATGGTTGCTATGTGACTGAAGTTCCTTTGTTTGTATGTATGGAGAGAAGTTGACAAATTCCTGTATGAGAAAAGTATTAGTTTACCAAAGCTAAAACCAAAAACAAGGAGTATCTAAAAAAAACTATCAACTCCACGAAAAAAATGTGCATAGTAAAAATTGTGTATTTTAACGTGCTCTACATGTTTTGTGTGGTAAAGTTTTGTCTTATCTCTTACGGTTTAGCAGTTATGCACAATTCCGTAAAATTCATCCAGAATATAGTATTCTTCAGAGGCTATTCCCAGAAAATTCAAGATATAAATTTTATTTTTCAGGTAAATACCTTTAATATACGATATTTTAATCAAAATCGTTAGAGCCATTTTAGAGAAAATAAAAATTTTCGAAAAAAGTTCCACGTATAGGGTAGTTGGGGGTGGGGGGATTTTCTTGAAAATCTTCGTATCGCATCCTTGGAAGATACCAAACCTAAATACCAAGTTTGGATTTTAACGGTCTTTTCGTTTTTGAGTTATGCTGCCAAAAACACACACACGGTCATTTTTCTGAAATGTCTTTTGGATTCAGGGGGTCTCAAAACATGTATTTACGGCGAAATCTCGGTATGAAACTTTTGGGTTCATTACAATACCTTCTCTATACACTATGTGCATAGTACGTGTAGTGAAAGTAAAAAATCATGCTTATAAAAAGTTGTGTGTGAACATAACTCAAAAGTGAAAAGTCGGTAAAATACCAAACTTGGTATTTAAGTTTAGTATCTTCCAGGTATGCCACATGAAGCTTTTGAGAAAAATTCCCCCACCCAACCACTACACATGGAAAGAAATGCGAACATTTTTATTTCCTCAAAAATGGCTCTTAACGATTTCGATTATTTAAGTTATATACATGACAAATAAAATGCACATCTGAATTTTCTGGGAATGGCCTCTGAAGACCTCTTCATTCTGGATGACTTTTGTATAACTGGCAAACCGTAAGAGATAGACGAAAACTTGCTACATAATATTCCGGATTATTGCTTTCCATTTTAAATCGTTCTGAAACGTTCTCGTTTGTTTCTCCTGGCAAGAAAAGAGACTGGAATTTCAATTGTTTCACATAGTGACGGGGTTTTAAAAGACGAGACTCCTTCTATTTACAAAGAAGCCAGTAATAAAAGATTAGCTTTAGCATGATGTAGATAACAGATGAATGTGTTGAATAAAAGCTTTGTTCACCGAACAGATAGAGGACATCATGTGAATGGAACACAGATGTTTACTTTCTCTAACGTACTATGTAGATAGTGTATAGAGAAGGTATTGCACTCCACCCAAAAATTCGATATCGAGATTTCACCGAAAATATGTTTTAAGGTCCCTTGTATTAAAAAAAAAGTATTTTCAGAAAAAGATCCGTGCGTGTGTGTTCAGTGTGTCTGTGAACATGATAACTCAAAAACGAAAAATCGGTAAAATACGAAACTTGGTATTTAAGTTTGGTATCTTCCAAGGGTGCGACACGAAAAATCCCCCCCAACTACCCTTTACATGGAACTTTTTTCGAAAATTTAAATTTTCTCAAAAATGGCTCTAACGATTTTGATTCAAATATCATATATTAAAGTTTACCTGAAAAATAAAATGTATATTTTGAATTTTCTGGGAATAGCCTCTGAAGACTACTTTGTTCTGGATGAATTTTACGGAATTTTGAATAACTGCTAAACCGTAAGCGATGGACAAAAACTTAACGACAGAAAAAAATTAGAGCATGTTAAAACACACAATTTATGTTATATATTTTTTTTTCGTGGAGTTGATCGTTTTTAGATATTCCTTGTGTTTAGTTTCAGCTTTGAAAAACACACTTTTCTCAGACAGACATTTGTCAAGTCGTGTCCATACAAAGGAACATCAGTCACATAGCAACCAGCTTTTGACTATCACTTTAACCTATGCTACTTCCTTATTTCGGTTCTACTTACAGGGAAGCAAGTAATAAGACTATTTCTGCTATTTTTTCTCGATTAGCATGAAGTAGATAGAAGCATAAGTTTTTAACAATAATTTGTTGCAGAGATGTAGAGAAAGTCATGTGAATGGAACACATCAGATTTTTTACCTTCTACTGACAAGGTACCAAGTAATAAGGACAATTTCTGCTGATGTTTATCTCGATTATCCTTAAGTAGATACAAGAATAAACTTTTTAACAATACTTTGTAAGAGATGTAGAGAAAGTGACACATGAGATATTTCAGTTTTATAGCGAGGACTTTAGCTCTGCAGGCCGATACATATTGCGGTTGTTAATTGTGAAGCGCTTTATTGTGTCCACAGTCGCACATCAACACTAAACAGCAGTCACTACCGATCAATAATACTTCGTTATTTTCAATTGAAAATAAATATATGACAACACTTTTTACTTTCTCTAGCCCCGTATGTACAATTACATAGGTATAGAGAACTATTGTATTCCACCCAAAATTTCCATGTCCTAATTTCACCGGAAATACATGTTTTCGGGTCCCCCTAATTCCAATTTTTGTCCAGAAACAGGTCCGTGTGTGTATGTGTGAACAGCATAGCTCAAAAACGAAAAGACAGCTAAATACCAAATTGGGTATTTAAGTTAGGTATCTTCCAAGGATGCGACACGAAGATTTTTAAGAAAATCCCCCCACCCTTAACTACCCTTTAGAAGGAAAATGTTTCGAAAATTTAGTTTTTCTTAAAAATGGTTCTAACGATTTTGATTAAAATGCCACATATTAAAGCCATGTCTATCACAAATAAAATGTATATCTTGAATTTTCTGGGAATAGCTTCTAAAGACCTGTTTATTCTGGATGAATTTTGCTTAATTTGGTATAACTAGTAAACCGTAAGAGAAAGACAAAAACTTACTTTACAAGAAATGTATGTCTTGTTAAAATACACAAGTTATGTCATATATATATTTTTTTTCATGGAGCCGTTTTCGAGGTATTCCTTGTTATTAGTTTCAGTTGTGAAGTACTTACACGTTTCTCTGACGGAAGTGTCCGTTTTTCTTTTGTTCTACTCCTGGCGAAGCAAAGAAGCGATTTACTATTGAAAATCGTATAACGACAGCTTTTAAAACATTAGCTATCACTTTAGCCTAGTGCATTCCCTTAGTTCTACTTATTACTAAATAATAAAATTCTGCTAATGTTTATCTCGATTAACGTGGTGTTGATAGAAGAATTTTCTTATTAAGAAGCTTGTTTGTAGAGTAGCTAGAGAAAGTGTAACACATTCAGATTTTTGTATTTATTTCTGACTAGTAAATGAGTTTGCCCAGTGACACAGAATAAAATATACTTGTAAGGGTTTTAACAAAAGCGAGTATTGCAAAAAGTATTTTATGGTAATATAAAAATTAAGTTATGAGAACAAATTGCAACAAATATTATAAAAGATGTGCAACAGCAATAAACGAGAAAGAACTACAAAAATAAAGCTATTTCTAAACCACAACACATATTACGTTCTGTAAACATTACCTTCTTTCGATAATAAAGAACAAATTAATGTGAAGGATTGGTAAAGTGAGCCTGAAACATTCAATGCTATAGCCAGGATTTGAACCATGGATCTGCCGGTCTCTATCCGGTTGCTCTACCACTGAGCTACCATGGCAAAATGCCGCCATAGCACTACATTTCTCAACTGACTCGCATGTTTCCCAGTAAATCAAAGGTCATCTCAAATTACTTTGAGATGACAACCCCAATGACGACTTACAATGCTGCAAGTAATTTTAAGCCCCAGGATTCAAAGTATAGCCAACTATGACAAATTTAATGCTATGCCGGCATGTTGCAATGGTAGCTCAGCGGTAGAGCAACGAGACAGGAGATCCGTGGTTCAAATCCCAGCTATGGCATTGAATGTTTCAGTCTGACTACCAATCCAACTGCTTGTTAAAAAATCTGATGTGTACCATTCTCATGACTTTCTCCATATCCCTGCAGCAAACAATTCTTAAAAAGCTTATACTTATATATACTTTATGCTAATCAGAAAAAATTAGCAGAAATAGTCTTATTACTCGCTTCCTTGTAAGTTGAAGCGAAATAAGGGACCACCGTACGTTAAAGTGATAGTCAAAAGCTGGTTGCTATGTCAATGAAGTTCTTTGTTTATATGGATAGGAGTTGGCAAGTTCCTGTATGAGAAAAGTATACCTTTTTCATAGCAGAAACCAAAAATAAGGAATGTCACAAAAACGACGAACTCCACGAAAAAAATGTATATAACATAAATTGTGTGTTTTAATGTGCTCTACATTTTTTGTGCAGTAAGTTTTTGTCCATCTCTTACGGTTTAGCAGTTATTCAAAATTTAGTAAAATTCATCCAGAATAAACTACTCTTCAGAGGTTATTCCCAGAAAATTCAAGATATACATTTTATTTGTCAGGTAAATATGTTTAATATCCGAAATTTTAACCAGAATCGTTAGAGCCATTTTTGAGAAAATCAAAATTTTCGAAAAATGTTCCATGTAAAGGGTAGTTGTGGGTGGGAGGATTTTTCTCAAAATCTTCGTGTCGCATCCCTGGAAGATACTAAACTTAAATACCAAGTTTGGTATTTTACCGACTTTTCGTTTATGAGTTATCGTGTTCACAGACACACGGACACACACACACGCACACGGACCTTTTTGTGAAAATGCTTTTTTTGGATATTGGGGACCCTAAAACATATATTTCCGGTGAAATCTCGGTATCGAATTTTTGGGTGGAGTGCAATACTTTCTCTATACACTATGTACATAGTGCGTATGGAGAAAGTAAAAACAATTCAAAATGAATGTGACCTTGCTTGTTAAGAGAAATGAAACATGCTTTAAAACTATAAAGGCTCAATTTCATCCAAATGTCTATCGTTCTCATCGATGTCATCATGTTTCACTCTCTTAAGCCGATGTCCCGCGGTCAAATATTTTGGTCCAATACTATTCAAACTACAAATTGGATCGTGGGACATCGGATAATTGCATTGTATACAATTTCCGTCCTAATTTTTGGTTCAATTCCAGTTTGCTACAACAGGATACAGCGGTTACTAACGTAGGAAATCAACCAATGAGCGACCTGGTGGTAATGACGTAATAAGATGGCAGCTAGTGCTGGATTTTCCTTCCCACCAACATGATTATTTGTATGAAACTTTGCTGTATCTTGTAGACTTTTGTCCTAAATAATAGGGTTATAGTAGCTGAGCTATGGTTGAAGTACACATTTTTTTTAATGAAATAATAACACCTGCAAATGCATTTTAAGGATCAAATTGTACCTAACCTCCTTTTCTCAACAAACATATAAAAACGTGATTGCTGGTATGGACTGCCTCATATTTGTGTCTTGGCGAGTGATTTTTGTCTCAACTAAGGATTCCAAACAAATTTTCGCCCATTCTGATGAAGTTAAAATAATTTACAGGGTCAGAACACCAACTTCCTTGGCCTGCATTCCTACGTTCCAGCCATGGTCTAGTCCACCAACGCCTCTCTATTGATTTTTTTTCCCTTTTATAATATGCTCTTGCAATGGATACATAAACTAAGCTTGCAACAGCGAACGTAATACTTGTGGATCAGCAACCTACACCATTTTCTATCAGCTGTTCATGAGCATGCGAGAAATATTTGGACCAATACACACTCCCATGGGAATGGTACGGAGAAATTGTACACAACGTTCAAGTTGTATAAAAAAATTTGGACCAAAGTTTGACCGTAGGACATCGGCTTTACTAATAACAGTTCTGGTGTTTAGTCCGAGAGCTCTGCAGTTCGCTTACACCAGCTGTCCATTAACCTTCACATACTCCTCTTCTAGTTCAAAAAATTCCTGTTTTGGAGACACTTACCACGTTTCCACGGGGAATTGAAATCGATTTGAGTCAGCTTTCATCAATACGACCCGAGTTTCACATGTTAAACTCAATACTAACACGTTTTGAATATGAAGCTTCGAAAATAGATTTATTCAATGTTTTATGTTGGTCAAATTGGAATTGCGATTGTGAACCTGTTAAACATATTTGTTACTCCATCGTCCTCCGTCGGGTTTGAACCCGCGACCTTGGGTATACGAAGACAGCATGGTAACCATTACACCACGGAGGGCGACGGTATCTCATTCCGATTCTACTTTCTAAGAGGATCGGATCCAAGATTATACACGATTTGAAAGTGGAGATGCTTCCATGCAACATATTTCAATCCGATTCTACCTTCTAAGAGGATCGGATCCAAGATTCAATACGAGTTAAGTAAGGTCGGTTCAATACCAAACTTGGCACTTGAGTATCTTCCAGAGATGCGAACGAAGATTTACAAGAAAATGGCTAACGATTTTGATTAAAATACCTGATCTTTAAGATATTTTTATGACAAATGAAATGTATATCTTGAATAGTCTCCGAAGACTGAATGACTTTTGTATAATTGACAACCCGAAAGAGATATACAAAAACTTGCCACACAAAAAATGTAAATTTCATTAAAACACACAATTTATGTCGTATACATTTTTTTGCGGGGGTGGGGGTAGAGTTAGCCGTTTTTTGAGAAATTCCGAATTATTGGTTTCAATTTTAAGCCGCTTAAACTTCTCTCAAACGGGAAGACATATTTTTTTATCGTTTGTTTACTCTTGGCATCAAAGAGATTGGAATTTAAATGGTTTCACATAACACCGGCTTTTAAAGGACGAGATTATCTGTGCATTTTCTTATTTCCCTTCCACTTACAAGGAAGCTAGTATTAAGACTAATTCTGCTTATGTTTTTTTTTTTTTTTTTTATTAGCATGGTGTAGATACTATAGATTACTGTTTTGAATAAAAGGTTTGTTAACCGAACACCTAGAGGACATCATGTGAATGGAACACAGCTTTTTAGTTTCTCTACACGTACTATGTGCATAGTGTATAGAGACGGTATTGTATTACACCCAAAAATTTAACACCAAGATTTCACCAGAAATATGTTATGGGTCTCCCTGACTCCAGGAAAAGCATTTCTAGCAAAATCTGATGTGTTCCATTCACATGATTTTCTCTACATCTCTGCAACAAATTATTCTTCATGCTAATCGAGAAAAAATAAGCAGAAATGGTCTTATTACTTGCTTCCTTGCAAGTAGAAGCGAAATAAGGGAGTATCATAGGTTAAAGTGACAGTCAAAAGATGGTTGCTATGTGACTGAAGTTCCTTTGTTTGTATGGACAGGATTGACACATTCCTGTATGACAAAAGTATAAGTTTTTCAAAGCTGAAACGAAAAACAAGGAATGTCTCTATAACGATCAACTACAGGAAAAAAATGTAAATAATATAAATTCTGTGCTTAAACGTGCTCTACATTTTTGTGTGTAAGTTTTTCTCCATCTCTTACGATTTAGCAGTTATGCAGCATTCCGTAAAATGCATCCAGAATAAAGTAGCCTTCAGAGCCTATTACCAGAAAATTCAAAATATATATTTTATTTGTCAGGTAATTATCTTTAATATACGATATTTTAATCAAAATCGTTAGAGGCATTTTTGAGAAAATGTTGATTTATCTTCGTGTCGCATCCCTGGAAGATACTAAACTTAAATACCAAGTTTGGTATTTTACCGACTTTACTTTTTGAATTGTGTTCACAGACACTGAAAATGCTCTTTCGAGTACAAGGGATCTTAAAACAAATATTTCCGGTGAAATCTCGGAATGGAATTTTTGGGTGGAATGCAATACTTTCTCTATTCACTACGTAGATAGTACGTGTAGAGAAAGCAAAACGGTCCGTGTCTCTGCTTGTCTGTAGCTCAAAAATGAAAATTCCGTTAAATACTAAATTTGGTACTCAAGTTCAGTATCTTCCAAGGATTAGACGGAAGATTTTCAAGAAAATCCCCCCACCCACATCTACCCATCACATAGAAATATTTTCGAAAATGCTGATTTTCTCAAAAGTAGCTCAAAAGATTTTGATTAAAATTTCATATTAACAATATTTACATAACCAATAAAATGTATAGCTTGAATTTTCTGGAAATAGCCTCTAACCGTAAGATTAGAGCTCAATAAACTTACAATTTATGTTGTATACACTTTTTCGTGGAGTTGACGTTTTTGAGATATTCCTTGTTATTGGTTTCTGTTTTAAAATAATATACTTTTCTCATACAGGAATTTTTAAGATTCCCTCACCCTTTACATGTAAAATTGTCGAAAAATAGCTGTAGCGACTTTAATTAAAATGCCGTATGTTTAAGATATTTATATGGCAAATAGAACGTGTACCTCTTTATTCTTAATGAATTTTGCGTCAGACATAGCCACAAATGTACATCTCGTTAAAACACAATGTTGACAGTCCTTGTAATTGGTTTCACTTTTAAACTATTCTCATACGGGAATTTGTTACAGAGATGTAGAGAAATCATGTCCGCTACTCTGTGACACATTAGACTATTGTTCCGCTGCCAGAGCTATTAATAGTTGCCGTAAAATTAACAATCCGCAGCGTACATCATGTTATGCAACATTCTCACTGTCAAATATTTGTTCTCAACCCATTATCTATAATCGTTAGCAAACAAGCTAGTCACGTCATCAACACATTTCATCTCTAGTATTGAACAGGGTGGAAAATGACTACATTTTGTTTTACTCCTTATGTAATGGCGAAACATTACCATATTTTGCCCTAACAATGTGTTTCATTTCTCTACTACGTATACTAAGTAGGGCATAAGACTCCCTCAATAAAAAAACAAATCTGATGCGTTCCATTCACATGACTTTCTCCACATAGCTCTTACAAATTATTGTTAATAAGCTTTTTCTTCTATCTCATGCTAATCGAATAAATATTAGCAGAAACGGGTTTATTACTTGCTTCCTTGTAAATATAAGAGAAATAGGTAATACACTAGGCTAATCCGACACTCAAATGTTTTAAAATGGGGTTGCTTTGGGATTGAAATCAGTTTCTTTGCGTCTCTAAGCGTTGACAAGTTCCATACGAGAAAACCTAAGTATTTTAAAACTGAAACCAATAAGAAGAAATATCCGGAAAACGGCCAACTCCACGAAAAAAATGTATATGACATAAATTGTGTATTTTAACGAGATCTACTTTTTTTTTATTTTATTATTTTATTTTTTTTAGTAACTTTTTGCCTATCTTTTACAATTTACCAGTTGTGCAAAATTCCGCAAAATGCATCACACTCACATGACAGTCTCTAAATACTCTACAACGAACTTCTTTCAACACAATGCTAATCGAGGTAAACATTAGCAGAATGTTCTTATCACTTATAATTGAATAAAAAATAAACACCAGCGGAGCAGAGGAAAGGATGTTGCTCCTGAAAAAATGCAACCGGTCGAAAAGCCTATCTAGCGCTACCTCCTTACCACCATCACTCGAAACCCTGTGGTTAAACCCTTACCAGGGTACAACACCTAGGCTCAGACAAGCAAGCACGCAAGTGATAGTCAAATGTTTTAAGAGCTGTCGTTATGCGATTTTCATTGCAAATCGCTTCTTTGCTTGCCAGGAGTACAACAAAAGAAAAACGGAACTTCCGTCTGAGAAAAGGGTAAGTACTTCACAACTGAAACTAATAACAAGGAATACCTTGAAAACTTTAAGCTCCACGAAAAAAATGTATATGACATAAATCTGTGTATTTTAACAAGTCCTACATTTATTGTAAAGTAAGTTTTTGTCTATATCTTACGGTTTACTAGTTATACCAAATTAAGCAAAATTCATGCACAAAAAACATGTCTTTAGAAGCTATTGCCAGAAAATTCAAGATATACATTTTATTTCTGATAGATATGGCTTTAATATGTGGTTGGGGGGGGGGGGATTTTCTTGAAAATATTCGTGTCGCATCCTTGGAAGATCCCAAACTTAAATACCAAGTTTGGTATTTAACCGCCTTTTCGTTTTTGAGCTATGCTGTCCACAGACAGACAGACACAAACGCGCACACGGACCTGTTTCTGAAAATGCTTTTTTTTTTTATTCAGGGGGCTCTAAAACATGTATTTCCGGTGAAATCTTGACATGGAATTTGTGGGTGAAATACAATACTTCTCCATCCCTATTGTACATACGGGGCTAGAGAAAGTAATAAAAAGGTCTTCGGGGGCTATTTCCAGAAAATTCTTGGGATGTTTATATACGGGATTTTAATAAAAAGCGTTAAGAGCATTTTGGAGGGATATTCCATGTAAAGAGTAGTTAGGGGTGGGGGGATTTTCATCCTTGCGAGATACTGAACTTTTGGTTTATGAGCTATGTTGTCCACAAACGCGCGCGCGGACCTTTTTTATAAAGACGCTTTTTCTGGATGCAACAGAATACAGTACGAGTAGAGAAAGTAAAACATAGGATGTAATTCTTTCACGTGAGTTTCTCTACCTGTTCTGCAAACAAATTGTTCCTTTAGAAGTGTTATTTTCTCTACTTCATGCTAAACACACTACTTGCTCTCTTATAAGTGCAATGGAAGGCTAAAGCGATAGCCAAATGTTTTAAAGGCTGGTCGCTACGTCGGTTCTCTTAGCATGGCCAGGAGTAAAATAGGAAACATATCAAACGAAAGTCGATATCCCGTTTTATGAAAGTTCAAGTATTCTAAAATGGGAACCATTACCAAGGAATATCTCGGAAATCGTTAACTACGGGAAAAAAAAGATAAAACATTGCGTTTTTAGATCTACATTTTCTATGTAGTAAGCTTTTGTCATTCCCTTACGGTTTACCAGCTAAACAAAAGACATCCAGAATAAAGGGGTCTTCAGAGGCTGTTCCTCCCAAAAAATTCAAGATACATCTTACTTGTCATGTAAATATATTTACTGTGCCGCATTTTAATCAAAATCGTTAAGAGCCATTTTGAGAAGAATTTCGAAAAGTGTTTAATGTAAACTAGTTTGTGGTGGGGGGACTTGCCTGAAAATCGACACGCCCTCTTGGAAGATACTGAACCTAAATACAAAGTTTGGTATTTAACCGAATTATCGGTTTTGTTATTCCAGACACTTTTTTTTTTCTTCTAAAAATACTTTCTTTTGGTTTCAGGGATCCTCAAAACATGTATTTCTGATGAAAGCTCGCTATCGAATTTTTGGAATATCTTTAATATGTATTATACACATAGTACATACGTGGTAGAGAAAGTAAAAATTATTTTTTGAAAAAGATTAGTGTCTGTATGTGTGAACAGCATAACTAAAAGACGGACACTTAAATTTTCCAAACAAGCGCCAACAAAATTTTCAACAAATATCCTCCGTCCCAAGCTACCTTTTGCATCAAGATTTTTTTAAAAAACAATTGTAGTTTTTAAAAATCTGATGTGTTCTATTCACATGACTTTTTCTACATCTCTGCAACAAATTATTCTATTTACTTCATATAATCGAGAAAAATTAGCAGAAATAGTCTTATTACTTGCTTCATTGTTAGTAGAAGCGAAATAAGAGAGTGCCATAGGTTAAATAATTAGTTAAACGCTGATTGCTATGTATGTCACTGGACAGGAGCTGACAAGTTCCTGTAGGAGAAGAGTCAAGTTTTTTTTAAAGCTGAAACCGAAAACAAGGAATGTCTCATGAAAGATGTGATGTCATCATTTTGGGGTGGAGCAATATGCCGTGAAATTCTCTTCGTTAAGAAGGAATTTGGTGTAATCGGAATAACCGGCAAATGTTAAAGTGACACACGAAAGCAAACTACATAAAAATGTATCTCTCTTTAAAACTCAAGTTTATTTTACATAACCTTTCGTGACATAAGCAATTTCCTTGTTAATGGATCCAATCACTCAATACTTTGCATTCTTTCAAAATGCTTAGGATGTTTGACTCTCACGGAAAGAGTGTGGCTTCCTTTTTACTTTCTCTACACGTACTGTGTACATAGTTTATACTCCACCCAAAAATTCGATACCGAGATTTCGCCGGATATATTTGTTTTAGGGTCCCCTGTATAAAATAAAAAGTATTTGGAGAAAAAGGTCCGCGCGCGCGCGTGTGTGTGTATCCGTGAACACGATAGCTCAAAAATGAAAAGTCGGTAAAATACCAAACTTGGTATTTAAGTTTAGCATCTTCCTGGGACGTGACACGAAGATTTTGAGAAAAATCCTTTCAACCCAAACTACCCTTTACATGCAACTTTTTTTTCGAAAAGTTTGATTTTCTAAAAAATGGCTCTAACGATTTTGATTAAAATGTCGTATATTAAAGATATTTACCTGACAAATAAAATGTATATTTTGAATTTTCTGGGTATAGCCTCTGAAGACTACTTTAAAGTGGGTCAATTTTACATAGCTGCTAAACTGTAAGAGATGGACAAAAACTTACCACACAACAAATGTAGAGCACTTTAAAATGCACAATGTTAATATACATTTTTTTTTCGTGGAGTTGATTGTTTTTGAAATATCCCTTGTTTTTGGTTTCGGCTATAAAAAAACTTATACTTTTCTCATACAGGACTTTGTGAACTCGTATCCATACAAACAAAGGAACTTCAGTCACACATCAACCAGCTTTTGACTATCATTTTAACCTATGGTACTCCCTTATTTCGCTTTTACTAACAAGGAAATAAGACTATTTCTGCAAACTTTTTCTCGATTAGATGAAGTAATTACAATAATTTGTTGCAGTGATGTAGAGAAAGTCACGTGAATGGAACACATCAGATTTTTTACTTTCTCAACACGTAGTGAATAGAGAATGTATTGTACTATACAGCGCCCAAAAATTCCATACCGAGATTTCACTGGAAATGTTAGTTTTAGGATTCCCTGTATAATATATATATATATATATTTTTTAGAAAAAGGTGTGATAAAAGATAACTCAAAAAGTCAGCAAAATATCAAACTTGGTATACAAGTATAGTATCTTCCAAGGATGCGACACCAAGATTTTCAAGAAAATCTCCCCACACCCAACTAACCTTTACATGGACAATTTTTAAAAAAAATTGTTTTTCTTAAAAATGGCTCTAACGATTTTGATTAAAATACCGCGTTTTAAAGCCATTTCTATTACAAATAAAATGTATTTCTTGAATTTTCTGGGAATAGCCTCTCAAGACTTTATTCTGAATGAATTTTACGGAGTTTTGCATAACTGCTAAACCGTAGAAGATGGAGAAATACTTACCACACAGAAAATGTAGAGCATGTTAAAACAAAATTTAGGTTATAAACATTTTTTTCGTGGAGTTGATCGTTTTTGAGATATTCCTTGTTTTTAGTTTCAGCTTTGAAAAACTTATACTTCTCTCATACAGGAATCTGTCAACTGTCCATACAAACAAAGGAACTTCAGTCACATAGCAACCAGCTTTTGACTATCACTTTAATCTATGCTACTCCCTTATTTAGCTTCTACTTACAAGCAAGCAAGTAATAAGACTATTTCTGTTAATTTTTTCTCGACTAGCATGAAAATAGAAGCATAAGCGTTTTAAAAATAATTTGTTGCAGAGATGTAGAGAAAGCCATGTGAATGGAACAGATTTTTTACTTTCTCAACACGTAGTGTATATAGAGAAGGTATTGTACTGTATAGCACCAACAAATTCCATACAGAGATTTCACTGGAAATATATGTTTAGGATTCCCTACAAAAAGTACTTTTAGAGAAAGGTGTGTGTGTGTGTGTGTGTGTGTGTGTGTGTGTGTGGACACGATAACTCAACAAGTCAGTAAAATACCAAACTTTATACATAAGTTTAGTATCTTCCAAGGACGGGACATGAAGGTTTTGAGAAAAATCCCCCCGCCCCAAACTATCTTTTACATGGAAAAACTTAAGACATTTTTGATTTTCTCAAAAATGGACCTAACAATTTTGATTAAAATACCGTATATTATTAAAAATATTTACGACAAATAAACTGCATATCTTGAATTTTTTGGAAATGCCTCAGAAGACCTCTTTGTTCCGGACGGATTTTGCATAACTAGTAGGTAAACCGTAAGAGATAGCCAAAAACTTACTACGCAAAATATGTACCGTCGACTTTGAGACATTTACTGAGAGATCTGGAAAGTTCTCGGCCCGATAGTGAAAAACGACAATTCATGCTTTCAGAGTAGTTTTATTTTTCAACATAATCTCCTCTAATATCAATACATTTTGTCCGGCGGTGTTCCAATGTCATTATCCCCTCTCTGTAGTGTTCCTCTGGAAGTGCTGCAAAGTATCCATTTACAGCCGCAATTGCTTCTTCATTGGACGAAAAGCGCCTATCAGCGAGGAATTTCTTCAGTTTTGGAAACAGTCCGAGGGAGCAAATCTGGGGAATAGGGTGAATGTTTCAGCACTTCATAGTGCAGATCTCTCAATTTCCCCATTGCCAAAACATTTTTGGGGGCAGGTGCATTGTCCTGAAGGAAAATATTTTTTTTTCCTTTTAGCAATTTCACGCACTTTTGTACGCCGATCTTCCAAATCGTCATGCACTTTTACCGCGATCTCTGGGCGAGTCCGATAACTTTTCAGACCAGCCTCGTATATAATTTCGTGTAATAATTAATATTTATATAAACAGATGTATTTCTTAGTATTTCCTTAAATTAAATTATTTTTGAACTTGTACTTAGGAGATATTTGACAATATTCAGGGTGTCAAAGTCCTTTGGGGGACTTTGACACATTTATGTTTTTTTATCTTTAGTCTCCTGTCAAAGTAGCTAAATATGTTGACATCTTTTTAATCAAGTTAGAAATCCAGTCTACATTCTCTGAATACCAACTTTATCTCGCAGATACCACAATTTGAATCATCTCCTTTCAGTCTGCTTTGAGTTCTCCTTTGACTTTTCCTCAAAGGCATCACTGGTCTAGTATTCTTAGAAATATTTCTTTCATTTGCCTTTCCTGCTATCGAGTTTCCAGATGGTCGTTAGTGTCTTGCAACATCCAGAGGTTGCACGAGATGGGTGGCATTTGGAGCAAATAAATGTTTTTATTATCATAATCGGGGTGAAAATGGCTTGCAACATTGTCATCAGTGTCGTTTTATTTATGTGTAGCACCAGAAGTTCCATGAACTAAATTTCAAATAGGTGCATAGCAAACCATCCACCAACCGCATTCTTGCACACTGTGCTCGTTGGGCTCCCATTGTTCTAATTTTCATGCCTTGTAGACAACCATAGGAGGCACATCACCAGCAGCATTTCCGGATATCATCAGATTGATTGCTTGCAATGGCTTTGGACCCTTTCAACCTTTAGAGATAAGGACTTTCTTGGATCCAGGGTCATCACTAACATTTGTCTCATCATAGTTATACAGATTTTGTAGAGAACAGTTGCTCAGTACACCTTTGACGTTATCAAAACTTTTACGGACATCTTATGGACTTACCTTGGCTCTGGATGTGGTAATATTTGAAGCTGTAGGAACTGACATGTTCCTTTTGTTGAAGTTTTCCACAAAATCTGGTCCAGGATATTTAATTACGAAAAACTGTAACATCTTTTCTATCAAGATATTTTTCACCACAGAAAGAACATCCGTCTTTTATCAGTGGAAACCCCCAATTAGCGACTGATGCCAGAGTGCTGGTAAGTGTTTTGTGTTCCTCGTCGCTTAGAACTCGCTGTCCACCTGGGCCATTTACATGCCTCCCAAGCACCTTGTTTAGGAGCATACTAGTGGAATTTTGCAAGTTTTAGAAGCCTGCTTATTTGACATTCTACTTGTTACGGTATTCAACGCTTTTTAAAGGTTATCCCCACTGCAATTGTGGTAGGACCTTGACCCAAGTTTACTTTGATACTTTCTTGGCATTTTTCACCTTCTCTCGAGCCGAAATCACCCAGAACGACGAAACATTTTCAACAATACATTAGAAAAGAAGTTATAATTGACGGTAGATCTTGTTGAAACACACAATTTACATCCTAGACATTTTTTCGTGCAGGTGACCATTTTTGAGATATTCCTTGTTATTGGTTTCAGTTTTAAAATACTTAAACTCTTCACATACGGAAGTTGTCAACTCCTGGCAATGCGTAGAAACGGATTTCCACCACACGGCAACCAGCTTTTAAAATATTTAACTATCAGTTTAGCCTAGTGTATTTCCTTCTACTTACAAGAAAGCACTTCTGCTAATATTTATCACGATTGACATGCAGCAGACAGAAGTATAAGTTTTTTAACAACAATTTGTTACAGAGATGTAGAGAAAATCATGTGAATGGAGCACATAGGATTTTTTAAAACCTTACTGGTCATTTCGGTCTGAATGAGACCAGTTAAATGATCTCGGCGTCCATGAAGCGTAAGTTACTCGCTACTCGGGTTCTTCCATGTTAAATAAAAATTTTACCTCACGATCTCAGATTTTGATGTAATTTTATACCCTCAAAGTTAAAACTAAGAAAAATACCAAATTTCAAAATTTTATCTTAAACTGTTTCCAAAATACAACTGCGTAAATATTCCAAAAATAGCTCAAAATTGCATGACGGCCAACTTTTTAACGATCACAGATGCTCTACTAATTGAGCTAGAACCAAGAGAGAGATGTCATTTTGTAGCATTTTAAAATCGCTTTAATATGATACACGACACACTATAGGTTGTAATGATTTTTTTACAAATTCAAAAATAAGAATTTGAATCCAAATTTTGAAAAAAAAAAACTTATTCTGAAAAATTTCAAAAAATTTTAGGAAATGTGCTATTATTAAATCATGTACGAAGTTTGATGGTGGGACTATGATGGGTTTAACTGGATTTTACAAAATCTATACTGGAACCAAGTTTAAGGTTGTAAATAGGATTTAAAGAATTTAAAATTGATATTATTACTCACATACATTTATGAAACATGATTTACCGAAATCATTTATTTAATGTTTAATATTGTGCATGTTTTTTGCAAGTTGGAACAGGCTCACTTCCTCCTTTCCAGCTACTGTTCAGTCTACAGTCGAAGTCAGTGATGTCTTGTGTTAATACAAGTACATTTTCTAGATTCATATTATTTTTTATAGTTGAGGATATGCTTATTTCAAGTCTTTTTTTTTGTGATACAATTAAATACTTTTTTAAATATTAGTAAGACCGAAGATGTCAAACCAATGCAAATTTGTGAATGTGCAGTGTTATAATCCTCTTAAAAAAGTATGTGTTCCATTCACATGACTTTCTCTACATCTCTGCAACAAATATTACTAAAAAGCTTATGCTTCTATTTACTACATGCTAATCAAGAAAAAATTAGCAGAAATAGTCTTATTACTTGCTTCCTTGTAAGCAGAAGTGAAATAAGGGAATACCATAGGTTAAAGCGATAGTCACAAATTGGTTGCTATGTGACTGAAGTTCCCTTGTTTGTATGGACAGGAGTTGACAAATTCCTGTACGAGAAAAGTATGTTTTTCAAAGCTGAAAGCAATAACAAGGAATATCTCAAAAACTATCAATTACACGAAAAAAATATATATAACAAATTGTGTGTTTTAACGTAAGTTTTTGTCCATCTCTTACAGTTTAGCAGTTATGCCAAATTCCGTAAAATTCATCCAGAATAAAGTACTCTTCACAGGCTATTCCCAGAAAATTCAAAATGTAAATTTTATTTATGTATATATCTTTAATCTACGATATTTTAATAAAAACCGTTAGAGGCATTTTTACGAAAATCAAAAATTTCGAAAGAAGTCCCATGTAAAGGGTAGTTGGAGGTGGGGGTATTTCCTTGGAAGAAACCAAACTTAAATACCAAGTTTGGTATTCAACGGTATTTTCGTTTTTGAGCTATCCTGTCCACAGAGACACACAAACACTCAGACCTTTTTGTAAAATTGCTTTTTTTGGATTCAGGGGGCCTCAAAACGTGTATTTTCAGTGAAATCTCGGTATCGAATTTTTGGGTGGAATGCAATACTTTCTCTATACACTATGTACATAATACGTGTAGAGAAAGTAAAAACTAGTCATAATGTCAGAGATAAAAAGAAAATAAAAAATATCAGACTGGATTTGCAAATTGTATCCTGAAATTTTAAATAATGCAAGGACTTGCGATAGCTGTAGGAAAGTAATATCAGCTTTAAATCATGGAAATGCTTCTTCCATTACATGTCAAAATGAAGAAAAAGCACCAGACTCGGGTTAAGATCCCAGTTTCCATGCCTGGGTCAGAGATTAAACACATCTCTACAACAGCTACGTGAGTCACCTATTGATTATAAAAAGATCAAATCAACAAATTATGCTGCCAAGAAAGTCAAAAATATAAACTTAGCAAAGAAAATAATTGTACAAGATTCAGATTCAGGATATGACCAGAAAGATTTAATTGATTGTGTTCTTCAAAATCTTAAAACACAATTTTCCAAATCTGAAAGTAGGAACAAAAAGTTGAGGATTTTAACTTGCACTCCATTAACTTGGGGCATCAGAAAAATCAGGTGTGAGTTTAATGCACCTGATTATATGATCTGCCAGTCAAGAAGGTTACTTGACGAAAAGGGAATTTTGAAAAGTCCCAATCCAAAACCGGGTAAAAGTTTACCAAAAGAAGTTGTTCAAAGAGACCAGGACTTTTGTGAAAATGATGCGGTTAGCAGAGCCATGCCTGGAATGAAGGAATTTGTTGCTGTTGACAAAAGTGAAAATAAAAACCAAAACATCAAAAAGCCTAATATTATGCAAGAGGCTTATGCTCTATTTAAGGATACTTTTTTGTTGAGGCAAATAGGTTTTTCTAAATTTGCAGAGCACTACGTTTTGGCAGGTTCAACTGGAACCCACGCAGTGTATGTTTGTACAAAACTCAAAATACAGAAATACCTCGATACAGCTAAAATTCTACCATGGCCATAGTTTTTTATCTAAAGCAATGAAATTTTACACAGTTAATTCTCTTGATATTTTCTATGACTGTCCTATTTTGTAAGTAAATTTTGTCAACAAATAAAGAAATTACACTACATTGGAATTTTCAAAACATCAAAAAACTTATGTACCTTTTTCTTAGAATCCCTTTGGTGAAGTTGCTTGAAAACAAATATACATAAACTATTAGAACTATGCTGTATTATGGCGCAGAAGTTTTTTCTCTATCTCCCTTCAAAGGCCTTTAAAGTATTTTTCAAGGTATGTGAGTTTTTTTTATTTCAAATTATTATGCATTTCCATAGCACAATACCTATAGAAACTAAATCAAAAGAAAACTAGCTGTGACAAAATATTCATTGTGGACTAAAATATGTGTGTACAAAATTTCATTGCAATATCTCAAATAGTTTCCAAGAAAAAGGTATGTCAGTGTGATAAATTATAAAACTGAGAAAACGAGAAAAGAAAATTTTGTTTGATTGTTTTATTTAGGGAGTGATCTACATACTTAAATACTGCCTAAAACCCACCATAACTGTAGTCAGCTTCTTCTTCCTGGTCAGAAACTAAAGAAACATACCTTCTAAATATTTATTACTATGTTTGTGTGTAAGAAATATAGAGAAAGGGGACCAAAGCTGATAATCAAGCAAGCAAATAAAGTGGATGTGGCATGACAAGTTCTAACTTTATAATTTATTTGGACCACAAAGAAATTGAATTAGTTTATGAAACTTTGGGAACATAAAGCTGAATGAATTAGCAATTAATTAGGAAATAAAGAAAAAAATTGAAAAAATTCGCCATTTTTAGCCTAATGATAGACAATCTATAAAGTGAATAATCATTAACTTTGTCCAGGCATGTAGTTTTTTTCCCCAATATAAAAATTTGTTACAACCACCTATATTTTATAACTAATTTTATAATGGACCCATCATAGTCCCACCATCAAACTTGGTATATGATTTAATGATAGCATAACTTATTTTCTGTTTTTTTTTTTAATTTTTCAGAATGCGTTTTTTTTTATATTTTTTTTTTAAAAATTTGGATTAAAATTTTTATTTTTGAATTATTGAAGTTATTCGCATAACTTTCTCTACATCGCTGCAATAAATTTTTAAAAAGCGTATGCTTCCATTTATTTCATGCTAATCGAGAAAAAAATTAGCAGAAATAGTCTTATTACTTGCTTTCTTGTAAGTAGAAGCGAAATAAAGCAGTACCGTAGGTTAAAGTGATAGTCAAAAGCTGGTTGCTATGTGACTGAAGTTCCTTTGTATGTATGGACAGGAGTTGACAAATTCATGTATGAGAAAAGTATAAGTTTTTCAAAGCTGAAACCAAAAACAAGTAATACCTAAAAAACCACCAACTCCATGAAAAAAATGTATATAACATAAATTGCATGTTTTTACACAATCTAAATTTTTTGTATGGCAAGTTTTTGTCCATCTCTTACGGTTTAGCAGTTATTCAAAATTCCGTAAAATTCATCCAGAATAAAACAGTCTACAGAGGCTATTCCCAGAAAATTCAAAACATACTTTTACTTGTCAGGTAAATATCTTTGATATGCAGTCTTTTCGTTTTTGAGCTATGCTGCCCACAGCATTTTTAAATCTTTTAAAAACCGGTTGCCATGTGGGTGAAATCCGTTTCTATGCATGGACAGTAGTTTACAAATTTTTGTGTCAGAAAAGTTTAAGTATTTTAAATCTGAAACAAATAACAAGAAATATCTAAATAATGGTCAAGTCCACGAAAAAAAAAAAAAAAAAAAAAGTATAACATAAATTATGGGTTTTAACCAGATTTACATTTTTTGAGCAGTAAATTTTTGTCTATCTCTGTTTACCAGTTAAGCATTATTCAGCAAAATTCATCCACAATACACAAGTCTTTAAAGGCTATTTCCAGAAAATTCAAGATATACATTTGTCACGTAAATATATTTTATTTTAAACAGAATCATTAGTGCATTTTTGAGAAAATCAAAATTTTTCAAAGTTTTTACATGTAAAGGGTAGTTGGTGGTGTGAGAATTTTTCTCGAAATCTTAGTGTTGCATCCTGGAAAATACTAAACTTAAATACCAAGTTTGGTATTTTACCAACTTTTTGTTGTTGAGATATCGTGTTCACAGACACACACACGGGCATTTTTCTAAAAATGCTTTATTTTTGGATACGGAGACCCTAAAACATGTATTTCCAGTGAAATCTCGGTATTGAATTTTTGGGTGGAATGCAACACCTTTTCTATACATTATGTACATGGTACATGTAGTGAAAGTAAATCTGATGTAATCCATTCACATGACTTTCTCTACATCTCTGCAACAAATTTTGTTAAAAAGTTTATGCTTCTATTTACTTCATGTTAAGTGAGAAAAAATTAGCAGAAATAGTCTTATTACTTGCTTCCCTGTAAGTAGAAGCGAAATAAAGGAGTAACATAGGTTAAAGTGATAGCAAAAGATGGTTGCTTTGTGACTGAAGTTCCTTTGTTTGTATGAAAAGGAGTTGACAAATTCCTGTATGAGAAAAGAAAAAGTTTTTTAAGGCTGAAACAAAAAACAAGGAATATCTAAAAAAACTATTAACTCCACGAAAAAAATGTATGTAACATAAATTGTGCGCTTTAATGTGCTCTACACTTTTTGTGGGGTAAGTTTTTGTCTATCTCTTACAGTTTACTAGTTACACAAAGTTCCGTAAAATTCATCCTGAATAAAGTAGTCTTCAGAGGCTATTCCCAGAAAATCAAGATATACATATTATTTGTCAAGTATACATCTTTAATAAACGATATTTTAATCAAAATTGTTACAGCCATTTTTTAGAAAATCAAAATTTTCGAACATTTTTCCATGCGAAGGGTAGTTGGGGATGGGGGTTTTTTTTTTCTTGAAAATCGTGTTGCATTCTTGGTATTTAACGGTCTTCGTTTTTGAGCTATGCTGCCCATAGACGCACGCACACACACATTTTTCTAAAAATGCTTTGGATTCAGGTGGTGTCAAAACATGTACTGCCAGTGAAATCTCTGTATCGAATTTTTGGGTACAGTGCAATACCTTCTCTATACACTATGTACAGAGAAAATAAAGAATTGCATCAACCTTTAGGTACGACAATCACACTAGTTTTCATGTAAAAGTTCAGTTAGAAAAGAGAATAACAAAGATTTTCTCAATCAGTGCTCAATGCCTACTTTCACTCCATCTTGGAAAATGGAATAATCTTTAGTAATGGCATTTATTTGGCCCCAGCACGAGCAATGCTCAGGGACATAATATAGCAATAGCATTCCAATGGCATTGGGGATTCACTGATGTTTTTCCCCAGGTTCCCAACACAATGCTGCTATATCACTTTACAGGCTACAAGATGGCTTCTGCTTACTATATGATCATCATCACGTAGCAGAAGACAGGCAACCCTGTATAGGGCCATTGTAGCTTTCCTTGGCATGTTGAGCAAGTCTGCTCTATCCATTGGCACATTTTGTCTTCAGCATGATTTCTTGTTGAGCTGTAACCTGTTTTATCTGGCTCTGATTTTTTTTGTTTGCTTCCTTACCACTTTGGCACCTTTCTTAGCCAACTGGTCAGCATGTTCATTTCACAAATTCCCACGTGGGCTGGTATCCATTGCAATGTCACTTCTTTATTCCTTAGTTTTATTGTTTTTATTAAGTTTCTTATTTCATGTATGGTATTTGTTTTGTTAATACAGTTTGCAATAGTCTCTCTTGTGATTTTGAGCTTGAGAGTATACTTGGTGCCTTACATTAAACATGTTATACAATTATGAAATATTCTACCAGGTTTCCAACTGCTGTTTCTTGTAACAATATTGGGGTCTTCTCTATGTTATGGTGTTTTCTCCAAAATGGCATGCCTCTGCTGATTCATCTTCCTATCACAACATGGAGGAATTGATGCAATCTACACTGATCTAAAATATCTGTTTGGCTACAAAAATGTACAAACATTTTTACTTTATCAGATTCTAGAGCAGCAATCCAGGCAATAGCATTAACTCAAGATCCAAAAACATTAAAAATAAGAGAAATTCACTGTTTGGTTAAACAGATACAAAATTTAAATAAGAATCTAAGTCTTCTAGTGGATTCCTGTACACTGTGGATTGAGTAACAATGAGAAGGCAGACATCCTAGCAAGAAAGGGAACCAAAATACAAAATAAGGTACAATCAAAAGTACCACTGGAATCAATTAAATGTGTCATTAGGAAGAAAATGAATAATGATTATAAAAGTAAATTAAGTACAAATATATTAAATTCCAAAGGAGAAAAATTCTTAAAAAATGTTAAACTAATGTCTGAATTAGCTTAAAAAAACAGCCTTCGCCATGTTCAGACTTACCACTAGACTTGACTGTCTCACCAAACACCTGCTATCGTCTGTTATGCAACAAGGAAGAACAAATGAATATGAGGCAAGAAGGAGAATGGCTTTGTTGCTAAACCCTGTGCATTAGCTACACACATTAAAAGGAAACCTGAGAGAATATCCACATCTGGAACAATTGTTGAATTTTGACATCCTGCCTGGGGATATCCTTGTACAGAAGTTCCTAAATCCAGCGATAGAAACATTCTCTATAACACTGGATAATTATGCCACCAGCAGTCAAAAGTTGATAATGGAAACAAAACTTCATTAACAATTGACTCAAATCAATACTTATAGCATACATTACTGTCCCAAAATTCTCTTCATTTCAAATTAATTCACTTATCTTCAAAATTAATGATTAAGGTTTGATTTGTTCTGCAAACAAACTATTCTTACAAAAGATCATCCTTTTATCTACATAATGCTAATTAAGATAAATATTACCAGAAATTATCTTATTAGTTTGTCCCTTATAAGGAAAAAAGAAAAGAAGGTTAATGAGACTTTTAAAAGCTGTCACTCTGCGATGGTCATTGACAATGGTTCTCTTTCCTTGGCCAGGGATAAAATAAAAACTCTGATGCATTTCATTCTCATGACTTTCTCTACACCTCTGTAACAAATTATTGTTAAAAAGCTTATTCTTCTATCTACTTCATATAATCAAGATAAACATTAACAGAAATTGTCCTTATTACTTAACCCTGTGTTCCATTCAAATGATGTCCTCTAGCTGTTTGGTAAACAAAAATTTTATTCAAAAGACTATTATTTTACCTACATCATGCTAAACAAGATAAACATAAGCAAAATTGTCTTATTACTAGCTCCTTGTAACTAGAAGGGAAATGAGAAAATGCACTGCCTAAAACGACTCGTTCTTTAAAAGTGGGTCGCTATGTGAAATTCCAATATCTTTGCTTGCCAAGAGTAAACAAATGAGAAAAAAAATGTCTTCCTGCTTGAGAAAAGTTTTAGTGCCCTAAAATTGAAACCCATAATCTACAAAAAAAAAGTATATGACATAAATAATGTGTTTTAATGACATCTACATTTTTGTGAAGTAAGTTTACAAACACTCTTATGGTTTATCAGTTATATAAAAGTCATCCAGAATGAAGAGGTCTTCAGAGGCTAATCCCAGAAAATTCAAGATGAACATTTATTTTGTCAAGAAATATCTTAAACATAGGATATTTTATTCAAAATTGTTAGTCATTCTTGAGAAAATCAATATTTTCAAAAATGTTGCATACTCAACTTACATACCAAGTTTGGTATTTAACAGACTTTTCGTTTTTGGGCTATGCTGGCCAGACACACACACACACACCTTTTTCTAAAAACGAGTTTTGGGCTCAGGGGACCTCAAAACGTATTTCCGGTGAAATCTCGGTATGGAATTTTTGGGTGCAATACAATACTTTCTCTACACACTATGCACATAGTATGTGTAGAGAAAGTAAAAATTCTGATGTGTTCCACTCACATAGTTTACACAAGATAAACGTTACAGGAAACAACATTGTTAGTCAGTAGAAGGAAATTCACTAGACTAAACCAAGTCTAATCTTTCAAAATGACATTTGCTTCTCTTTACGTCATCAGGAGTGATATAAAAAAATCTGATATGTTACATTCACATGCCTTTCTCTACATCTCTGCAAAAAAAAATTAGCAGCAATAGTCTTATTACTTGCTTCCTTGTAAGTAGAAGTGAAATAAGGGAGTACCATAAGTTAAAGTGATAGTCAAAAGCTGGTTGCTATGTGACTGAAGTTCCTTTGTTTGTATTGAGAAATTCCTGTATGAGAAAAGTATATGTTTTTCAAAGCTGAAACCAAAAACAAGGTATATTTAAAAAACAATCAACTCCACGAAAAAAATGTATATAACATAAATTGTGTGTGTTAACATGCTCTACATTTTTTGAGGGGTAAGCTTTGTCCATCTCTTACGGTTTAGAAGTTATGCAAAATTCCGGAAGAAAGTAGTCTTCAGAGGCTATTCCCTCAAGATATCAGCCATTCTTTTACAAATGTAACTAGGGGGAAAAAATTAAAAATAAATATCTGGCTGCAAACTGTTTTGATTCATGTTGCTTAATGTCCAATTGTATCATATATAAAATAATTTTCTATTTGGATTTCTTCTTTTGACATATTTTTACACTTTACAAATGACAAACACAGCAAACCATTCTAGAACACAAACCAGTTGATTTGAAGTCAGTTGTACAGCACTATTGTCAGCATCTTGTCCTTCAAATATTAATTTTCAGCTTGCGCAGGTTAGTATTTATACATTTTTCTCACATTTTGTTAAGATGGTGTAGTCCTGTTACAGAAAACATTAACTTTGTGCAACTTCTATAGAAAATGTTATATTTTCCAAAGCTTTTGTGAAAGTTCTCCAAAGACTAAGTTGCCTTACATCTTGTTCACATTTAAATACTGATTTAACTGAAAATTTGTGTAACGAATGTGACATGTTAATTTGCTACGACTATGTGAGAGTTCAAAACAATGAGATATTTGGCGTACAATTCATTTTTTTTTTCATTCTGTAGATTATGGCAGGTATATATATTAGAACAGAATGGCCAAATGTAGAGCAAGAATGAAAAACAATGAAGAGAAATGGAAGGAATATGTAAACAAAGATAAAAACCGGAATGGAATGCAAAGAGCTAATTTGTATGTCTAATGAAGCCGCCTAACTCACTGAAAAGAAGAAAAGACGCATTAAGACAAAGAGACTACAGAATGAGGAAAAAGGCAGAGTAACATGGATACTGATGGTTCTCTTCTAGGTACCTATTGTAGTCCAAGAATGCTTGGTAAAGAAGTGAGAAAGTGAAGAACACACTTCCTAAAAGTGCAGGAAACAAGTGTGCTGTAATGAAACAACTTATAATTGAGAATTTTCAACTTGCAGTTACTAGGAAACTTTTTGCTGCTAAGAAAATGGGACCAAGAAGCCTTACAAAAGATTTCTACCACAATGATGAAATATCACAACAGGTCCCAGGAAAGTCTGTGAAAGATCTAAGTACTGGAAGAAGAAGTCTGAAGCACATGACAATGGACATCAGTAAAACATATGAAGAGTTCAAGAAACCTTCATCTCAAAATCTAAATTTTATAGTCTTCGACCAGAGTATATATTACCCATAAATCAGATGCCTCATAAATTATGAAAAACTAGTTCTCCTTGGAGATATTCTGAAGGAACCAAAAGTAAAAAAAACTATGAATTCCTTCAATCAATAGATGTATGTGAACAGTGAAGGATTATTTTTATTGTTGCACTTTTTCTTTGTTCAGTTTATAATTTTACAGAACTCTTCCTAAAATATTGATGATTAAATTTGTGTAAACTGCAATGAAAGTGTGTAATGCATTCACAGTGCCATCTTTGTTTACAGTGCAAGCTAGAAGTGTTTTTTTTTCATTCATATGTTAGCCATGTTATTTTCAATACATATAAGTAAGAATTTATTAAAACTAAGAAGAATGGAAAATAATATTGTCACTAGTCACATCTGTTACAGCAAAAATAATTTATCGTAACTCTTAAACTGTACATATAGACTAGGAAAATCCATGTACACAGTTTGTTATGTATTACTGTTTTACAGAAAAAAAAAAAAAAAATGACTTTTTACTTCAAAACATTAACAGAGATTGACCAAAATACCAATCTATGCAGAAAGCATAGTGCAAATTTTGTCACATCCGTTACACAGTCAAAACTGGATACAGAGGACACAGAGTATTAGTTTATTGTACAACAATCTTTCAGAAGTGTACATAATACCCTAAACAAAGTTTATACATTTAAATAACTCATCAAAAAGTTACTGTCTTTTTATTAAGTTCCTCAAAAGGCAGGTTAATGTCACACCAGTTAGAAAAGAATGGCTGATATACATTTTATTTGCCAGGTAAATATCTTGAATACACAATATTTTAATCAAAATCGTTAAGAGCCACTTTTTATAAAATCAAAATTTTCGAAACATTTTCCATGTAAAGGGGTGGAGGGGATTTTCTTGAAACTCTTTGTGTGGCATCCTTGGAAGATACTGAACTTAAATACCAAGTTTGGTATTTAACGGACTTATCGTTTTTGAACTATGCTGCCCACAGACAGACACACTCACACATGGACATTTTTCTAAATATGCTTTTTTTTGTATTCAGGATGTCCTAAAACATATCTACGGTGAAATCTCGGTATGGAATTTTTAGGTGCATTACAATACCTTCTCTATACACTATGTACATGGTACATGTAGAGAAAGTAAAAAGATATGAAATGGATCAGCACTTCCTGGTTGAGAAAAAGTTTTCGGGCATAAAATCCTTAGCATGGCTTTCTTTGGAAGGGAAGTAAAGCCCTTGGTCCCATGTCACACATAAAAGAGGCCTCTGAGCAAAGTTAGGAGTCATGCTTCAATTGTTTTTCTACTATCCCTGTTAGTGTTAACCCCATTTCTGGGCACTTGTATGATGAAGGCATCAGGGGCTGGCTGCAAAGCTCTCTATTAAACTTTATAGACTGCATTGTGGCCTGGTGTTAAATGGGCTCATTGCAATGTAATGTACAGGCAGGAGTAGCATGTGTTATAATGGGTATATCTCTTGTCATGCCAAGCATAGCTCACCAATCTCGAGGACAGCCAATACTCTACAATGGTTAGACTGCTTGGCATTACTTTCGTTATTCTGTCATTCTAGTTACTGTCTGTTATAAACGTTTAGGGTCCTAAGTCGCAAAGCATAGCCCAAGGAGGAGGCCCTAAGCCGCAAAGTGTAGCTGAGGGATATTTTTTATAAGTAGATGAGTGTAGCAGCTGCTACTGTGGAGCGATGACAGGGTATAGTCGAGGAATCTGTGAAGCTAAAATCCCAAAGATTCCAAGAAGTCAAAACTTCAGCAATCTGGCGACTTTCAGTCTTAACAGCTTAATGTTTTTCAAATTTGAATTGCAAGTAGAAGTCACTTAAACTACTGCTTAAGACCGTTTGGTGTGTATGTGTGTGCTGTAACCATGGCATAGCTTTACTGCCAAAGCAAACTAATGTATTGTATAGGCAGCCTAGTGATTTTTATTACTCAAGATAGGGGTTTTTAATTTGCCTAATGAATACACAATCAGAGGTTATCCATTTCAAAAATTGATGGATTTTCCCCCCTTTTTTTTTATATTAAGTTTAAAAGTCTAGTTAATGAGTGATCACAATTGTTATATTCTTGATTGTCCAATTATTATTATTATTATTATCATCTGTAAGTATTAAGTTTCATTGATATTTACAATGTTAAGGATACTGGTAGAATTTCCACAAGTCATCCAGATTTGAAAGTGTTTAAAATATTAGCATGTCCAGGTTTGAAAGCCGCTAGATTGCAAAGGTCTCCACTTCTTGGGATCACCGAGTTTTAAATTCATAGATCGCTTGGTTACGCCCTGTCGTTGCCTTGAAATCGCTGCCTTCAACCGCAACTGCGCCACTCCTATACTTACAAAAATCATCCTTCAGCTAGGCTTTCCGGTATAGGATCCTAAAAGTTTATAATAGACCTAACTCAAAACTGTGCTAATGCACAATATCAAAAACATACCAAATCTGATCACATATGGAAGTGGCGGATAACTTCCCGCTTCCTCTACAATGTGTTATTAAGTTCAATAATAACATTCATTTTAATGCTATGAGATTTGATCTCATTTCTTTCACGAGATGACGCTGGTGGAAACCGTTTAAGCAGATGACCCGAGGGCATTTTCATTACGTTTAATGGCAAGACAAATACGCACATTTTACCCATATGGAAATTGTTAAAACACCTATAACTTTAAAACGTTTGGGTAAACTTCGATGTTTGGCGCGCACTTACGCACAGGCCATTGTTGAGAGCCCAAGCCACAAGGCGTAGCCGAGGGATGTTTTCTTGGAGAGTGGAACAATTGGGGTTCTGCCGAAAATGCGAAATGACGAAAAAGCATAGCCGAGGGATCCGCCATCTAAATCCGCAATCAACCGCACAAGTATAGGAGAAACTTTTGTACTTGAGAACGTGGCAAAATATAGGTAAGTACCAAGCGAAATTCGTGATACCCAGTTCCTACGGTTATATTCAACTTTTAAAGCAGAGGCAACGCATTATTGCTAAAAAGTAATCATGACATAAAAAGGTAATGAATTACCCCGCCCTCACAAAAACCTCATATTTACATCAAAATTCAACACCAATGCTGATTTCTTCACATAATTATGTAGGAACCACGTGTTAAATCCGTATCATTTATAGTATTTAGTCTAGTTTATTTCTTGTTCATTTCCTTCACATTTAATTTTTAGTATACTTGGTGAGCTTGTTACAAACGCAGTTTGTTTAAATTGCTTTTATTTGATAATATACTTACCTCGTTCTCCAGTTCGCTTTTAACACAGATGCATGCTGCTCTTCTTCTGAAGCCTTCTTCGTCGTAAATCCTTGTCGAATTTGGTTTTTCTTTAACCATGGTGTAGTTTGCGTAAGCACGAGCGGAAATGAAAGGTATTGAACTCGATTTGACCGGTCTAATATTCACCTCTGCAGCACCGCGCCCGCCATTTCACACACATTATTTAAGTGCATTGCAAATCAGGTTTGCCATTTAAATAACCACCTCGATCACAGTCGCTCAAACTTATGCGCAACTTTTGATCACAGCAACAATAATTATTATGATTATCGGCACCCTTCAACCGAAGACTACGATGTCTCAAATCTGCAAGCGTCCATGTTGTAGCTTTGCTGGTTGTGAATGAAGTGAATAGGCGATCAGCTGGCCAGGGTACCTGATAAAATGAAGTCAGCTTATCTACTAATTCGGTACATATTTAATTCTTCGTACCCATATTGTTTTCCATAAGGCAATTGTAAATTATATTATTTGTAGTTTTAAGAAACTAGGCAACAGAATTCTCATGTGCGCAGGTGCAAAGTTCCAACCTACTAAAGATTCGAAAGGTAATCTGATTTATCTCACGTATTCAAGCAGGCTTTACATGAATACACTTTGGAATAAAATTCATGTGATTTATTTGAAAAAAAATTTAAAATGCTGTTTCGGTGAATGTATTAAATGCCTCAAAAGTGCTGAATGCTTTTGGTAAACTCGCAATACGGCCCACACATTTCTGTGCACTTTCTAAGCAATGATCACATTATTGATTTTCACACTTTCCAGAAGTCCTGTGTTACTGACTACTTGACTGCTCCGCTCTGCAGCAAGGGAATTGATGTAATTAAACTAAAATCGCTTGGATTCACTTTCATACATCTCAGAATAATAGCTGATGGAAAACACGGCTTCTGATAACTCCAACATTCAGGTGAGTGGAAACGAACAAGACGGTATAAATAACAGAGCTTGGGTACAACCATAGGGTATAACGCATTTTGGCTGAACAGGAATAATAATAATAATGATAGGCAACCTCCGATATTTATCGCACTTTTTGGCGCGCACTCAAGCTCAGCTCAATGTTGAGGGGCCCAAGCCGCAAGGCATAGCATAACTAGTGCTTTAGATGGATCGATATCTCTGCTACACTTTGACTTACGGCCCTCAACATTGGGCGACAAGTATCGGAGATAACTGTCATTTATATTGCTTCATAAAAATTCAAGTTATTTATTGAATGTGCTTTGTTTCTGTCATAGCTAGTACCTTTCATCCACCAAGTGGGAGGGCATTCTTCTATGCTCTGCTTAGATGAAGCAACAGTATGCAAACCACTGGTTCCCAGAGAACTGCAGTTCTATCAGACTTTGCCAGATGCAGTGCGTAAGTTCACGCCTAAATTTTATGGTATCATCAAGGTACATGTGGTCCATGAAGAGGAGGGATATGTCACCCTTCAAGCATCACCACCAGCATGTTATCAACCAAAGCAGTCCAATAGGAAAAGGTAACCTCTACAGTTGTAGGTAATTATTTACAAGTTGGGCCGCTAACTCTATCCGCTGCGACTTATGCCAGTTTTGCACTCTAACGGGACCGGTGTGGTTAGAGAGGGATTATGGGTGGGGAGATGGTTTAAAAAACTAATGTATCCATTGCGCTGTTAGGAGTTGTTGGAAATATCGATAATGAGGTACTACCACGATATAAAATTAGAAACATAAATTTTATACACACACTAACCTAAATGGATTGGAACCTAACCTCGCGCTAAATTTGAAATCCACAGGCTTTGAAATTGTCATCATAAATACAAAGTAAATCAATCGCACTTAGTTTCATTCGATTTTAGAGCGGCCGAAGTTCTGCATAATAAAATTCACTGAACAGCTGTATGCGTGAAACATACTCGTCATACATCAGCACAGCGTCTAGCGACATATGCCGGTGTTACATACCACAACACTGTTCGCCTGCCACCGACAATGAAACTCAGGTTTTAGGCACTTTAGCATGTATTATTATATATTTACATTGCAAAAGTACTACAAGACTTCTTTATTTATATTCTACTCCTTCTAGGTGGCATACTTCATAAATATTCACAAAAAAGGATCGCTATGCGCACGTAATAAATTAGCGTCTAACTTAATTACGGAGCTTTTCCGATAAAAAAATTGGTGAAAACGTAACAAGTATAAACCAAACTTACAGTCAAACCACAATTTGTTTAATTTCTAGAGGGGCCGAAGTTCTCTATAATAACCCAGTTGTATTTAGTCATGCTGGGGTTCAAATATTTCTCATGTGAAAAGTCAAGTTGTATTCTCCTGGTACAAATAGAAGAATAACTACACATGGAATTGTATATCTATATTACAGTACATACAGGGAACAGGTGTGTGTGATACAGAGAGAGAGGCATGGCACAAAAACAAAAGTTATATTCAACACACTACCAACTTTGTTAGTTTTTATCATGTGTGTTCCAAGGATGAAATAAAAAGTTTTCACAGAATTTTCCAACTATTGATAATCCTATATTGGTATAAGAATTCTTACAATTTTTAATAAGGAATAAAAATGTTAAGTTAATAAGACGCTGTATACATCCTGAATTTTGAGTTAATCTTCAATCGCAGAGCATATTTCTCCATAGTTACTAACTACTGCTGTGCTTCCTCTTGAAATTATTGCATTGTTGTATTCTGTGCACTTCATTGTTTTACTCATGGTATATTTTGAAATATTTATCCTATATGTTCCTATTTTTGCATCTCATTTTCCAGTTTGCCAAATGTTTCTTACTGTTTCAGTATTTATCTTGAATGTTTACCCACATCAGTAATGCATTGGATAGTAAAAACGTTTTACAACCTGCACAGCAACCAAAAGATGATGAGTAGGGATAGCATTTTGGAGACTGATAGCGGGACAGAATCACAGTTAATGCAGCATGGTATATAATTGTGATGTGTTGACAATGTAGTGTGTACTAATAGAAGGAAATAGAGCAGTGGTAGGCTGTGATGGTTTCACTAGCAGTGGAAGGCGATTGAGGTAAACATAAATACCACTGATTTACAGGAACTAACAATTTTAATATTTATACCCCCTTGCTGAATCCTTGCACTTGACAGTTTGGGTGGTTTCGTGTAAGGTTGGCTATGCTGTCTTTGCGGCGTTGCAACAACAACAGCTGATTACAAATGGCTCTATTGTGTGTAACAATGAATATAAACAGTGTACATAGTAAATGAATGGTGATGAATACTTGTTATTATTGATGTTAATTGAAAATAATAGTGATACTGTAACACATGTACTACACATTAGGTATTTATGACAATATAGAGCAGATTAATGCAAAATAGCTTGTTACAATGAGAGAAAGGTACGACAAAATGATTTTCACCAGTTTAGAATTTTATTGGCTCAATTCCATCAAAGTCTCCGTTGTCATCATTGTGGAACGATCGTCATCAACATCGTCGTCATTAGTAGTTCACATTCACTGATGATTCCATCTAATTCTTGTGATTTTCATATTATTTTGTGAACATGATTCACTTTCTTCTTCCTTGTAGCCGCGTCCACTCTTGCCACACCTTCCCACAAAAGTCTATCCACTTCTATAATTGTGAAAGTCTTGTTATGTTCCCTCACGTACAAGCAAACACTATCAACAACAATAAATAACAACAAATAATACGTATCTTGCACAGAACAGCTCAACGCACATGTTAGGAGTTCACAAACTGAGCACGTAGTTGGAAATAGCCAGATATTGCAACGGTGCACCATCCTGATGCGTTCTGTTGTCTGACCAACCGACCAGAATGCTGCTTTGTGATTGGTTCAGAAAGTCAAACGGGTAACGCTTTTCGTCTGTTTTCTGTGGATGCACCCACTTAACTTCTGATTGTTAAGTGCAAGGATTCAGTGGCGGAGGTTTACATACATTCAATTACTGTTGTTGTCAAGTCATCAGCATTATTATCCATTTCATTTTCTCTCAAGATACATAGAATGCAATGCACTACAACATACATTCATTACATCTCAAATGTGAATCAATTGACTGTAAACAGATTTTATATTGAGAAAAACTTCACTCCACATCACAAGATGTGATTGGAGCAAAACAGAAATAGGGCACTTCATTGACTTTAGGATAAGATACTCCATCAGCAATTACTTCCACAGCAACACCTCGTCTGTTTCATATTTCATGCATTATTGAAAATCCAACATTTTTTTTTTTTTTTTTATTCCAAACACTGTCTTTACTGTCTTTTTCACACAAAATAAAACATGTGTCATGGGTTTCTGATTAATTGCTTGCACAAGTTCATCCACAGCTTTCAGGACTCAAGGCATTTCAATGTGCGATGTTTCCAAATATGTGTTATCGTCGTGGATATATCTGCAAAGTTTTTCTGTAAAAATTGCAAATCTTCATGTAATCCATTTGAAGCAAGAGATTTTACAATCTTGATTGAAGAGCATGCACTATCATCAAAGGCATTAATTATCTGTAAAACTATTGGGTAATGTTGCAGACTAAGGGTCTGTTTACTGCCAATGCTACAAATCCATACCAACTTTAGAAAATAAAAAAGTGCTGTAGAAATGAGCAGACTGCCAAGGTAATGCAGGCGGTTAACAGTCACAAGATGTCGGTAGTAGCACGGTTTTATGCTGCTAAGTGGAAGTGTTAGTGCTCTGTTTTTCTTCCCTATTCATTGATACGGTTTATCGACATAACGACTCAACTCAACAGTGAAATTCAAATATATTTTTATGTGTTAACTGTCCTCTCCTTGCTCCTATCATTTAAAATAAAGAAACAAAGGTGTACGTATTTATTTGCTGCTACTGCTCTCATTTTCTTCTTCATACAATGCTGAAGTGAATAAACCTGACTATGGAGTCAATGATGCATGATAACATGAAAATCAAATATATTTGTATGTGTTAACTATCGTTCCCTTCGTCACATTGTTTAAACAAAGAAATAAAACATACTTGTTTCACGTATAAAGTTTATTTTCGGTGTCAGAATTCTTTAAAATGAACAAGTAATAAACATACACATTAAGCAATAATCCTTGTTGGAATGATGAAATGATGGTATACTGTTTTAGGTTCACTTACCTATTGTAGATGTTGGTTTATGTGGTACACGAGCTAGCTAAAGATTATTTCATAAAGATACCATTGTGCTGCAATTCAGTGCTCTTAATATATTTAATCAAGTAATATTTTGGGTTAAATGGAGAAATTTCATAAACAAAGCTAACATAAAATAAAACTTATCCATTGTTTTGTTTCTTTTAATGAAAACATAACAATATTGGTAGTAAATGAAAATAATAATTACAATGCTAATAATTTATTATCATTAATATTATCTCATCGTGATTATTATTTGTATATTTAATTGTTTACCGGCCTCTCTATGAGTGCGCTGCCTTCGCACTATTTTTTGCCTTACTAATTTCTCATTTATGTTATTCATTACCTATTTCATTGTTTACTTCCAACACTATGGAAACCATGCCATTATTGTTGTTATGCCAACAGCATCCTTGCTTTCTCACACTGTTAATTGCATATTTCGTCCTTTCTACACTACCCTATAGGTGCGCTACATTCCCTCCTTTTTGCAATACCCACTATTTATGCTCCATTACGCACAACATTGCGTGTTTCAGATGCAAAGCCTGACATGATGTGGTGAACAGACCCTTAGTCAGCAACATTACCAACTATTGTAATATACAGAATAGTAAACTGCTGCATGGAGTCACATTCCCCAAATGTTACTACAGGTTGTTAGCATGCATCACGTGCAGTCGCCAATGCAGGTCGGTCTCTACTCGGTAGGTATGCTACTGGTATGCGCATGTGTCCTGCTGGCAGTCCCCAACATGCTATCTCTAGTGATGAATCAGTAAAAGTTTGTACATATAAAATGCCTGTTAAACTCTTTTCTCTTTTATGGAATGTATATTTTAATGGGGGGGGGGGGGTGGGGAAAAGTGCACTGCAGCCTTTTTTGGATCTCATTAAAACATTTAGTTTGACTTTCCTTCTTTACCTTCAGAGGATCATTTTATTTCTCTTCAGTTCATGGCTCAAACATGACTTTATAAGCTTTTAACTAATACGTGCAACAAAATATGAAAATATTTATTATGATAATGTGAAATGGGTAGTTTTACTATGAATGGTGAGCAGTCACTGTGTAACACCAGGAGAGCCAGTGAACTGGGTGGCAACTACATGTGTTTTTGTTTTGGGCGTGTGGACGCATGATTGCACGCTGCTGCTGTACACAAGGCCACACACTGGAAGTGCAGTATTGAGATAGCAGTGAAATGGTATAGTTCAGTTATTATTTTGTCCTGTTCTTAGTTACAAAGTATATTATGGCTTAGTATATGTTTTCTAATGATCTGCATGTGATAATTCAAGGTATGCTCACACTTGGATGCGCAGCAATGAAACACGGCTCGCTCACATCCAGATACTCTGCAGAGTTGATGTGCAGTGTTATTGTCAGTCACGATGATCCCGTGTCAGCCACAATGGATCGCTTGGCCGTAGTAGCATTTATCCGTGAAGAAGCTGAGGTAGAAGAGTGCAGGCAGAATAGAAGATTCTGGTGCATGACATAAAATGTATTCAGGAATTTAAGATAGTGTTTTCTGAAATTCAGATCTAAAAAAGATTTGGAAAACAATGTTCTTAATAAAACGTAGATTCCGGGCTTGTAGGCCATGGTCCAACAGATGAAAGCTTTAGTAGTTTTTAATGTTCCTGACACAAATGCCTGGCGTTTTGCTGAAGCATGTTTTGTGTCTTTCCAAGTTTTTGAAGTAAAGAACAAAACACAATAGTTGAAGGCATATTTAATACAATCACATTTTTGGCCTGTCAGAAGTTATTATTGATATTGGTATTATAGCAGTAAACATTGCAGCAAGGCCATAACTTAATTTTGTTTTAATTTTTTGATTAAAACTGAAGTAGGGAAAAACATCAGATTTTGACCAAACCTTTTTGTTTGTCTCTGATGCCTTTAGCCATTAATTCCACTACATGAACTTATAAATAAATGCACACAAAAAAAAAAACAAACAAAAAAACAAAGGGTGACAAGTATGAGAGATTATCAGTTTCACTGTGGACTGCATGTATTACATTCTGAGGAACGCACACCCTAATCTCACTGTTCTGCTATCATAAGCACATAAGCTGCTAAATGAATGAATCAGCAAGAAGTTCCTTATAAACCAGAGTAGGTTGACAATTTTGTCTGCTTCTCAATGGTCTTTACATGTTGATAGCCTAAAATCTAACAAACAATACAAAACCGTTCTGTTGATGATGTATAACATATTTCACTATACATCACAGAGAAATTACTTAAATAAGTACACTAATCTATGTAAAAACATTTCCCCTTTCTTGTTTTTTCTTCTGATATTCGAGAAATTACAACCAAACACCATGCATGTATTGACCGTTATGATGGTTTAAAACTTAACATTCTAAATTTACTGCTTGATTGAACATTTAACTCCACAAATATTTTTAGGGCATACATTTAACCCACACAAGGAGTACTCATCTCAAAAGTGTAGTATCTAAAAATGTCCGCTGAACAAAATCTTGCTTCACAATGCACAAGGGCAGAGCATTTTCTATCTTATTCTCTCTATAGCTATGTCCTGAGATTATATAAAAAAAAAAAATCCTTGCCAGAGACTGATGTACCTGTGTCACATGTTGAGGTCAGGGATGAAGCATTTCCCTTACGCCATTATTTACTACGTCCCTATGCAAAAGAGCAATTGCAGAACTATGAGAAACATGTATTTAATTATCGACTGTGTTGAGCGAAAAAAATTTTGTTGATACATTCGGCATCTTTACACTATCCAATGTAATGGATGAAAAGTACATTCTGTTGTGTGTGTGTGTGTGCGCGTGCGTGCATAATACTAATGTACATGCCATGATTATACAAATATGTCATATGTCTTATTTTTTACATATTTTATAATTACTGTTAGAAATACTGATGAGGGCTTCTAGGGTTATCTGCTGTGTCATGTTATTAAAATTCTCCAAGCTTTCAGCTAGGGTACTCTCTGGCCTTCTTCAGGAAGTGGAGAAGAGCGTGCGTGCTAGTCTGGTAGGCTCATGGTGAGCCTAGGTGGTGTTGCTGTGTACCTAACCTGGTAAGGGTTTAACCACAGAAATGAGATGAAGGTTGAGGTTATAATTTGGGGCCTCGAGGTAGCATTAGATAGGCTCCTCGAGTGGTTGCATTTTTCAGGAGCAGCATCCTTTCCTCTGCTCCGCTGGTGTTTATTTTTAAAATTAATTATGTTGGTTAATTTTGATAGCCAACTCCCAATGGGAGGGGGGAGTACTTAATTCAGCTATTACGCTGTTGACTGGGTTGAAGCCATTGTTACCGGAGGTGCTCGCAAGACGTGGGGAACCAGAAACCGCCTCTTTCGGCATTCAGTGATCTGACAAGTGCGTTCTCATGTTCGCCCAATCTGGCGTAGAATTTCTGGTGCCTAATGACATCTTCCACATATGGGAGGGCCGAAGCTTCATGTAGAAGCCTCAAAGGGAAACGTTGACATAATGAACATATGGGCCGGAGTCCTCCATTCTGTACCCAGAACGAAATCCAAACTGATGGAGTGGGATGGCTTGAATGTCGACTATCTGTGGCGACAAGCAGTGTAGTACTAACCTCTTGAAGACCTTCGTGAGTCCAGTGTGGTTGGCAGGCTGAGGGCAGCCCGAGGTGTGTTAGACGTGTCCCTGTTCTCAGAGAGAACTTAACCACGTTCTGACGGGATTGTGGGTTTTGTAGGATGGCGGGTGTGTTTTGGGGTTGTGGAGTGACAGGAGGAGGCGAATATTGCTCCTCGACGGTTGCCTTGATAGTGCAACGGCCCTTGTGCACCGCTGGTGTGTTTTTGTCAAAAAGTTTCTTGAGATTAAATTTTGAATCCAAGCAACTTTTGAAGGATAATAAGGAGCTTAGCCTTAGCAGCTGTTGGTGGTGCTCCTTCGTTACCGGGGATGCCCGCAAGCCATGCGGGGAAGCCGGTATTGCCTGAAGCGGCGGTTTGTGGGATCGTAATCCCCAAGAGACCTAACGAGGGCGCTCCGATGGAATGGTAACCCTTCGTTGAATTTTGTTGCCCGACGCCTAATCTCGTCCTCCAGGTATGGTAGACCAGAGGCTTCGTGCAGGAGTCTCGTTGGAAAGCCTCGAGGCACAGAATAGATAGCCCGGAGACACCTATTCTGTACCCGCTGAAGCAACAGCAGACTGGAGTCTGCCGCCATGCCCCAGATCTCACAGGCGTAGATTAATAAGGGGATAATGAGAGCCCTCAAAAGGCGCAACCTAAGGGGAACCGTCATCGAGGACCTCAGCATCGGGTACAGTGAGGCCGCAGCCCCATTGCCCCGGCACCACAGCCCCCGGACGTGCTCCCTAAAAGTGACGCCCCTGTCAAGCTTCACCCCCAAGTAGGTGATGGTGTTGGTCCATTGTATCCTTCGTCTGAGGTACGTGAATGTGGGGAAGTTTGCGGGAAAGCGGCGCTTGGTGAAGAGAATAGCGTGGCTTTTCTCCGGATTTATGGACAATCGCCAACGCTCGCACCACTCTTGGATGAGGCAGAGGTGTCTCTGGATAGGGTTGAAGGCTCTGCGTGGGTGTTTGTTTGTACAGTATAACAGCACGTCATCAGCATACTGAGCTATGTTGACTTGCTGCACTGTTGGTAGGTCGGCCATGTAGACGCTAAAAAGCGTAGGGGAAAGTACAGAGCCTTCGGGGACTCCGCCTCTTACTGGCCTAGGTGTTGATTTGTGTCCCGCAACTGAAACTACAAAAAATCTGTGTTTAAGATATGAGTGTAGTAGGTGTATGATGTGTGTCGGGAGCTCCAGTCGGATGAGTTTGAGGAGCAGACCCGCGTGCCAGGTCGTAGAGAAGGCTTTCTCCACGTCCAGCGACACCGCCGCAGTGTAGGCTCTGTCCTGGAAGCCCAGGGCAGCGGCCTCCACCACTCAGTAGTTGCTGGGGTGTAGAATGCCCAGGACGAAAACCAAATTGGTGATCTGGGATGGCATGAATGTCGCCCAAGAGAGGGGACAAGCGGGCTAGTATTAGCCTCTCGAGAACCTTCGAGAGAACTGATAGGAGACTGATGGATCGGTAATTGGATGGGTGTAACGGGTCTTTCCCCGGCTTCAAGATGCATATCACCCGGGCCTCCCTCCACTCGCGTGGAAAGTGGCACAAGGTGAGGCACATGTTGAAAACCTTGGTTAGAAAGAGTACCGCCTTGATGGGAAGGCATCGGAGCATGGCGGGGGTTAGTCCGTCAGGACCCGCTGCCTTTTTGGGGTTGAGGCGCCGGAGTGCGCCCTGGAGTTCACTGGGTCGGATGACGGGAAGTCGGTCCGCCTCGTCGGGGGGGCGCCGAAGGTATCGACGCACCTCCCGCCGAGCACGGTCCGAGAAGTCTTCGTCCTGGGGGTCTTCTCGTGGCCTCATAGACCTTTCGAGGTAGTCAGCGAACACATCGGCTTTGGCTCGGGGTTCATAAGCCAGATCTTGGGTGCCTTGGATTGGGGAGGTGATTTGACCTCCGCGGTGCCGGAGAGCTTTGGCAATCCTCCACACGTCGCCATCCTCGAGCCTCAAGCGGGTCATAGTCTCCTCCCACGCTCGCACCCTGTGCTCGCGTAGTCGGGTCCGGACCTCTCGGCGTAAACGCCTCAGGAGTGCTCGGTTATGTGGCGTGCGGTGACGCTGGTATAGTCTGCGGGCAGCCCAGGAACGGCGTACAAGCGGATGGAGTTCTAGGGGTAGGACATCTGGGTGTAGAGGAGCTGGGGTGTGAACAGTTAGGTTATGGGCAGTTCGCACCACGATGGAGGTAAAGGATTGGACCGCAGCCTCTAGGGATGGGATGTCTGTGATCCTAGGGTTCGGCGGGATGGAGTCGTTGAGGCAAACCCTGACGCATTCCCAGTCAACGTCGCGGTTATGAACCGAGACGTCGTGACTGGCAACCCGTGTGTTAACCTCAGCTAACACGGGATTATGATCGGAATGAAGTGCGTTGATCGATGTGAGAGATGTATGAAAAGGGAATTGTTTGATGATCGCGAAGTCAATAACGGATGCCCGTCCTTGACCTCGTGGATGGTGTGTGGGTTGCCAGGGGCCCTCTACTCTGAGTTGAGGGTCCGCATCTATCATGCGTATGATATCATTGCCTCGGGCGTCCGCCTGGGGGCCGCAATGCCAACGCGGATGTTTGGCATTGAAGTCCCCGGCCAGGATGACATTAGGATGAAGGGCTAGGATGGAAAGGTAATCGTTTAGTACGAACTGCCTATGGGGTGGATGGTATACAGACACCAGTAAAACTTCCGTACCGCCTAGGTCAACACAGACAGCCGTGGCTTCCATGGTTTGAAGAGGTGGGAGCTGGATGGGTTTGTGGACTACCCTGTTTCTCACGAAGATCGCTGTGCCACCTCCTCGGCGGCCCACACGATCCACTCTGAGGCAGTTGTAGCCCGGAAGTCGGAATGAGGTATCTGGACGGAGATGTGTTTCGCTGACTAGCACAAGGTCTAGGGCAAATGAGCCGGCAAAATGCTGGAGCTCACTCTCCTGACCGCTCAGGCCACACGCGTTCCAGAACGCGAATCGAAAAGAGGTACGAGACCTATTTCGACTCGCCATTCTGGGCGGTCTGGACGATCACGGTCAGGAGGGCAAGTCCCTCCATGGCGACAGCCATCTTTGCGGCTGGGTCTGTGGCATATAGGAATCTGACCAGCAGATCACAGATGCTCCGGCCGTGGTTCAGCAGAAGCTGCTATATCCACGCCATCACATCCGACATCTGCAGGACAGGAGGAGTGGTGGGGGTTATGTTTCTGGGTGAGGGTGTAGGAGGAGTGCTTCGGGGCGCCGGCACGCCGCCAGCCGCCTCCTGCCCCTGCTGTCGCTCGGGTACGGGAGTGCCGTTCCCTTGCGCAGCCCTGGGGGAGAAGTTAGGCTGCCTGGCCGGCCAGCGCACCTTAGCTTGGGTGGGGGGCTTTTGTTTGGGTTTGGCTGGAGCTTCTTTGTTGCGTGGGGGTTGGTTGGTGTTGTTACCATCCTGTGGCTTCGCAGGGCAACGCTCAGCCCTTTGCGCCGTAGTGGTGTTGGTGGCTATCCTTTGTTGCGCCGGCTGTCTTGCAGGAGGGGCAGGTGCAGTTGTTGGCGCCTCTGGGCGCTGGTTGGCTACAGGTGCTGTTCTTGTGACCTGCTGTAGTTCTGGCGGCGGTCTCCTGGCCGCTATGACAGCGATCCTCTTAGGACAGCCACCATAACAAGCAATATGTTCGCCACCACAGTTTGCGCAAATCGGCTTCGCGGTGGGAGATATCTCGCAGACCTCTTTAGGGTGGGCGCCTCCGCACCTTAAGCAGCGCAGGTTACGGAAGCAAAAGTGACTGGAGTGGTTAAACCCCAGGCACCAGTGACATTGAGGGGGCCCGCCAGAGCCCTTGGAAGGTTCAATTTTGACCCTGAGGTAACAGATGGCGGTGACGCCATCTATCTTGGCCTCAGGGTCATTGGCCCGCTCCACTACTACGAGGAAGAGGGGGAGGGGAGATTTGGGGCCTTGCCCATCTGGAGCGGACCTGGTGAGCTGCTTCACCAGTCTTGGGGTGATGCCCTGGCGGATGAGGTCTGTCGAGATATCCTCCACCGAGGTGTCGACTGGTAGGCCACGAATGACCCTGCGGAGGTCACGGGACTTATCCAGTCCAAAGGTAAAATGGGGAACACTTTTCCTCTTGAGGGCTTGCAGGATGAGGTTATAATCCTCTATAATCTTCGCCTGGAAGACGTAGCGGTGCTTGTTCTTCCGAACCGTGCACTGACTCGATAGGGATGGCATTACCTCCTTGAGGAAGCCTACCACCCCCTTAAAGTCGTCCACGATAATCGGTGGAACGTGCCTCCTTGACCCAGGATTCTGGGCGGGCCCAGAATCTCCGGGGCGGGATGTTGTCTGGGATTGGCCAGAGGGCACGCCCTCTGCAGCCAATCGGGTTTGCCTCTTCTCCTTCCTCGAGGCCACTACACGAAAATCGTCCTCTAGGTCTGTGGAGAGGCCGGAAGAGGACTCCTCATGATCTACCATCATGGAGGATGAGTGGTACGACAGGACCTAGGTCCTGCCGCTGCGGTGTGAAATATTACTGCACACACTGGCACAGTCGTCGTCGGAGTCGTGCTCCGGAATTTGGCCTGCACGTGAAACTGGTTTGCGCGGGAGGCCCTCATTGGTGTCTTGCTTGGATGAGTCCAAACAGATAATCTTGCATTTACCGCCTTGGCGTTCCTGGCTAGATCTCTTTTTGCCCTCTACAGTAGCAGGGCCACTGGAGGGCAGGGTGGCTGCACCAGACCTTTGTGAGTGTGGGAAGTGAAGTTATATATACTCCTATGGCAGTGGGCGGAGCTAGTCGAAGCGAACCAATGGGGGCCAGGCATCCCCTGATTGGTCCGGCTAGCGCCTGTTGACCAATTCGGCATGGGCCAATGGTGGGGAAGTGCTTCCTGATTGCCTGATTGGGCTGGTGTGTGGTTTTGGTCATTAATTTTCTTTCATGCCATCTGCATGATGTCCATGCCATGCTCAGCCATAGGCCGTTGTCCCTGTTGAAGTTGCTTGGCTCTAGTTTAATTTCAATTGCCTCTTTAACCAATCTATCAAAATATCTATCACAGCAATGTAATACTGTGACATCATCGAATAAAATTCTATGTACTTCTAGCAAGTTGTGTTTTTCCACAGCTGATTTGTCTGGTTGAATGAGTCTGACATTGCATTTGTGTTCTGCACATATGTCTGTGATGGTGCAGTCCGTCTGTCCAAATTATGATTTCCTGCATTCGCATAGAATTTTGTAGATACCAGGATTTGAAGTTCAAGTTTGTCCTTGACCAGTCTCAAAAACTGTCTGACCCTTTTGGGTGGTATGAATGTGTAGTCACGTTTTTGAGTATTCGTGCTGTATTTCTTCAATAATGTGCTAAAGAAAGGAATGAAGGTTCTTTCTTTGAATTTTCTTTCTTCTTCTGGTGGTTTGGATGTCTGAAGATTGAGTTCTACGGCTGATGATGACCTTTCGCTGCGCACAGTGAATTTCTCTATTTGTGTAACCATTCTTTTTAAATACACTTTTAAGATGATTAATTTCTTGGGAGATGTGGTCTTTGTGTCCAGTATTGTAACATGGTGAAACAAGGTGTTAAGGACACTCCTCTTTTGAGCTGGATATATGCATCCAGATAGCGGTCCGTATGTGTAGCTTTTCTGTGAACTTTATGTCTGAGTGTGCCATCTGCCTTTTTGTATACATAAATATCTAGAAATGGAAGGCTGCCTTGTTCTTCAGTTTGCATGGTAAACTGTATGTTTTTATGAAGACTGTTGAGATGTGCAAGGAAAATGTGTAGAGTGTCTATACCATGTGGCCAAATGACAAAGGTGTCATCGATGTACCGGTAGAACGATTTTGGCTAGGGTGCTGTGGCCTGAAGGGCATTGAGTTCAAAGTATTCCATGTAAAAATTAGCAACTGCGGGGGAAAGAGATGAACCCATGGCTACTCCATCAGTAAGTGGAAGTGAGCTCATGTTCAAAGAGTCTAATAAGATAATTTGGAAAGTGTTGGGATAACAGCTGCAATGTGTCTTTTAGTGAAAAGCGAGATCATGTCTAAACTCACTAACAAGTCTTCGGGATCTTGTTTCAGGTTTTGAATAATTTTTACAAATTATGCCAAGTGTTTTACATGGTGTTCGCAGTTTCCCACTAACGGGATGTCAGATGTTTGGCAAGATGATACGTTTGCAAATTAATGGCACTGACTACAGGTTGAAGCGGAATATCTTGTTTGTGTATCTGAGGGAGCCCATAGAGCCTGGGTGGAACTGCGGAGTGGACCCTCAATACAGTGATGAAATTGACCCACATTTAATATTTTTTACAGACGAGGTTTGGTTCCACCTTCGTGGATATGTGTGTAATGTTATTAGAGCTGTGAGAAACCTAATATTGTTCATGAAATACCTCTTCATGATGAAAAAAGCTGATGTGTACCATTCACATGACTTTCTCTACATCTCTGCAACAAAATATTTTTAAAAAACTTATACTTCTATTTACTTCATGTCAATCAGAAAAAAATAGCAGAAATAGTCTTATAACTTGCTTCCTTATAAGTAGAAGCAAAATAAGGGAGTACCATAGGTTAAAGTGATATTGCTATGTCACTGAAGTTCCTTTGTTTGTATGGACAGCAGTTGACAAATTCCTGTATGAGAAAAGTATAAGTTTTTCAAAGCAGAAACCAAAAACAAGAAATGTCTCAAAAACGGTGAACTCATAAAAAAAATTTATAGAACATAAATTGTCTTTTTTAATGTGCTCTACATTTTTCGTGTAGTAAGTTTTTGTCCATCTTTTACGGTTTAGCAGTTATTCAAAATTCCGTAAAATTCATCCAGAATAAAGTACTATTCAGAGGCTATTCCCAAAAAATTCAAGATATTCATTTTATTTGTCAGGTGAACATCTTTAATACACAACATTTTAATCAAAATCGTTACAGCCGTTTTTGAGAAAATCAAAATTTTTTAAAAAAGTTCCATGTAAAGGGTAATTGGGGGTGGGGGGATTTTTCTCAAATCTTCGAGTCGCATCCCTGGAAGATACCAAACTTAAATACCAAGTTTGGTATTTTACCGACTTTTTGTTTTTGAATTATCGTGTTCACACACACACACACCTTTTTCTGAAAATGCTTTTTTTTAGATAAAGGGAACCCTAAAACTTATATTTCCGGTGAAACCTCGGTATCAAATTTTTGGGTGGAGTGCAATACCTTCTCTATACACTACGTACATGGTGCATATAGAGAAAGTAAAAATTGGTGTATGGTGTGCCATAGCAGAGAAAGAGTTATAGGGCAAATTTTTTTCAACTCAACACTTGATGCTCATGCATGTTTACAATTTTTCCACCTTGTTTTGACAGGTAACATGATTTTGGCTTTTTACTTTTTCTACATGTACTAGTGTATAGAGAAGGTATTGTACTGCACCAAAAGTTTGATGCCGATATTTTACTGGAAATATATGTTTTGAGACCACCTGAATCCAAAAAAAAGCATTTTCAGAAAAATATCCATGAGTGTGTTTGTGTGAGTGTTTGGGGAGGGGGCAGCCTAGCTCAAAAACGAAAAGTCTGTTAAATACCAAACTTGGTTTTTAGGTTCAGTAACTTCCAAGAAAGTGACACAAAGATTTTCAAGAAAATCCCACTACCCCCAACTATCCTTTGCATGGAAAAATTTTCAAAAATGGCTTTAATGATTTTGATTAAAATATCTTATATTAAAGATATTTACATGAAAAATGTAATGTATGTCTTGAATTTTCTGGAAATAGCCTCTGAAGATATCTTTTATTCTGGATGAATTTTGCATAACTGGTAAACGGTAAGAAATAGACAAAAACTTACCTAACAAAAAATGTAGAACTTGTTAAAACACACAAGTTAAGTCATATACATTTTTTTTCATGGAGCTGACCGTTTTTGAGATATTTCTTGTTACTGGTTTCAGTTATAAAATATTTGTAACAGGAATTTGTCAACTGGCTTTATGAACAAAGGAACTTGAATTACATAGCAACCAGCTTTTAAGACGGTAAGAAATAGACAAAAACTTACCTAACAAAAAATGTAGAACTTGTTAAAACACACAAGTTAAGTCATATACATTTTTTTTCATGGAGCTGACCGTTTTTGAGATATTTCTTGTTACTGGTTTCAGTTATAAAATATTTGTAACAGGAATTTGTCAACTGGCTTTATGAACAAAAGAACTTGAATTACATAGCAACCAGCTTTTAAGACATTGCACTATCACTTTAGCCTGTTGTATTCCCTTATTTCCGTTCTATTTACAACGAAGCAAGTAATAAGTCCATGTTTGCTAATTTTTTTCTCGATTAGCATGAAGTAAATGGAAGAAAAAGGTTTTTAACAATAATTTGTTGCAGAGATGTAGAGGAAGTCATGTGAATTTAAAACATCAGATTTTATCTACAAGATTCTGCAACAGCTCATACAGCCAATATTTTGATGAGAACATTTGAAGGTGTATTTTATTATTATTAGCAGAGATGTATGCCCCCCCCCCCCTGCCCAGGTCTCCTGACTGAACCCCCTGCAATTTCTCTCTGGGGTAAATTAAAACAAAGTGTGCAAGACAAACCCATACACCGTGCAAGAATTAAAACCAAATAACTACCAAGAAATTTCCTGCATTTCTCAAGGTAGAACTACAGTGTGATGAATATTTTCCTAAAGAGGTGTCAAAAATGTATAACTAACTATGTGAGCAGTTTCAGCATCTGCTTTCATAAATTTGGTAAGTAAAGCTTAAAAGTAGTTTTAAAAATGCTGTAAGGTTGCATTTGTGCCATTCTATGATAGCAGCAGATGGCAGCACAACTGGCTCCCAGTTCCTTGGCTCACCCTTAGTAATGACTATAAAAAATTGCAATACAAACTGTTATATTTCTTTCTTTCATTTTGAGTATATTTATTCTAAAATTGGTATATGTTGCAGAATACAGTTTTCTTTGTGTTAGAATAGTTGAGTAGGATCTGTAACACTTTAAGGTCACTTGCATATTGTTTTACCGGACTGGTTTCAAAGCCATTGTCGATGGTTTCTAACTGAATTTCTACAGGATGTTGAATGTCGGTCTCTGGCAACTGAGTGATGTGTTTTGTGGCGGTTTTAACAATGTGGTTCTCCCAGATGTCAAGCTGTACTGCATATCTGGCAGGTTTTATGAGGAATATGTTTGGTTAGTAGTCCAGAAGTGGTGTGTAAACACTGTTTGTTTATATTTTACTGCTCTTAAGTGTTCTTTTAGTCTGCTTTCATTTTTTTTTGTTTTTTTTTTTGTTTTTGTTTTTGTTTTTGTTTTTTTTTTTTTTCCTTATGTTAAAGTTGTAATCTGCGGAATCTATTTTGTAGATTCCTGATTTTTTTTTACTTTCTCTACATGTGCTATGTACATAGTGTATAGAGAAGGTATTGTAATGCACCCAAAAATTCAATACTGAGATTTCACTGGAAATACATGTTATAGGACACCCTGAATACAAGAGAGAATTTTTAGAAAACTGTCCATGTGTGTGTGTGTGTGTCTATGGGCAGCATAGCTCAAAAACAAAAAAGTCTGTCAAATACCAAACTTGGTATTTAATTTTAGTATCTTCCAAGGCTGCAACATGAAGATTTTCAAGAAAATCCCCCCAACCCCCAACTACCCTATACATGGAAAAATTTTAGAAAATTTTGATTTTCTAAAAAATGGCTCTAACGATTTTCATTAAAGTATTGTATATTAAAGATATATACCTGACAAATAAATTGTATATCTTGAATTTTCTGGGAATAGCCTCTGAAGAGTACTTTACTCTGGATGAATTTTACAGAATTTTGCATAACTGGTAATCCATAAAAGAGAGAGAAAAACTTACTACACAAAAAATGTAGATCAGGATAAAACACACAATTTATGTTGTATACATTTTTTTTCATGGAGTTGATAGTTTTTCAGATATTCCTTGTTTTTAGTTTCAGCTTTGAAAAACTTATACTTTTCTCATACAGGAATTTATCAACTCCTGTCCATACAAACAAAGGAACTTCAGTGACATAGCAACCAGCTTTGGACTATCAGTTTAACCTATGGTACTCCCTTATTTCCCTTCTACTTACAAGGAAGCAAGTAATAACACTATTTCTGCTAAATTTTTTTTTGATTAGCATGAAGTAAATAGAAACATAAACTTTCTAACAATAATTTGATACAGAGTCATGTGAATGGAACACATCAGTTATCAGTTTTTTGTTTTTTTTTTAAGTTCTAGGATTTGGTCTTCATTGCAGGAATCTACAGAATAGATTGCACAGATTGCAGCACATTTTACATAAGAAAAGCAAAAAGACATCTTGAAAGTAGACTAAAAGAACACTTAAAAGTGGTAAAATATAAACAAAGTGACAAACCAGCCATTGCACACCACTTCTGGACTACTAACCATGAAACAGCACCAAACCTGCCAGATATGCAGCAGAACTTGACATCTGGGAGAAAATCCACAGTTGATTTACCCCTTAATAAAGATGAATTCTGTAAAGAATATAAACACATTATCAACACTGCTTTAATGGTTTTAATACTGATTTTATAAATAAAAAGTTTTGAAGTTTAAATATCAAAAAGCTATTAAAGAGATTTCTACGTTTAAGAAAATAGAAGATAATTACATTTTTAAAATATTGACTTATCACCCTTGGGCAAAATAAAAATTTTACAAATATTTTCAAAGAGTATGGTATAATGTTGGTGCCTCAGAATAAGTACAGTATAAAACGGTTTTCTAAAAAGGATAAAATTTCAAAAAATAAGAAATCTGGCATTTATCAATAAAATTGTTTAAATTGTGACCTTGTTTATATTGGTAAGACTAAATGTCATTTAGAAACCAGAGTAAAAGAACACTTTAGAAATATTAAATACAAACAAATTGATAAATCAGCTGTGGCAGAACATTTTTGGAAATTTAATCATGAAATAAATCCAGATGTTAAATTATTAAAACATTTAAATGGACCCATAGATTTAAAGGTTTGGGAGAAAATATTTATATTAAAGTATAAAAATCATGCAATGAATTTTGATATACCACCAATTGACTCTCTCACAAATTTGTTTTGATTCCAGTAGTTAGCAATGCCTTAGTACACAATGCACCTAGTGGCAGTAACCATAACAATTTAAATAAACAAGATCAAAAAGAAACAAAGCTGAGGATACAATATACCAAGTTATTGCAAAACTAATCCTTGGATTACAAAAGATCAGTGAAGATTTGTTATAGTTATATTATATTTATGTTACTAGTTTCCTTTTACATTTATAAATGCACAGTGTTAAAACCCAACACAAAACACATTGTGGAAATTGATCACTTGGTGACCACATGGCTTTGAAACCGGTCTGGTAAGTGATGCCTAAACTGTTACAAATGCAAGTGAACTGTTGTATTGATACGTGTGAGAATGTAGCAATCACTGTGAGCACTTACCAAGAATGTCTCCACAGGGATCACTTGATGACGAAGTGCTGGGTGCTCAGGTCCTCGTGCAGCATTCCTGGTAAGTGTTTACAGTCATTGTTTCTGAAGCTATATCATGGCAGCAAGTTAGCTGCAGTGTACTTAATGAGCTGTTTGGTCTCTGTGCAGCAGAATTAGAATGAGACGGTCGGGTAGCATCGAGGTTGACAGCAGCTGGAAGGAGCTGTTTCATGAGGACCAGGTCGAGGCCAAAGAAACGGCTCTAAACCCATGGGTTCTCAAGTGTCATCGTGCTCAGCTGCAAACACTCGCTTCTAGTATTCAACCCCAAGACGCTGAACCAAGTATCCTTTACAACACATTCTTTTCTCCATAAATCCCTAATTTGTAGTTTTAAAAACCACTTAGAAGTATTTTGTGGAATTATTACTGATATATAGTGGACTTTGACAGTGATGTGTTTTAATAATTGAAAATTAGATGATCTGATTTTGTAACACTACATCACTTACTTTTTATTTTGGAAAACATGTTTCAGAAGCCATGTGCTTCCATTGTCAATTCCTTTGGTCGATTGCCAACATTGCTTGCTGTGGTGGTTGTCACCTGTCCCTGGTGGTGGTTTGATGAACCTCTGTATCATTAGGTTGCCTGGCATGATTTCAAAATTGAAAATGTGATTGTTTTTTTTTCCAAATATATATGTTTTCCCAAACTTTTAATTCTGTCTTCCTTGTGACATTTTTGAGTATTTTTGGGCTTCTATTTATGGTGTGTTTCTCTTTCAAAAAAGGTCAAGCTACCACAGGTTTGTCTTCTTGTTTGAGTTTAATATTTCTGTGGTGTTCTTTTGCTCTTGTTTTTATATTTCTTTTTGTTGGCCATGTAGATTTTTTCAAAGTCATTACAGCTGAACTGATATATTCCTGGTTTGTTTTCTTGTGGGATATCATCTTTTAATTTAGAATTTAAAATGTTTTTTATGGAGTGATTATTTTTTGGGACTAAATGATGTTATGTCATTTGAAGATCCTCTGGAATTTGTAGAAAAGTTGTAGGGTGGTATGTAAACTTCTTGTAAATCTTGTTTTCTTTCTGGTTTGAGTGAGTGTACTGACTTCTTTAATTCTCTTCCTATTTTTGGCCTTATTAATGTCCAATATTTTGGCAAGTTCACAGTGTATTCTTTTTTGCCCAACTACATAGCTACAGAGCTGGATTCCGGGCAGAACTGGTGTACAAACAATGTACTAAGGCCAAAAATAGGAAGAGAATTACAGAAGTCAGTACACTCACTCAAAACCAGAAAGAAAACAAGATTTACAAGAAGTTAACATACCACTGTACAGCTTTCTACAAATTCCAGATGATCTTCAAATGACATAACATCATTCTAACCCCCAAAAAAAATTACTCCATAAAAAACATTTTAAATTCTAAATTAAAAGATGATATCCCACAAGAAAACAAACCAGGAATATGTCAGTTCAGCTGCAATGACTGCGAAAAATATCTACTTCAGCCAAACAAAAAGAAATATAAAAACAAGAGCAAAAGAACACCACAGAAATATTAAACTCAAACAAGAAAACAAATCTGTGGTAGCTTGGCATTTTTGGAAAGAGAAACACACCATAAATAGAAGCCCAAAAATACTCAAAAACGTCACAAGGAAGACAGAATTAAAAGTTTGGGAAAACATATATATTTGGAAATACAAGAACCGCATTTTCAATTTCGAAATCCCGGCCTACTGATTCAGAGGTTTATCATACTACCATCGGGGACAGAGACAACCACCACAGCAAGCAATGCTGGCAGTCGACAAAAGGAATTGACAATGGTAGCACATGGCTTCTGAAACATGTTTTCCGAAATAAAAAGGAAGTTATGTAGTATAACAAAATTGACTCAACTAGTTTTCAATAGTTTTTGGAAACTCTGTTTTATCCCATTTTTCAACCCAGTTGACACACACAAATGCTAAACCTAACCTATTCTCGAAACCTTGAAACCGAGTGTCCTGCAGTTCGCTATGACTTGATGGCCTTGTTTGCTTCATACTCTTTTTTTCAATAACTCTTAGAAATCACAAGGTTCATTCAACATAAGCTTATTTTAATAAGATGACAGTCGAGAAAGTGCCAGACACTTTGGCGTTGTGTTGCTCTTGGTGTCAGAACGTTGTTAAGCATCCTGCTGTGGTAGCGTGAGGATATGCTCTCTGTGGGTTGTCGAAATGAGCGCTGTAATAGCAAGTCCTGCCAAAAAACAACATACCAGTTGAAGTTAAGGGAATAATGAGTGAAAGCAGAGTCGGGCAATGGTGCATTGATTTTAAAAGTGACTGATGAACTGCCAATGACAAATGTTTGAAAATCATCATTTCGCAATTACAGACCTTTCAGAACATTTTCGGAAAATTTCACGAAGTTTGATGCACTTCACGAGTGGCAGGATTTTCTATTGCAGGGCACATTTTGTCAACTCATAGAGAGCAAAGTGAGGAAGACACAGACCTCATGCTACCACAGCTGGATGCTTATTGAATGTAGGAATATTCTGACACCAAGATGGCAGCTCCAGTCCATTGCCACGATAGGACTTTCTGGACTGTCCTCGTATTTTAGCTGATGCAACAAATAAACTGCTTTAAAAAATCTACAGATGCGTACCTTAGGTTCATATATACACTTGAAGGTATAAGGAGTCTTGTTGAAAACCATATTATGTCCCCCCCTGGACGAAATCAAGGTTTACATGAATTTGCATAGTTTCTAGCATGCTTTTTCATGCATTGGCATGTGAAAAGTGGCTGTTTCAAACCTTATTATACAGATAACTTATTTCATCTCTTCAAGTTACAAACTTCATACATATATAGTTTCTTTCCTGGAGTTGCTGAATTTCGTATCATATGCAGTAACACCCTGGTTATTTGTCTATATGTACCTTTCCCTCTATTTGTAAATTTTTACTTTCTCTACACGTACTATGTACATATTTATAGAGAAGATATTGCATTCCAACCAAAAATTTGATACTGAGATTTCACCGGAAATACATGTTTTGGGTCCCCCTAAATCCAAAAAAAGCATTTTCAGAAACAGGTCCGTGTGTGGGTGGGTGTGGACAGTATAGCTCAAAAATGAAAAGGCTTGTTGAATACCAAACTTGGTATTTAAGTTTGGTTTCTCCCAAGGATGCAACACAAAGATTTTCAAGAAAATCCCCCCACCCCCAACTACCCTTTACATGGAATTTTTTTCGAAAAGTTTTATTTTCTCAAAGTGGCTCTAACGATTTTGATTAAAATATCCTATATTAAAGATACTTTCCTGACAAATAAAATGTATATCTTGAATTTTCTGAGAAGAGCCTCTGAAGACTTGTTTATTCTGAATAAATTTTATGGAATTTTGCATATAAATTTTACGGAATTTTGCATAACTGCTAAACTGTAAGAGATGGAAAAAAACTTACCTAACAAAAAATGTAGAGCACATTAAAACACACGATTTATGTAATATACATTTTTTTCGTGGAGTTGATTGTTTTTTTAGATATTTCTTGTTTTTGGTTTCAGCTTTGAAAAACGTATACTTTTCTCATACAGGAATTTGTCAACTGCTGTCCATACAAACAAAGGAACTTCAGTCACATAGCAGCCAGCTTTTGACTATCACTTTAACTTATGGTACTCCCTTATTTTGCTTCAACTTACAAGGAAGCGAGTAATAAGACTATTTTTAAAATAAGAACTGAAGCTTTCCTGGCGACGTGTTAATTCAAACTCTTCTCGGGCTTCTAGCCAGGTTTGAATTAAGACTATTTTTGTTAGTTTTTCTCTATTAACATGAAGTAAATAGAAGCATAAGGTTTCTAACAATAATTTGTTGCAGAGATGTAGAGAAAGTCGTGAACATATCAGATTTTTATAGCCTACTAACCCAATCTGTTGACTTCTTCTATAAATTACCTCATCAGTTTTATTATCATAGGCCTAGGAGAGAGTAGAAAGGAAGTAACAGTAATAAAGTACTGGGTTCTTCTTCTTCTTCTTCTTCTTCTTCTTCTTATTATTATTATTATTATTATTATTATTATTATTGGTGGTAGTAGTTTATTTAAAATATTTGAAGGTTGTTTCTTGAGTCTCCTGTTAATAGTTACTACAATGAACTAAATATTTTTACAAGAAACACAAATTTTTAATGCAGTAAAATCTTATTAGTCAAAGATAAACATGTAGGTAACTTTTTTATTCATTCAAGAGTAAGTGTACATGTTTTATTTAATACCTACTAATTATTTAAAGTTCATAGTTCAAAGTTTTTGCTTTCGTATTTTTAAATATGTAGATTATAGTAATAACCGTATTAGGTTCTATATTGATTCTCTAATTTAGAAGACTTGAATTTTGAAAAAAATTTGTTTGAAATAAATTCAATTTCGGACATGAAAAGACAAGGTTTGTGACTTAGTTTTGAAATGCCTCCCATAGTTTAAGTATAATTAATTTTTGTCTTTTTCTGTAAAGTTTTCCTTTTTGGACATAGTATGGTTTGCAATGATACTCATATACTCTGCCAAGTAACCACTGATATATCTATATTTAATAAAAAGCTCAACAATTTGCTCTGAGGAAAACTCAAATACACAAAAACTAACTCAGCTCACAGATGTACACTGCATCATGACACATGACAGGCTTCTTTCTCAATTTACAGCTGTTAACCAACTCAAAATAATGTATGACTGTGTCACATGATCAGCTCATACCAATGGGCAGAATAAATTAACCTTTTGGATCATTGAAAGCCATGGGTTTATCTTGTATCACAAAAAGTTCTAAGTCCAAGGAATTAGTAAAAGCTTTTAACTTTAATTACTCAAGAAGCAAGCTTTTGTGAAACATTCAAATAGAACAATGGGTCAAAATTAACTGTAAGTACATCCTATCCTAGGTAAAAGTCTGAAATCCATTCTAGTTAAAGAGTACTACCATATTTTTATAACTGAATGGATATGTGTAAGCTAGTTGTACAAGTTCAATGATTGTAAGATGGAGGAACAGTGTGGTAAACATAGCAAAATTAAATCAAACAATTCTCTAAAAACTAAACAATTTTGCTCTATGAGATTAATTGTTTTTTTACACAAGCCGTGTGTAGGACAGGAGTTGGATAGGTAGTCAGACTGAAAAATTCAATGCCATAGCCAGGATTTGAACCACGGATCTCCCGATCTCTAGCCGGCGAGTTATCATGGCAACAATAGTTGGCTATACTATGAATCCTGGGACTTAAGTACTTACAACATTGTAAGTCACCATTGGGGTTCTCAAAATAATTTGAGATTACCTTGTGATTTACCAGGAAACATGCGAGTCAGTTGAGAAATTCAGTGCTATGCCGGCATGTTGCCTTGGTAGTTCAGTGGCAGAGCAACGGCTAGAGATCAGGAGATCCGTGGTTGAAATCCTGGCTCTGGCATTGAATTTTTCAGTCTGACTCTACTTATCCAACTCCTGTCCTACACATGGCTAGAGACCGGGAGGAGATCGGGAGATCTGTGGTTGAAATCCCGGCGCTGACATTGAATTTTTCAGTCTGACTCTACCTATCCAACTCCTGTCCTACACACGGCTAGAGACCGGGAGATCCGTGGCTGAAATCCCGGCTATGACATTGAATTTTTCAGTCTGACTCTACCTATCCAACTCCTGTCCTACACACGGCTAGAGACCGGGAGATCCGTGGTTCAAATTCCGGCTATGACATTGAATTTTGCAGTCTGACTCTACTTATCCAACTCCTGTCCTACACACGGCTAGAGACCGGGAGATCCGTGGTTGAAATCCTGGCTATAGCATTGAATTTTTCAGTCTGACTCTACCTATCCACTTTTGCTCTATCTTGCACAGATCTGTAGAGTTATCGTTTTGAAATGCTCAGGTGTTGGCAACATTGTACTGTCTGTAGCAAGGTTAGGGCTGATGTAGAGTACAATACATGGTCTGTTGCCTAAGCTACCACATTACAATATTGGCACATTACAGGAATCATTGTTTGTAGCCCCCCCCCCCCAATTGTATGTCACTTTTAACCCTTAATTGCATAATGTTGTACACATGCAGCAAAGATGCTTAATCAAAGCATTTAGTATTTTTACTGGAGGACTTTTTTCTAATTTTGTATTACATTAATCTTCAGCAATAAAAATTGGGCTAGTTATGGTTATTTTATATTGTAAAATTATTAATATTTTTTGCATTAAAAGTGTAGTTTCTTTAATAGCATAATACATACAACTGCAGTTAAATGTAACCCACATCAGCATCCAAGCGTGCCATCACACCAGATATTTTACTTGGGCCCTTCCCATCCTCTACCACAGGCACAGCCAATTTGCTTGGTGTTTTACATTTTAAAAAGATTGTCGTAGACGATGGTGGATTTATCCCCTTAACACATTGAAGCCCAGGTGTTTCTTTAGTTGAAGGGCCAAGAAACCCAGGGTTTTTACACCTACTTTGAGTTATTATTTACAGTACATCAATCAAATCTGCCAAAAAGTATTGGGAGAATATAAAAGTATGGTATTCAAGGATTTCTCAACAAGTAAGAAAATAGTCATAACTTCGGCATTAATTATTTTATTTTAAATACAACAAGTATCAAATATGAGTTGAAAAAATCTGCATAAAGCAGCTTACACTCCATTTATTGAAAGTTCAAAAAACTCTACCTCGGAATCAGAATTTTCCAGAGCTTCATTTGTATATTAAATTTCAGCTTCAGTTCACAAAAGTCAAGGAAAATGCAGTATTTTAACATTTAAGAACACAAAACATAGCAAACAAATGACCACCTTCAAGGAAAAAGGGGCTACCCGCGAGCAACTCTCCTAAATTTCCTAATAGTTGACTAAAGCAGGACAGATGGTAGCACAAATCAGACAACCAAACAATTAGATGCATGTTCTTTGCCGCATAGCCCAAGACCGAGTTAAGGTCGTGGAATTGCATGAAAAGTGTTAGAAATACATGCCCGAGCTATACTCGGGCATGGGCCTCATGAACATTTCGCACAGCCCGAGCTATACTTGGGCTTGGGCTTCAATGTGTTAATCAAAGACAAATTAACCAAGGAGATTTTCATAATTTACTAAGTGAAATGAGAGAATCATCCATACAGTTTGTTAACCTATTAACTCTAGTTGTGCCACTCCAAAAAAACGTAACAACCAAACCCCATTGCCCGTAGCTTTTCACCTCATTGTGACATTATGGCAAGCCATTTTAATAACACATGGAGCAGTGTTCTCATTGGTTCATTCCTACGTTGCATGTGAATGGCCCTCAAGTGATGGTCCCTAAAGTGGTTCTCAAGGATTTCACTGATGTCTGGATCAAATTCAGCACCTGTGCCACCCGTGCAATTTCTTCTCCTGACCATTGGTTATGGGTGGCGCTGGCAGCAATTTGTTGACGAAAGACTTTGACATCCCATCGTACTTAGGTGGCATGATGCATGCAGATGTCTTACATCTCGACCCTCAAGTCTTTCAACTTTCTGTCGACAATCTCTTCCCCTATGACGTTGAGTTCCTTTACTAGGGTTGCCCGATCTCTGGGTGCTGCATGGAGTGCCCGGGTTTGGAATGAATTCTTCGGGTTTATGGGCCAATGAGTTTAATCTACGGGCTTGAATGTCACCTTACTCATGAATAATTTTTAATACTTTGGTTCGAATGTTAATTTCTAATTGTAACAAAAGGCTATGTTTCTATTCTTATTCTGGCAACTTTTCATTGTTGTGTCTATAGTATTCAGCTCTCATTATTAAAGAAACACTGGCAAGTCGCAGCTCAGTCGTTATCACTTGTCAGCAGTTTACCAGCAATTATTGGAATGCTCAAATTGTGAGCGGATAAACTACTGCTATCTTTTATAATACAGAATAGTTATAGTTTGTTATTCTGTTAGAGTGAGTAATAACATTGAAATGAAGAGTTGATATCTAAAGTTGTTCCTTAAAGAATGGTTGCAGCAGTAATAATAGTCATCGCTATAGCAGTAACTTAATTTTATTATGTTTGCAAAAATTGTGACCTTGTGACCGTAATAATACAAAAATTCTGATGTGTTCCATTCACATGACTTTCTCTATATCACTGCAACAAATTATTCTATTTACTTCATCTAATGGAGCAAAAATTAGCAGAAATGTCTTATTACTTGCTTCCTTGTTAGTAGAAACGAAATAAGGGAGTAGCATAGGTTAAAGTGATAGTCAAAAGCTGGTTGCTATGTGACTGAAGTTCTTTTGTTTGTATGGACACGAGTTCACTAAGTCCTGTATGAGAAAAATATAAGTTTTTTATAGCTGAAACCAAAGATAAGGCATATCTCAAAAACAATCAACTCCATGAAAAAATATATATATAACATAAATTGTGTGTTTTAAAGTGTTCTACATTTGTTGTGTGGTAAGTTTTTGTCCATCTCTTATGGTTTAGCAGTTATGCAAGATTCCGTAAAATTGACCCAGAATAAAGTACTCTTCAGAGGCTATTCCCAGAAAATTCAAATATACATTTTATTTGCCAGGTAAATATCTTTAATATACAATATTTTAATCAAAATCGTTAGCAATTTTTTAGAACATCAAAATTTTTGAAAAAATTTCCATGTAAAGGGTAGTTTGAGGTAGGGAGATTTTTCTCAAAATCTTTGTGTCGCATCCCTGGAAGATACTAAACTTAAATACCAAGTTTGGTATTTTACCGACTTCGTTTTTGAGTTATTGTGTTGACAGACACACACAGACCTTTTTCTGAAAATACCTGTTTTTGATACATGGGACCCTAAAACATATATTTCCGGTAAAATCTCGGTATCGAATTTTTTGGTGGAGTGCAATACCTTCTCTATACAGTATGTATATAGTACGTATAGAGAAAGTAGTCAGATCTAGCACCCAGTGACTACCACCTGTTCCCAAACCTCAAAAAAGTTCTTGGAGGATGAAGATTTCATGGCAACGAGGAGGTCATTGACGAGGTAAACAGCTATTTTGAGGACCTTGATAAATCGCACTACAGAGATGGTTTAATTAAATTAGAACACTGATATGACAAATGCATTAGCATTTCTGGAGATTATGTTGAGAAATATAGTAAAAAAAAAAAAAAATACAATGCTGTTTTCATTGAGAGGCCCACCCTAGTATGTATGTGAGAGTGAATGTGTGTATGTGTTTAAGGAACATATATATAAAATTTTATGTGTTCCATTCACATGACTTTCTCTACATCTGTGCAATAAATTATTTTTAAAAAGCTTATGCTTCTACTTACTTCATGCTAATCGTGAAAAAATTAGCAGAAATAGTCTTATTACTTGCTTCCTTGTAAGTAGAAACGAAATAAGGGAGTATTGTAGGTTAAAGTGATAATCAAAAGCTGATTGCTTTGTGACTGAAGTTCCTTTGTTTGTATAGACACGAGTTCACAAAGTCCTGTATGAGAAGAGTATAAGTTCTTTATAGCTGATACCAAAACAAGGAATATCTCAAAAACAATCAACTCCACGAAAAGAATGTATATAACATAAATTGTGTGTTTTAAAGTGCTCTACATTTGTTGTATGGTAAGTTTTGGTCCAGCTTTTACGGTTTAGCAGTTATGAAAAATTCCGTAACATTGACCCAGAATAAAGTAGTATTCAGAGGCTATTCCCAGAAAATTCAAAATATACATTTTATGTGTCAGCAAAATATCTTTAATATACAATATTTTAATCAAAATCATTAGAGCCATTTTGTAGAAAATCAAAATTTTTCGAAAAAATTTCCATGTAAAGGGTAGTTTGGAGTGGGGGGGATTTTTCTCAAAATCTTCGTTTCACATCCCTGGAAGATACTAAACTTTAATACCAAGTTTGATATTTTACCGACTTTTCGTTTTTGAACTATCATGTTCACAGACACACACACACACACACACATGGACCTTTATCTGAAAATGCTTTTTATGGATACATGGGACCCTAAAAAATATATTTCCGGTGAAATCTCGGTATTAAATTTTTGGGTGAAGTGCAAACCTTCTCTATACACTATGTACATAGTGCGTATAGAGAAAGTAAAAAGTGTGTTTAACAATTTCTGTCCCCATTTACTGAAGTATCTGTTGCCTTTTAGTTGGTCTCTAGGCCTGTCTCGAGTACATTCTGACAACCCTATCCTTTACACTATCTTGGACTCTTCCCTCCAGGGCATTAGAGCTTTCAGGGCATCAACGATCAAGTTTCTTCCACGCTCTTCCATGTTTTTCTCCATGCTGGTCAATCATACATTGATTTTGTTCGATAACTCAGACTTTATGTGCACAAGTGTTAGTTATTTCATTTCTCCTCCATCAGCTTCTCCATCCCAGGTTCTCAAAGATTTCTGTGGCTATACAGGATGATTAAAAAATACTTTTACAATGTTTGAATGTGGATTCCGACATTGAAACAAGAAAGTATGTTCATATAAACATATGCTCTAACCTCTTTGTTTTCGTGTTATCAATTTATTAATGAAAGTCTGTCAACAGCTTTCCGGGTCCAACCTAATAACTTCATTTATTTATGCACTCATATACCCTATACATACGAGGTACGTCCAGAAAGTAAGTTCCGTTTCAATTTATCTCCGCTGCAGCGCTGTGATCGCAGTTCCGCACATGCGCGGTAGGACGCTCTGTATCAAGGAGAAGAAACGTGCTCCATTTTGAGATCGCTGTCAGCCACATACGCTTTGTTGTGCTTGTTTACAATGTTGAAAATCCTGCCGCTTGTGAAATCAGATCTGTGATTCGTTTTCTGAATGCTAGGAAAGTGAAACCAATTGAAAGTTATCGGCAAATTTGCGAAGTTTACGGACAAAATGCAATGAGTGATTCATTGGTGAGAAGATGGGTCCGACAGTTCAATGAAGGAGGTAGTGAAATGCACGATGAAGAACGAAGTGGGAGCCCATCTTTGGTTACAGAAGAACTGGTTCATGCGATTGATGACAAGATCCAGGAAAACCGCAAGTTTACAATTAGTGCTCTCACTATGGAATTTCCCCAAAGCTCACGATCACTAATTCATGAAATTGTTACCGAAAAACTGAAATTTTGTAAACTTTGCTCACGTTGGGTACCAAAGATTCTTACTGAGCAAAATAAAATGGATGGGTAGTGCACTTCAGTTTTTAACTCGTTATGATGAAGATGGCGAAGAATTTCTGACACAGATAGTTGCAGGAGATGAGACTTGGGTTGCTTACGACATCCCTGAAAGTAAGCGGCAATCAATGGAATGTAGGCACACTTCATCCCCAGCAAAAGTTAAGCCGAAACAATCTTGACACCTCGAAAAATGTGTACAGTGTTCTGGGACTGGAAAGGCATCTTACTCATTGATTTCTTACCACGTGGTCAAACAATCAAAGCAGATGTTTATTGCGAGACACTTAGGAAATTGTGCCGCGCAATACAGAATAAGCGCCGAGGGTTGCTGTCAAAATGTGTTGTTTTTCTTCACGACAATGCACGACCACACACTGCAAATGTAACGAAAAACCTCCTACAGGGATTTGGCTGGGACGTGTTTGACCATCCTCCGTACAGCCCTGACCTCGCTCCTAGCGACTTTCATCTGTTCTTACATCTCAAGTCTTTCCTTGGCGGTCAACACTTCAACAATGACGAAGAACTGAAAGAAAATGTTTCCAACTTTTTGAAGACACAGGCGGCAAGCTTCTATGAAGAAGGTATACAAAAACTTGTGCCACGCTATGACAAATGCCTGCAAAATTTCGGCAGTTATGTGGAAAAGTAGTTTGAGTTGTAGAATTTTGTGCAATAAATAATTTTTCTGTATCTGTACACAATTTAATTTTATTACCAAACGGAACTTACTTTCTGGACGTACCTCGTATTTTACCCTACACAGTTGGTCTTGTGTTGCCATAGCTACTTGTTAACATTTATCAGATGGTAATACATTCCCCCAGTACTCCTTAATAGTGCTGTCTTCATTCAGAACATTCTCCCAGACTTATTAGAAAATGTGACTGCAAATAAGAAGAAACATGATGTGGCTCTAGCACATTTAATCTCACTGGCTGGTATCTAGCATGACAAGTAGATAGGTAGAGGGGGACCAGTTCCATGGCCTGCACGTTTCTGCAACCTCAAAGCTTTGGATTTTTATCTTTTGGGCAACCTTAAACCATTGGTTTATGCAGAAGACCTCCTGGATGAAGAAACTCTTAATGTACATTCATGGAAGTCTGCAAAATCATTTTCCCCGACAGGGAGTATATGACATTCCATGCTTCAATTAGTGCTTGTGTATCTGGACACAAGAGGAGGACATTTGGACAATTTATTTTAAGTGGTGTTTGTGTGAAATACCTCCTAACAAGCTGAAGATGTCAAAAATAGAATGTCTGATGTGTCACTTTAAAATTAATAGCACATTGAACCTCTATAAATCGAGAACGAAATATTTTGCGACATGTGTTTATGTGAACATGTTTTCTTGTTTTGGTGTAAAGATCTTATCCCCTAACTTTGTAAAATTATTTTTGAATCACCCTTATTAACCCAGTATGGCGAAATATCACAAAGCAAGTTGCAATTTTTACTTTCTCTGCACATACTATGTACATAGTGTATAGAGAAGGTATTGCACTCCACCCAAAAATTTGATACAGAGATTTCACCGGAAACATACGTTTTAGGCCCCCTGAATCCAAAAAAAGCATTTTCAGAAAAAGGTCCACGTGTGTCAGTGTGTCTGTGAACACGATAACTCAAAAATGAAAAGTCGGTAAAATACCAAACTTGGTATATAAGTTAAGTATCTTCCAGGGATGCGACGCAAAGATTTTGAAAAAAATCCCTCCACCCCAAACTACCCTTTACATGGAACTTTTTTCGAAAATTTTGATTTTCTTAAAAATGGCTCTTAATGATTTTTACTTTCTCTAGCCCCATATGTACAATATACATAGGGATAGAGAAGTATTGTATTCCACCCAAAAATTCGATACGGAGATTTCACCAGAAATGCATGTTTTAGAACCCCCTGTATCCAAAAAAAGCATTTCGAGAAAAAGGTCTGTGTGTGTGTCCTTATGTCTGTGAACACGATAACTCAAAAACGAAAAGTAGCTAAAATATCAAACTTGGTATTTAAGTTTTAGTATCTTCCAGGGATGCGACAGGAAGATTTTGAGAAAAATCCCCCCACTCCAAACTACTCTTTACATGGAACTTTTTTCGAAAATTTTGATTTTCTTAAAAATGGCTCTTAACGATTTTGATTAAAATATTGTATATTAAAGATATTTACCTGAGAAAATGTATATCTGAATTTTCTGGGAATAGCCTCTAAAGATTACTTTATTCTGGATGTATTTTACGGAATTTTGCATAACTGCTACCGTACGAGATGGACAAAAACTTAACCACACAAATGCACAGCACGTTAAAACACACAATTTAAGTTATATGCAATTTTTTTTGTTTTGTTTTGTGGAGGTGATGGTTTTTGAGATATTCCTTGTTTTTGGTTTCAGCTTTGAAAAACATACTTTTCTCATGTGGGAATTTGTTAACTCCTGTCCATACAAACAAAGGAACTTCAGTCACATAGCAACCAGCTTTATACTATCACTTTATCCTATAGTACTCCCTTATTTCACTTCTACTAACAAGGAAGCAAGTAATAAGACTATTTGTGCGAATTTTTTTCTCGATTAGATGAAGTAAATAAAATAATTTGTTGCAGAGATGTAGAGAAAGTCATGTGAATGGAACACAGATTTTTTACAGCTGAGCTTTTAATGACATGGAATTTCCATGTGCTGTTTATTTCGTGTCTTGAGTTTAGATTTTTTGCTGAATTGACAGATTTTGGTCACCAGAGTAGGTAAATGTAATGGCTGAGAGTGAGTCACTAAGCCAGACTATTGCATCAGCTTGATTCGCAATTCAATTAATGCTGCATATTACATTACTCCTTCCTCTGTTGTTTTGGTGTATCGAGTACAATAAGCCAGCAACTCCAGGGGCACAGATAAGGTAATAATAGGGAAGACTTGGCTAATTTCATTCCTTGTCTATACAAATGCAACTGCTTTCAATAATGCACAAATTATTGAGATATCAATGTAACGAGGTCTAATCGTTAGTATTAGTTCTAACAATCTAAACAGATGCAAGTTGTGGTAAAATGAAGCATCCTAGATAGAACATGAAAATAACAAAATATGGTTGTTGGTTGATATCTAATGTTGAGCAGTTGGTAGTGAAGCCATTTGAACTTGCATTCCGGTATTTTGATATAGGAGTCTAAAAGTTGCTACAGAGCATTTTTGTGGTAATGTAGTGATTCTGGTCGTGTTATTACATAAATGTTCGTATTGTTTTCCTTTGGTTTGTAATACATTATTCTGCCTTAATTTTGTTATGATATGTTGATATAATGATTCTTTTGATAGAGCGATAACTAACTGGATCTGATGAATTTAATGTAATTTTACTACCTTTCTTGGCTAGAAAGTCAGCTGTTTCATTACCCTGCATTCTGTAATGTACTGGTATCCATTGAAGTATTTATCTTTTATTTAAATTCATTAGTTGTTTTTATGATTTTGGCAATATTTAAATTATTAGGTGTCACATCAAATGTTATGGATATAATAGCTGCTTTAGAGTCAGATAATGGTACAACTTTTTCAAATTTATTTATATAATATATTAGATTTTGTAAGCTCTGAAGTATTGCCAAAATCTCTCTATCAAAATTTGTGGTATTTAAACTTAATCTTTTGTAGAAAGAGAAGATATGGCATATTGCACCTGCGCCAGTACCACTGTTATTTGGTAAGCTAAAACCGTCAGTATAAACATGTAGCCAATCATAGATAGGGTATCTTAAATGTATTATTTCTAGTGTCATTTGTTTCAGAACACGCGAAGAGGTTTCAGATTTTGTAAATTCTTCAGCTAAATGTAGATAATGTTCAATATCAAATAGTTCTAACGGATTAATATTTGTTTGTACGTTTTCTTTTAAGTAAGGAAGTTTTAATCTATGTTTGACTTCTTTGACTTTAACACAAAATATAGAATGAGCTGTTATTTTATCACACCAAAAGAAACATTTCTTGAATTGCCTCATATTGAAATTATACCAAAGTATAATTTCAATAGTGTACAAAATTAGTTTCTTTACAGAAGAAAGTATTGTTTTGTTTTAATAAACTTACTGTTGTGTAAACTAATTTGTGCTTTTGTTGTTAGCAAATCATTACTTTCGTGTTAATTTTTTTCTTTCTTTTCAGGACCTGTTATCTGTGTAGATATAAGTATCCATAGGTTGCATACGTTGATTATTATAGAAGTAATTATTTTCCATTTAAGAATGTAGCCAAAAGAAACAGCTTAGTTGAACTAAGCAATTACTCTTGTAGATAAAGATATCCTAATGAACATTTCCTTAAGTAATATAAAGATAGTGATTTCCTGTTGCTGGAGAATCTGACATGGAAGTTCACATTCCCTTGCATCCTTGATCTGAAAATGGGAACTCGTCAGTATGGAGATGCAGCAAGTCTTCCCAAGAAACAAAGCAAAATGTTCAAAGTAGTGAGCACCACTTCTGGCAAACTTGGTGTTCGAATTGGAGGAATGCAGGTATGGTTTATAGTTGTTTCAAAGGGAGCAGTCGCTCTTCTTGGTGTAATGGTTACCATGTTAACTTCATACCCAAGGTCGCAGGTTCAAACCCAGTGGAGGACAATGGATTTTTTTTTGGGCGTAAAAATCGCTAGTATGGCTTACTTCAGAAGGGAAGTAAAGCCGTTGGTCCCATGTCATAGATTTACGGCATGTAAAAGAACCTCAAGCCTGATAGAGAGGCCTCTGAGCAAAATTAATTGGTCTTTCAGGTCCAACATAGAATGGTACGCTGAAAACCACAGCAGTTAAAGTGCATCCATAAATAACACGCCATTTCGTTTTACAATGATACACATTGATAATCATTGAATTTTATAATTCAACTATTGATATTATCCTCCATGATACAAGGGTGTATCAAAAAGTAAAGGAAAAAGCATTTTTTGGACACCAGGATTTCTTTTCTCGAATTTAATTAAAATTTTCAAAATAATCTCCTTCTGAGACTGCACACTGGTTACAACGTTCTGTCCACTTTTCAAAGACTCAGAGAAGCCTTTGTGTGACATCCTGTTCAGTATACCTGAAATAACACTATTTAGTTCTGTATCAGTTTGAAAATGACACCCACGAAGAGGTTTTTGCACTTGTGGAAACAGGCAGAAGTCGCAGGGTGCTAGATGGTTGAGGCATGACTTTGATACGTAGTTGAGTGATTGTCTTGATGAGCAGGAGTGTTGTCCTGATGGAGGGTCCAGCCATTGGGAGCAAGTTCTGGTCTCTCTTGAGTGCTCCTTTAAGGACATTACTGTACTATTGAGCATGTGTTTAAGAACCACATGGTCATAAATTACCCCAATTTTGTCCAAAAAGACAAGATGCATGACTTTCGCTGCACTTGGTTGCACCTTTACTTTTTTCACTATCTTGAAATGTTTGCTTTTGATAAAGCTTGGTCTCCATGTGCTTCCTGTATCATTTGCAGTGTTTCAGTTCCAGAAGCCAAATGGCGGCTCATTGTTCTAACTTGAAATCATGTTGGGTCACTGAAACACAATGGCTCCCTCAGACAAACTGAACAGTGTCAAGTCAAGGTCACACCTCTCCTTTACCAGATTGGTGAATTTTGATGGGTGTGTGTTTAAACAGAAAAAAAGAATTTCTGTTACTTTTTGATACACCCTCTTATTATGGTGTAGCCTACTTTCAGTTGAATTGTAGCACTTACTTGTTTTATTCTCATTCAATCAAAAAGTACTGGCAATGTAACATTATAAATATAATAAACACGAATATTGTAAGAATGCAAGTGTACAAGTAGGCTTTTGAAAACAGACATGTAATTGTAAATTAAAATTCATTTTCAGAGTTATTATTTGTAAATGTATTCATAAGTATGCATAAATGTAATTGTTGACTTGATGTACATCCTAGAGTTTGGGCTTTGAGTCTAATCTCATAATATAGATTGCAATGTTTTGTATGTTGTATGCATGTTTCAAAAGCAACCATAGGTTTCATCATCAGCCAGTCGACTGCTGGAATTTTCTGATTTTATAGACATTATCTTTTCTGGTGGTGGTTTCATGAACTTCTGTATAAGGACGTCACTAGGCAGCAGTGCATACTTGATCAGTTACTCTTGTTTCTTCCAAATGTGGATGTTTTCCCATGTTTGCACTTCTACGTGGTTTCTGATATGCTTTTGCAACTTCGGGGTTCTGGAATTTCACCCCTAAGCTTTGAGCAAAGCAAGTTTTTAACAAGTGCCAAGGTTATACTGTATACTCTTCATTATCTGGGATAATGTGGGGGAGAAAAAAAAATAGTTGAGAAACCCGTAATTTAGTGCTTTTAAGGTACAACATGCATATGTAGGGCTCAGATTTTTAGGTAAATACATATTTTGTTTGCGTCCTAATATGATCTTGAAACTGAGTTTTATGTTCTGGTTAGGTACACTAGGCCAAACATTTCAAGTTTTATTGCAAATAAAAATGCATATTTTCTGATTTTTTTATGAAAATAAATATTTTTCGTATATTCACATAAATTATACAAAAATTGCATAAAGGAAACTTTTTAAAATAATTTTCACATATTTTCATAAAATCACAAAACCAGCAGAATTATTTTTAACAAGTCACTATCCAATCCTGTAATGTTAAATTACACATGCCAGATGATGTAATTTGTTGTAAATTATTATTAGAAGAACTGATATGTCAGCTATAGCATCCCTTCAGTTTGAAGGATGCTTTTGCTAGTTACATGAGCTCGCAAGATAAGAACGGGAATTGCTCCACTGCCACATGCTTGAAATAAATAAACACCTGTAATCGTTTATTATATACACTGACACTTGCCAAACTTTGTAGTCAATTAGTCACTCATTTGTCATTTGTGGATCCAAGACCTTCTAGTTGTATTGGGAAGGTACCACATATTGACAGTGGATTAAACATGCCCAGAGTGAAAAGTAGTGCAAGAAAATGCTGCGGAATTTAAGGATATTTTCAGTTCTGGTGGTAAAATCCTGAAATTTTTATGTGTGTGTGAGTAACATCCCATTTTATAATTATGCTAGACTTGTGGTATGGAGCGATCATTTTTTAAATTTAAGGCATTTCTTTGTCACAAACGTGAATCTTTAGGCATGTGGTCGTATACAGTATTTGGTGATCCCTCCCACGAATGATGACTGATGAGTATCACGTACATTTCTATTAGATCAGCCATTCATATCTTCAAAAAAATATTTTATTTGTTTTGGCACATATTTTTTACTTTTTAGCACATATTTTTAACATTTTAGTGCATAAAAAATAAATATTTCCCAAGTTTTTAGCACCTAAAAATCCAAGCCCTATACATATGTAAATAAGAAATTATGTTGAAAAGCTTCTCTCAACAAGTATCCTTTGTTCAAAAGTTCATTCTACTTCTGTACATAGATACTGCCATAAAAAACCTGCACAGTAAGTGTCTTTTCAATTGTTTAAACGATCACCAAGTGACAACAGAGTATGTTTCCATTGTTATCATCCTCCCTCTTCCATCTAAATTAAAAACAAATTTCATTTTTCTGATACTAATCAGTGTGTGTCAACGAAGCAAGTTAAAAGAAATTTGTAAAAAAGATGGCTGAGAAACGAAAAAACATATGTTGACATTAAAATAAGTTTTGGGAGGGGGGGTGCATGGATAATCTGTTAACCAGATAATCCACATACAAATAATGGGGAGTAGGCTGTATTTTGTTCTTTGAACATTTTCTAAAATTGTTAAATGCCCAAGGAGAACTGGAAACGTGGAAAAATATCTTTGTTTGGAAGAAGAAAGAGCAACTGATGAGCCTTGAGTCATTCAGAAGTTCATAAAACCACCACCAGAGAAGAAAACATGCATAAAAATTTGACAATTCCTGCAGTTGGCTGATGATGAAAACAATGGACGCTTTTGAAACACGTTCTGAGAATAAAAGATGTAAGTGACGTATAGGTATTACAATTCGACTAAAAAAAAAAAATAACTATGAATTATGGTGTTAAATTCTGATGTGCAAGATCAGTTGGGATCAATGACAATTACCTTAAAGTTAGACAACATGTGAGGCAATATTTATATCCTAACCACAAAATCTGCCGGCATTTTGTAATTTCATGTCATTTTTGTAATATTTGATGTTCAAATGTTTTTGTTCTATTGCATTCCGAAGTTGAAATCGCTGGATGCAAATGTTTATTATTCCTTCTGCTTTTGCCGCGTATATGTGTTTTGATTTTCTCTATGCAATTTTTTTTTTTTCCAGCAAGAAGCGTCATAGGTACGTGTTGATTTTCTTGCTTGTGAAGCCAGTTATCAAAAAGAAAGAGGCTTTTTCACAAGTAGGGAAAAGCCCACTTGGAGATTACGCGTACATTAATATATTCGTGTAGAATTATATGCATACAAATATTTGCAGCATTCAACGAGGCACACAAATTACATTGAGCGATTGCAGTTTCACTTTAGAATTGTACGAAATGACTACAAAATAAACTACAATTCTGTATGGAAAATCCTAGTGATTTATTATTCAAGAAGTCGCCAGGTAGTCTGGGTCTGTGAAGCCCAACAAGCCCATTAAAATGCCCTGAGAAGAGTCTATTGCTACTCCAAATCAGGCATTAGTGCAAGTAGACTTTTAGTTTAAAATTTAGCAGGAATGCGAAGAGGATCTCATGCTTCACATGTTTGCATTCTTTTAAATATACAAAAGAACACATCTTTTTAATTTAATTGTTCATGCACTGTTCGTATACCATCTGTAACCATAGGCTTTTTAATTACAAGTAAAGAGATGCTGAGAATTGAACAGAATAGAGGTAAGTGATAAGTTTATAAAAGCATTGCAAAACTTATACTGTGAAAATGAGTACTGTATTAAGATTACATGGGATAGGGTGACCGAGAATAAGCTGAACAAAATAGATCTTAGACATGGGAGTAAGTTAAGCCCCATACTGTTTAACTTATTCATGAATGGCATCTTAAAAGAAGTTAGCAAACCAAACATCCACATGTCCACAATTGAAAATGTTGAGATTCTATTTGCTGTGGCTTACTTGTAGGATCAATCACTAACTTTGGTCTATGAAATCAATTGCAGCAATATAAAAGTGATGTAAGGCATGGGGACTAAGAATAAATAATCACACTCATTAACACATTGAAGCCCAAGTCTATAGCTCGGGTCGTGCAAAATGTTGATGAGGCCCACGCCCAAGCATAGCTCGGGCAGGTATTTAATTCAATTCCATGACCTTAACTCGGCAAAGAACATACATCAGTTATCGTTTAGTTGTCTGTCCTTGCTTTAGTCAACTATTAGGAAATTTAGGAGAGTTAGTAATATTGGTTGCTCTCGGGTAGTCGCGCCATTTTCCTTGAAGGTGGTCATTTGTTTGCTATGTTTTGTGTTCTTAAATGTTAAAATGCTGCATTTTCCTTGACTTCTGTGAACTGAAGCTGAAATTTAATATACAAATGAAGCTCTGGAAAATTCTGACTCCAAGGTAGAGTTTTACGAACTTTCAATAAATGGAGTGTAAGCTCACATTGGATAAAATGAGTCAAATTTACACTTGAATTGCTTCACTAAGTAATAAATTACCTGGACATGTTTCGAAGGCGTATGTTGCCTACATCAACAGAGTTCGACTGACCGGCCTGTTGGTATTTTCTGTGGACTTGGAGTGTAAGCTGCTTTACACAGATTTTTTCAAACTCATATTTGATACTGGTTGCAAATTTAAAGTAAGATATTAATACCGAAGCTATGACTATTTTCTTACTTGTTGAGAAATGTCCTTGATTACCATACTTTACTTTTATACTGTACCAATACTTTTTGGCAGATTTAATTGATGTACTGTAAATAATAGCTCAAAGTAGGCGTAAAAACCCTGGGTTTCTTGACCTTTCAACTACTGAAACGCATGGGCTTCAGTGTGTTAAGAATGGAAGCAAACCACATAAGAATGCTATTGGGAAGGGACTAAAATTGAGATAGTTAATAAATTGACTGTTTGGGTGCAAATGAAGGGAGCAAAAAAAGAAGGCTTTAGTAAAAGAAAGGTTGGTTTTGAAAGCTATAGTACTTGCAGGCACAAAGTGTCAGAAATGTATATAAAGTGGATGCTCATTAACAGCTGTGGTTCTCACCATCCCATTCTACCTGGGTTATGGGTTATTATGTTTATTTGAATATTTAATAGGAATTGGTATATTAATTAATATATTTTGATTGTCAGTTAGATTAAATCAAAACGTTGCTTGATTTAATCGTCCTGGAGTAGCATCAGCTTTAACCCCAAGATTGGGAATTGTTCATGAATGAATTGCATAGGTATACTGGGCATGAAAGAGGCTTCTTTATTAGGCTTGAGGTTCTTTTACGCACCCTAAATCTACGACAATGGTCCAACAACTTTACTTCCCTTTCAAAGGAAGCCATGCTAACAATTTTTACTCTCTAAAAAAGCTATCGTTTTCCACTAGGTTTAACCTGTGACCGTGGGTATATGAAGTTAGCATGGTAACCATTACACCACAGAGGGTGACAAAGTGGTTGGAGAAAATATATGCGGCAGTAAAAAGACTAAAATGATTTTGGAGTAGAAACATGGGCCATTGAGGAGGGATTGCTAAATATAGATTTGATTCACAGGAGTTTTTGTAAACAACTGTTTGTAAACACAGCTCACCAAATGGGTTGCACAAACTCAACTAAGCACATTAGGAAACAAAGGGAAAAAAATCTGATGTATTCCATCCACATTACTTTCTCTACATCTCTGCAACAAATTATTGTTAAAAAGCTTAGAGTTCTATTTACTTCATGCTAATTGAGAAAACATTAGCAGAAATCTACTTGCTTCTTTGTAAGTATAAGTGAAATAAGCGAGTACCATAGGTTAAAGTGATAGTCAAAAGCTGGTTGCTATGTGACTGAAGTTCCTTTGTTTGTATGGACACGAGTTGACGAATTCCTGTATGAGAAAAGTATAAGTTTTTCAAAGCTGAAACTAAATTCAAGGAATATCTTAAAAACGATCAACTCCAGGAAAAAAATGTATATAACATAAATTGTGTGTTTTAATGTGCTCTACATTTTCTGTGTGGTAGGTTTTTGTCTATCTCTAATGGTTTAGCAAAAATCCATAAAATTCATCCAGAATAAAGTAGTCTTCAGAGGCTATTCCCAGAAAATTCAAGATATACATTTTATTTGTCAGGTAAATATCTTAAATATGCGAGAGTTTAATCAAAATCATTAGAGCCATTTTTAAGAAAATCAACATTTTCAAAATTTTTTCCATGTAAAGGGTAGCTTGGGGTTTCTTGAAAATCTGTGTGTCACATCCTTGTAAGATCGCAAACTTAAATACCAAGTTTGGTGTTTAACGGTCTTTTCATTTTTGAGATATGTTGCCCACACATACACACAGACTCACACACACACACACACATGGACATTTTTCTAAAAATGCTTTTTTTGGATTCAGGGGTCTCAAAACATATATTTGCAGTGAAATCTCGGTATTGAATTTTTAGGTGCAATACAATACCTTCTCTATACACAATGTAGATAGTACGTGCACAGAAAGTAATAAAGACAAGAATCCTGAAATATTGGCTTAGGATCAACAATTTAGAAGATAATATTTTGAAACATCATTTAGTGGCACAAGAGAAATTGAGGGGTAGAAACACCTGGGTTTGGTCTAGGGATTACAGAGAGCAAGAAAAGTGGATTTTGGAAAGCAGTTTAAACAAAGAATTGATGGCCCGCCTGGGTAGTGTGGTAGTAGCATGTCTGCCTCACATTCAAAAGGTCGTGAGTTTGAATTTTGTTTAGGGTGAGTTACGTGGATAAGGTTTTTTTTTCGGGGTTTTCCCTTATCCTGAGAAGACGAATGTCGAGTAACTTTAACGTCCATGGACCCCGAGATCATTGAGCATCATTTCACCAATTTCATTCATCGTCCGATATGACCAACCAGGTTAAAGGACATTAAACAAAAAAAAAAAATTGATATGTAAATGCAAGAGATAGTAGATAGTTTCAGCAAAAAAAAAAAACTCACTGATAGTATATAGGAAAATAAGGGGTAGAAAGAATTATGTAGATAAAGGAAACAATTGGTTGAGGGAAGCATCTGCATGGGCCCAAACAGGGGTAGTGGGATTGAAAAGTTCAAAAGGAGGTTTAAATTTAGAGGAATGCAAGACAACTATTGGTTTGTAATTGTGGATTGTGAAGAAACTAAAGAAATAAGAGCAAAACAAGTGAGCTAATTTACCAATAGAGATAAGGGAGGAAAAGTTGGTGACTATGAAAGCTAGGCAGGAAATGTGATTGTATAGGCAAGGTTAAAAGATTGGCTAGAAACAGAGGTGAAGGGAATAACCACAAGGTTACACAACAACTCGTGAGGAGTCACTAGATTTAAAATTGCTGTATTTTCTCTGTAAAATCAAGTGCTTGCAAAATAGCATTATATAACTAACTGTATTAAGTAAAAATAAATTCAATTTGTTCATTCAGTTATAAGACGAGAAAAAAGCCATCAAAGCCAAATTTCAAACCATAAACTACGAGGGTGATTCAAATATAAACAGTAATTGTTGCATATCATGAAAAAAGCAGTTCAGAGCGGGGTGGAGGAGTGGGGAGTTGAAGGTCGGTGTGTTCGGAAGGGGGAACTAGCTTTGTTAGCCACTTCACTAGGTTCTGGTGTCAGTACAGCCATGAGTGAGCAAGGAGTCCCTTCGTCTGTCACGCTACGCATTATTATCAAGTTTTTAACCAGGGAAGGGGTTAAACCTACAGAGATTTTAACTCATTTAAGGGCACAGTTTGGGTACACTACACTGTCGCAGAATCGAATGTTTACTTTGGCCAGACAATTTATGGGCAGCCGAGAATTTGTGGAAAACGAAGGTCATGCTTGATGCCCAAGGTCAAGTCTCACACATGACACATCTGTGACTGTTTTTTGATTACAGAGGAGTTTTGCTGGTTGATTTTCTTCATGATCGACATAAAGTGACTGCAGCTTACTATTGCCAATTGTTAAGGTCTGTAAAAGCTGCCTACCGAAGCAAAAGACGTTGTATGCCCATCAGAGATGTCATCTTCTACAAGACAATGCTACACTTCACACCGCCAATTTGACATTGGACACAATGGCAGACATGCACTGGGAAACCCTTAAACACCCTCCCTATAGTCCACACTTGCCCCTCCAGATTATTTTTTGTTTGCATCCATGAAAGAATTGTTTGGAGGGAAACATTTCGAAAACAACGAGGACGACAAGGAGCATGTGCGCAATTGGTTGGCGACATGGCCTCAAACTTTTTTTTAAGAAGGAACATTCAATCTTCCAAAATGTTGGCAAAAATGTGTAGAGTGTGAAGGAGGCTATGTTGAGAAATGCTGATGAAGGCACTTGTGAATATATTTAATCAAGAAATATTTTTAACAAAATTACTGTTTAATATTGAATCACCCTCATATATAAAAATACTAGAGAGGATAATTGTTGATTTTTACAGATAGCAACCGAGTTAAATTGGAATTGGAGAAATCCAAGCTTTTGACTTCTTGATTCCATTGTGGTCTTCGTCAGGGAGCTGGCATATAGCTTGAAGGTATACCTGTATTATGTTCAGCCCCAACCAATGAGACATGACCTCCTGGCATAAGATCTGCGATAGGTTGACATGCGCTCATTTTCTCCGAGGTCTGCTCTTGGTGTCATGTAGTGGGATTGGTCTGCACTTGGATTTCACCGATTGCAATTTAACTCTGTTGCCATCCCATGAAGTCATCTGTAATAACCAACACCAAGAAAGTTTAAAATCTTTAATTTACTAATATTTTATTTATTATTGGCAGGTATATCAAGTAACAACACAGAGCTTCCTTTGTCGTAACAAATTTTATGGCAGGAGTTTGTCTGTTGGAGGTTTTCAGCAGGCCTTACATCAGTTTTTACATAATGGAGCCAAGTTGCGGGCAGATGTGCTTCCCCCTCTCATTCGACGCTTAGAAGAACTAGTTTGTGTTCTTACAAGACAAGATGCAATTCGCTTTTACACTACTTCATTACTTCTTCTTTATGAAGGAGATGACCAACAAGCATTTGGTAAGTTCTGCTGTGCCACTTGAAAGTAGAAGTTTGAAAGAGACTGAAGTGATAGTTTACACAAGAATAGATAAATAATCAGATGCAAAGTAACTGCTATTACAAAAGATTACTCTTTTATCTTCCTCGTGCTAATCAAGATAAACATTACCAGTGGTCTTATTACTTGCTTTCTTATAACTAGAAGGGAAATAAGCAAATGCACTAGGTTAAAGCTGTCACTGTACAATTGACTTGAAATTTGATCCTCTTTCATGACCAGGAGTAAAACATAAGATATATGAAACGTTTGATGATCTCTTACAGTTTACCAGTTATGCTAAAGTTATGCAAAATGAAGATGACTTCAAGGGTATTCCCAAGAAATTCAGGATCAGTGACAGCTGCTGTGTAAGAGCACATGAACACACTAACTTTTGACACTTTGTGTATTGTTTTGGTTATTTATTTTTGATTTCCATTAAACAAGCATATATGGTTGGTTGGGATCTAATGTTGAGCAGTTGGCAGTGAAGCCATTCACTCTCCTGCATTCCAGTATTTTGATGTTATATTATCATGTTGGGCAGTGCATTAGATGGTTTCCATCCATATCTTTTTTAAGTGTACAGAAAGGGACACAGAGGAGATCTCACTATACCAATCCTCAATAAATGTTTATTGAGACAGTCATGGCCTGTTAGGAGTCTAAAAGTTGCTACAGAGGATTTTCTTGGTAATGTAGTGATTCTGGTCGTGTTATTACATAAACTTTGCCATTGTTTGTAATACATTATCTTCTTTAATTGTCTTATTATATGTTGATATAATGATTCTTTTGATAGAGTGATAACTTATTGGATCAGATGAATTTGATGTAATTTTACTACCTTTCTTGGCTAGAAAGTCAGCTGTTTCATTACCCTGTACTCCGCAATGTGCTGGTATCCATTGAAGTATTAATCTTTTATTTAAATTCTTTAGTTGTTTTATGATTTTGTGGCATTCTGCAATATTTAGGTTATTAGGTGTTACATCAGATGTTATGGATATAATAGCTGCTTTAGAGTCATATAATAATACAACTTTTTCAAATTTATTTATATGGTATATTAGGTTTTATAAGCTCTGAAGTATTGCCAAAATCTCTCCATCAAAATTTGTGGTATTTAAACTTAATTTTTTGTAGAAAAAGAAGTTAGGGCATATTGCACCTGCGCCAGTACCACTGTTATTTGGTAAGCTGGAACTGTCAGTATAAATATGTAGCCAATCATAGATAGGGTATCTTAAATTTATTATTTCTAGTGTCATTTGTTTCAGAACACATGAAGAGGTTTCAGATTTTGTAAATTCTTCAGCTAAATGTAGATAGTGTTCAATATCAAATAGTTCTAATGGGTTAACATTTGTTTGTATGCTTTCTTTTAAGTAAGGAAGTTTCAATCAATGTTTGATTTCTTTGGCTTTAGTGAGGAAACTTTGTTGAGTTTTTATATATGCATTGATTTAAAATCTACAGCATATACATCTGCCGCGATAATCCTCCCAACTGGATCAGATGTGGCATTATTGCCCCTAGTGCACTTATTAGGAGCCCTGGTACATGTGCAACTGGTATGACAATATTACCTTATGGGTAAAATACATGCAATTGATACACAGCTGAAGACAAGCTCATCTTTAGTATGCATCTCTCAACTACAAGTTCAGTACCCTTGTTACAAAACTTGGGCACCATGTGACCTTCAATGCATTTCCCTGTGTTGTCACACATGAGACTTCTGTCTTAGTCCAGTTCACACATTAGCAATAATATATTATTTATTGGAATTCTCACACTGTGAAGCAAGTTAATCATAATTAACTAATATTAATTTAACATAAAGAAACCTTGTTTTCCTTTAGGAGAATAAGATCTGTGAAGCATAAGTGTGTTTATGTTGAATCAATGTCAGTTAATTATAACATTAGGAATGTTTAGAAGATTTAGTTTTGCTTGAAGTGCTTTTGAAATACAGTGTACAATACCACAAAGAGTGTTTATGTACGATACTTTTGTGTTTACACCATCTTGTAGGGAAGTTGTTTGAAACTAAATTTCCTGGCATGCGTGTTTTGAGTAGACAGGTCATTAGTTTGCTTGTAAATAAATTCAGGGAGACAGGATCAGTTTGTGATAGGAAAAGAAAGGTAAACAGGTGTGTGTGTATTGAGCAGAAATTAGACAAAATCAGAGAGAGATTAGAACGGTCACCTTGAAACTATCTTACATATGTTGCACAAGAAACTAACATTTCAAAAGCTTCAGCATGGAAAGCAACAAAACTTTTAAATTTAAACATTAATGGGAATGAAGAGTGAAGTAACTAATCAAATAGAAGTAAAAAGATAGATTACACTCAAACTTCACTCTTGAAATAAATTACTTACTTTGGACACGTTTCGGTGGCTGTTGCCACCATTTTCAACGGAGATTCACTGATGAACTCGTGGTGGTAGTAGTCTGTGGAGGTCTCCCTTCCAGATAGATGAATTTTGAGATGAGTCCATTTGTTTGTGGTATGTCAAAATTTATGGCAACAGCCACCGAAACATGTCCGAAGTAAGTTACTTTATTTCTAGAGTGAAGTTTGAGTGTAATCTATGTTTTTACTCCTATTTGAAAACTTTTAAAACTTAAATCATTCAGGGTTACTGTTGTTAGGTATGTTTTGTGATTATTTTGTTAATTGTTGTGATTTTATTTGATGTGCAACTGACAGCCAAGTGTGACTGAGAGATGCACCCATGTGCGTGACGGCCAAGTTTTGTAGCATATTTACTGTAGAAGCACACTACAGCAGAATTTTCATTTGTGTCAGCTGCAAGGGTTCAAAAAGTTGAGAGGGGCCCTTTGGTTTTCTTTTGGCATATTGAACAGTTGTTTCAATTCACTTACTGTATGTACCATGAAATTTAGATCTGATATTACTGTGTGTTATATGCATACAAATAATATATTTGATAGGGTTCTGGTTGTATTTAGTATATTATGTTATGCTTATTATTATTATTATTATTATTATTATTATTATTATTATTATTATTATACCATGTTTGGGTTGCTATTTTTAACAGCAAGTACATTATAACATTTTTACCTAAGTCAAGTGACTATGTTGGTAAGCATTGTTATAAGAATAATTTTAATGAAAGGGTGTTTTGGAACAGTGATACATATGAAATGACTTAAAGAGCACATGAGAGCAGTAAAATACAAACAAACTGACAAATCAGCCGTTGCACACCACTTTTGGTCTACTAACCATGAAATAGTACCTAACATACACCTTATAAAACCCACCAGATATGTGGCAGAGCTCGACGTCTGGGAAAAAATCTATATCATTAAAACCCAATACCATGTATTCAACTTTGAATTGCTGCCACAAAATATATTGTGGAAGTAGCCACCAGGGACAGGTGCAGCTCTACATAGAACACTCTATGGAAATTCAGTTGGTAACCATCGACAATGATGCACACATGGCTTAGAAACTGGTCTGGAAAAATTATACGCAAGTGATACTTAAGTGTTACAAACCCAACTCAAAAATATTCAAGCATTGCTATGCTGCTATTGTTGATGGTAATTGCTTACATGTGTGGATGATACTTGCAGTACAAAATAATGATATGTTATGGGTGTGTTGTGCAGTGTCAACATGAATTCTGTTGAAATTATTTTAAGTGCCAACAGAAGACTAAGTTATCAGCACTAAGGTCTCCCAGACCAGACCTTTGATGGAAAGAGTGAAGAAGTCTAATACACACGACTGTAAGTGAACATGCAACAATTAGCATGTGTGGCTGCAACGTATTAAATCCTGTTTTTGTTTTTTTTTTTTTTTTTTTAATTTTATTTTATCTATTTATTTATTTTTTTCCCAGCCCAAAAGATGAAATGAAATGGCCTGTTATTTATGGACGCTCTTTAACTGCTTTGGTTCTCAGCGTCCCATTCTATACTGGGCATGAAAGATCACTTAATTTTGCTAAGAGGCCTCTCTTATCAGGCTTGAGGTTCTTTTACATGCCGTAAATCTACGACAAGGGACCCACAGCTTTACTTCCCTTCCGAAGGAAGCCATGCTAAGGATTTTTACGCCCGAAAAAATCCATCGTCCTCCGCCGGGTTTGAACCCGCGACCTTGGGTATATGAAGTTAGCATGGTAACCATTACGCCCAAAAGATAATGGACTGATTTGGGTGTCACAGATGTCAATACATTTGTCAAAAAAGCATGAAAACTGGCACTCACACAGACTTATTGTCATCATTATATGTTGGAAGAGTGCAGCAATTGTGCCAGTTCTTCAATTCTTCATAATCTGTTTTACAGTACATCTATTTATCATTTCCATCAAAATTTTGTAAACCCACAAACACTTGTTCAGAAAACTTGTTTTCTGAATCTCATTAAGCAGCTTTGTTCAGGATATTCATTTTATTTGCCCTGTAAATATGTGAAATATACAGCACTTTAATTAAAATAATTAGAGTCATTTTTTAGAAAATCAAACATTTCAGAAAATATTCCATTAGTTTGCGGTGAGATTTTTCTGAAAATCTTTATGTTGTATCCTTGGGAGATACTGAACTTAAATCCCAATTATAATTGTAACACTCCTCTCTCCTACATATTATTGAACGGTACAGTGATATACAATTAGTTGGTTAGGACCAGTTGAAAAATTCAATGCCACAGCCGGGAATTGAACATGGTTCTCCCGCTCTCCGTGCAGTTGCTCTAACCATTGAGCTACTGTGACAATCTGCCAGTATAGCATTTAATTTTCAGCTAGTCCTAACTAATTGTACCTTTCAATAATATGTAGGAAGAGGAGTGTTACAATTATAATAGAATAGCTTATATGTTGGCAGAAACATAGTGATACTGATGTATTTACGATGGTGGTTTTTCTGAGGTGAGACGTACCGGGTAAAAACACACAAGATTGAGCTCAATGAGACACACACACACTCATTTTGTTTTTATTTCAGGGATCTTAAAACATGTATTTTCAGTGAAATTTCGGTATCAAATTTTTTGATGCAATACAATACCTTCTTTATACATTATGTACATAATATGTATAGAGGAAGTAAAAATGCATATACATAAATGTGTTTTTTAATGTGATCTACATTTTTACATTGTGTACATGTACTATGTACATAGTGTATAGATAAGATATTGTATTGCACCCAAAAATTCAAAACTTGGATTTCACCGGAAATACATGTTTTGGGTCCCCTTGATCCAAAGAAAGTATTTTTGGAAAAAAGTGTGTGTGTGCGTGCGTGTGTTTCTGGACAGCATAGCTCAAAAACAAAAAAAAAACGTTAAATACCAAACTTGGTATTTATGTTTGGTATCTTCCAAGGATGTGACACGAAGATTTTCAAGAAAATCCCTCCACCCCCAACTACCCTTTACATGGAAAAAATGTTGTTTTTCTCAAAATTGCTCTAATGATTTTGATTAAAATCTCGTACATTTAAGATATTTACATGACAAATGTACGAGGGTTGGCTATAAGTCCTGGACCTCGCACAGATGTGGCACCACTCGGCCAGTTAGACGGTACCATCATATAGTTTAACTATAGACTAGCTTGTATCCATAGTTACAGGTCAAGAGCTAGTTTTCCAATGACAGCATTTTAAACAAGACAACTTTAGAGTTTTCACGAAAATAGAGGATTGGGAAAAATGAGCAATGATTAAATAATTCCATTTGAAAGGCCTTAACACCTAAAGAAATCAAGGAGGAAATGAACAGTGCATTGAAAGCCTGTGCCCATTCATATTCAATGATTGAAAGGTTAGACGGTACCATCATATAGTTTAACTATAGACTAGCTTGTATCCATAGTTACAGGTCAAGAGCTAGTTTTCCAATGACAGCATTTTAAACAAGACAACTTTAGAGTTTTCACGAAAATAGAGGATTGGGAAAAATGAGCAATGATTAAATAATTCCATTTGAAAGGCCTTAACACCTAAAGAAATCAAGGAGGAAATGAACAGTGCATTGAAAGCCTGTGCCCATTCATATTCAATGATTGAAAGGTGGTGTGTTGCAGAGTTTAAAATGGGACATACGAGCCTCGCTCTGGACACCCTGTAGAAGTGACAACTCCAGAGATCATTGAAAAAATTCATTGTTTAGTACTGGAAGACCGCAAATTAAAGTTGTTTGAGATAGCACAGGATGTAAACATTACAAAAGAATGTGCAGGTAATATTTTAAGTAATGTTTTGGGCTTTCATAAGGTCTGTGCAAGATGGGTGCCACATTTGTTTACACCTGAACAAAAGTTGCAAAGAAAAACTGTTTCTGTTAAGAATGTGGAGCTCTACTGTAAAAATCCCAGTGAATTTTTGAGACGGCTTATTAACATGGATGAAACTTGGATACAACACTACACTCCAGAAAGTAATTCACAGTCAAAACAGTGGATTGTGCTAGTTGAACAAACTCCAAAAAAGGCAAAGTCAATTTTGTCAGCTAACAAGGTTATGGCGAGTTTTTTCTGGGATGCACAGGGAATTATTTTTATTGGAAAAGGGTAAAAGTATCACTGGTGACCATTATGCAATCTTACTACAACGTTTGAGTGATGAGGTGAAAAGAAAAAGACCTCATTTATCAAAAAAAAATGTGCAAATTAAAGTTCTGGTTGCTTGAACATCCACCCTATTCACCAGATCTAGCACCCAGTGACTACCACCTGTTCCCAAACCTCAAGGACGAACATTTCACAGCAAGGAGGAGGTCATTGATGCGGTAAACAGCTATTTTGAGGACCTTGATAAATCGCCGCACTACAGAGATGGTTTAATTAAATTAGAACACCGATATGACAAATGTATTAGCTTTTCTGGAGATTATGTTGAGAAATAAAGCAAGAAAAATAAATGCTATTTTCATTGACAGGCTTGGGACTTATCAGCCCACCCTCATATATCTTTAATTTCTGGGAATAGCCTCTGAAGACATGTTTATTCTGGATGAATTTTGCATAACTGGTAAGCCTTAAGAGATTACCATACAAAAAATGTAGAGCTTGTTATAACACATGAATTCTGTTATATACATTTTTTTCGTGAGATTGACCGTTTTTGAGATATTCCTTGTTATTAGTTTCAGGTTTAAAATACTTTTTTCATATAGAAATTTGCCAACTTCTATCCATACAAACAAAGGTCCCATAGCAACCAGCCCTTATCTCCCTTCTACTTACAAGGAAGCAAGTAATAGGTCCTTTTCTGATAATTTTTTCTCGATTAGCATAAGGTAAATAGAAGAATAAGTTTTTTAACAATAATTTATGGTAGAGATGTAGAGAAAGTCATGTGAATGGAAACAATTTTTTTTTGTGTAGTAAGTGTTTGTATATCGCTTACGGTTTGCCAGTTATATAAAAGTCATCCAGAATGAAGAGGTCTTCAGAGGCTATTCCCAGAAAATTCAAGATATACACTTCATTTGTCATAAAAATATCTTAAACATAGGGTATTTTAATTAAAATTTTTAGTTATTTTTGAGAAAATCAAAATTTTCCAAAATTTTTCCATATAAAGGGTGGTTGGAGGTGGGGGAATTTTCTTGAAAATCTTTGTGTCACATCCTTAGAAGATACTGAGCTTAAATACCAAGTTTGGTATTCAACAGTCTGTTGGTATTTGAGCATGCGTGCGCACACACACATACACACACACTCTCTCTTTACTAAATATGCTTTCTGGGATTCAGGGGACCCCAGAACATAGGTTTCTGGTGAAATTTCTACATTGAATATTTGGTTGTAATACAATACCTTCTCTGCCCACTATGTACATTGTACATATGGGGCTAGAGAACATAAAAATCTGATGTGTTCTGTTCACAGGACTTTCTGTACATCTCTGCAAAAAAAAAAAAAAAAATATTAAAAAGCATAGGCTTCTATTTACTTCATGCTAATCGAGAAAAAATTAGAGAAAGTGTTACTTGCTTCCTTGTAAGTAGAAGCGAAATAAGGGAGTACCATAGGTTAAAGTGATAGTCAAAAGTGGTTACTATGTGACTGAAGTTCCTTTGTTTGTATGGACAGCAGTGTACAAATTCCTGTATCAGAAAAGTAACAATTTTTCAAAGCAGAAACTAAAAACAAGCAATGTCTCAAAAATGATTAACTCCATGAAAAAAATGCATATAGCATAAATTGTGTGTTTTAACATGTTCTACATTTTTTGTGGTTTAAGTATGTGTCCATCTCTTACAGTGTAGCAGTTCTGCAAAATTCCGTAAAATTCATCCAGAATAAAGTAGTCTTCAGAGGCTATTCCCAGAAAATTCAAGATATACATTTTATTTATGAGGTAAATATAATTAATATACGCTATTTTAATCAAAATCATTACAGCCATTTTTGAGGAAATCAAAATTTTCGAAAAAAGTTCCATGTAAAGCATAGTTTGGGGTGGGGGGTCCTCAAAATCTTTGTGTCGCATTATTGGAAGATACTAAACTTATATGAAGTTTGGTATTTTACCAACTTTTTTTTTTATCTTGGACCTTTTTATGAAAATGCTTTTTTTTTTTGATACATGGGACCCTTAAACATATATTTGCAGTGAAATCTCAGTATCAATTTTTTTTTTCTATACACTAGTACATAGTACAAATAGAGAAATTAAAAACAGCAAATTATTAATACTGGTGTAGGAGTGTTTGTCTTTATTGGGCATTCACTATGTTGGGATGAGAAGCATAGCATATTGTTTGGAATTGTTATCTTCAACTCTGATGGAATGTGTCTGCTAGTGCTCTCATGGGTCTGTAGTGGATCATAAACATTGCTTTGGCCCAACTGGGTAGTCCTATCCACTCTTGCCCCTCCTCTGTTTTCTCTTTCATACCTTCCTTACATTTCTAATCCATTTCTCCCTAGCTTTCCATAGAAATGTTATGTTTAGTATTCGAGGCCCAGGGGATCATTTCCTTTTCTTTCCTGTCCATACCTTTTTTTACTTAGGTGATGTAACCGCCATTTATGGTGCCTAATTTTAAACGGTTACAAAAAGTTGAATAAAAACATTCCAGATAATATGACATCAAAATACTGGAATGCAGGAGAGCAAATGGCTTCACTGCCAACTGCTCAACATTAGATACCAACCATTTTTCATGTTTTCCTGTTGCTATTATTTTTTCGTACATTTATCCCACTTTTATGTTTTCTAGCACATATGTACAATGTACATAGTTAAAGAAAGTATTGTATTCTACCAAAAAATTTGATACCAAAATTTCACCATAAATATATGTTTTGAGAACCCCCAAATAAAAAAGTCATCAGAAAAAGGTGAGGGAGAAGGAGAGAGAGAGGGGGGGGGCCTAAATACCAAACTTAGTATTTAATTTCAGCATCTTTCAAGGTTGCTGCGACATGCAGATTTTCAGGAAAAATCCCCACCCATCCCCACTGCAAACTATCCTTTACATGGAAGAATTTTAGAAATTTTTTATTTTCTCAATAATGCCTGCTAACAATTTTGATTAAAATGCTATACATTAATACATGACAAATAAAATGCATATGCTGAATTTCTTGAGAATAACCCCTGAATTCCTATACATTCTGAATGACTTCTGCATAACTAGTAAAGCATAAGATACTCAAATACTTACTACACAAAAGATGTAGATCTTGTCAAAACATGTAATTTAAGCCATATACAGTTTTTTGTAGAGCTAATCATTTGCAAGATATTTCCTGTTTTTGGTTTCAACTTTAAAATAGTTTTATTTTTCTCGAACAGGAATCCCTCATCTATTACGTATCTTTTCTGTTTTATTCCTGGCCATGGAAAGAGAGATGAATTTCTATGACATTCACATGGCTACAACTTCAAAAAGATTTGGCTTATCAATTTAGCCTAGTATATTCCTGTATTTCTCTTCTACTTACAAGGAAACAATAATAAACACGACTGCCTCTGTGGTCGAATGGTCAGCGAGCTGACTTCTCACCCGGAGGTTCCGGGTTCGATTCCCGGATGGGGCGGGGAATTTTTCTTTAACCGGAATTATTCCCTATCCCCAATAGAGTCTGGAAGTATGAATGTGAGAGTGAATGTGCGTGTGTTTAGTAATATAAAGTTTAACCTACAGTTTCACAAGTGAAAGCCCCCGATATGACCATTGATGTTAAAGGGGGCTATACAAATGAAGCCAAAAAAAAAAAAAAAATAATAAACACATAACTGCTAACGTTTATCTCGATTAGTATGATTTAAATAAAAGAATAATCTTTTTAAGAATATTTTGTTTGCAGAACAGATAGAGAAAGTCAAATGAATGGAGCACATCAGATTCTTAAAAAAAAGATATGTGTTTTTGTCTGTGTGTGTGCATGTCTGTGATCAGTATAATTAAAAAAAAGAATCTGTTGTCTTCCATTCACATGACTTCCTCTACATCTCTGTAACATATTATTGTTTATAAGCATGCTACTGCATGTACTGCATGCTAATGAAGATAAACATTAGTATAGATGGTCTTATTACTTAGTTCCTTATAAATAGAAGGGAAATAAAGGAATACACTAGGCTAAATCGACAGTCAAATGTTTTAAAATGTGGTTGCTATGGGATTGAAATCCGATTGTATGGCCACAAGTTGTTACATTCCATATGAGAAAAGTTCTAAGTGTTTTAAAGCTGAAATGAATAACAAGGAATACCTCAAAAGTGGTCAACTCCAGGAAAAAAATGTATATAACATTGTTTGTTTTAACAAGATCTATATTTTTTGTATAGTAAGTTTTTGTCTATATCTTACAGTTTACCAATTATCCAAAATTCAGAGAAATTCATAAATGTAAATGGAGTATTATTTATGGACACTCTTTAACTGCTGTGGTTCTCAACATCCCATTCTAAATTGGGTGTAAAAGACCGCTTATTTTGCTCAGAGGTCTCTTTATCAGACTTGAAATCCTTTTACGCGTCATAAATCTATGACACAGGACCAATGGCTTTACTTCCCTCCCGAAGGAAGCCATAAAGGATTTTTACACCCGAAAAAATCCATCTTCCTCTGCCGGGTTTGAACCCACAACCTTGGTTGTATGAAGTTAGCTTGGTAACCATTACACCACAGAGATCAACAGACAAATTCATGCAGAATAAAGAGGTCTTCAGAGGCTATTACCAGAAAGATTTTTCGTTTTTGAGCTATGCTGCTCACAGACACCCATGGACATTTTTCTAAGAATGCTTTTTTTTTTTTTTTTTGCATGCAGGGAGTCTCAAAACATATATTTATGGTGCAATCTCAGTATCAAATTTTTTGGTGCAATACCTTCTCTATATACATAGTACTTGTAGAGAAAGTAATGAAAAGTTGGTTAAATAGCAAACTTAGAACGAGAAACGATTAATGTACCACGTCAACACAAGAGATGTTGGTGTCTATCAGGTCCCCTGCTCTTGTGGTGCGGTATACATAGGTACCGCGTCAACACAAGAGATGCTGGTATCTATCAGATCCCCTGCTCTTGTGGTGTGGTATACACAGGTACAGCGTCAACACAAGAGATGCTGGTGTCTATCACATTCTCTGCTCTTTTGGTGCAGTATACATAGGTACCACACAACACAAGAGATGCTGGTGTCTATCAGATCCCCTGCTCTTGTGGTGCAGTATACATAGGTACCATGTCAACACAAGAGATGCTGGTTTCTATCAGATCCCTTGCTCTTGTGGTGCAGTATACATAGGTACCATGTCAACACAAGAGATGCTGGTGTCTATCAGATCCCCTGCTCTTGTGGTGTAGTATACATAACTACCATGTCAACACAAGAGATGCTGGTGTCTATCAGATTCCCTGCTCTTGTGGTGCAGTATACATAGGGACCACACAACTCAAGAGATGCTGGCATCTATCAGATCCCCTGCTCTTGTGGTGCAGTATACATAGGTACCATGTCAACACAAGAGATGCTGGCATCTATCAGATCCCCTGCTCTTGTGGTGCAGTATACATAGGGACCACACAACACAAGAGATGCTGGCATCTATCAGATCCCTTGCTCTTGTGGTGCGGTATACATAACTACCATGTCAACACAAGAGATGCTGGCATCTATCAGATTCCCTGCTTTTGGGGTGCGGTATACACAGGTACCACACAACACAAGAGATGCTGGCATCTATCAGATCCCTTGCTCTTGTGGTGCGGTATACATAACTACCATGTCAACACAAGAGATGCTGGCATCTATCAGATTCCCTGCTCTTGTGGTGCGGTATACATAGGTACCACGTCAACACAAGAGATGCTGGTGTCTATCAGATCCCCTGTTATTGTGGTGCGGTATACATAGGGACCACACAACACAAGAGATGCTGGCATCTATCAGATCCCCTGCTCTTGTGGTGCAGTATACATAGGTAACACACAACACAAGAGATGCTGGTGTCTATCAGATCCCCTGCTCTTGTGGTGCAGTATACATAGGTAACACACAACACAAGAGATGCTGGCATCTATCAGATCCCCTGCTCTTGTGGTGCAGTATACATAACTACCATGTCAACACAAGAGATACTGGCATCTATCAGATTCCCTCCTCTTGTGGTGCAGTATACATAGGTACCATGTCAACACAAGAGATGCTGGCATCTATCAGATTCCCTCCTCTTGTGGTGCAGTATACATAGGTACCATGTCAACACAAGAGATACTGGCATCTATCAGATTCCCTCCTCTTGTGGTGCAGTATACATAGGTACCATGTCAACACAAGAGATGCTGGTGTCTATCAGATCCCCTGCTCTTGTGGTGCAGTATACATAGGTACCACACAACACAAGAGATGCTGGTGTCTATCAGATTCCCTGCTCTTGTGGTGCAGTATACACAGCTACCATGTCAACACAAGAGATGCTGGTGTCTATCAGATCCCCTGCTCTTGTGGTGCAGTATACATAGGTACCACACAACTCAAGAGATGCTGGCATCTATCAGATCCCCTGCTCTTGTGGTGCGGTATACATAGGTACCATGTCAACACAAGAGATGCTGGCATCTATCAGATCCCCTGCTCTTGTGGTGCGGTATACATAGGTACCATGTCAACACAAGAGATGCTGGCATCTATCAGATTCCCTGCTCTTGTGGTGCAGTATACATAGGGACCACACAACTCAAGAGATGCTGGCATCTATCAGATCCCCTGCTCTTGTGGTGCAGTATACATAGGTACCGTGTCAACAGAACAGATGTTGGTGTCTATCAGATCCCCTGCTCTTGTGGTGCAGTATACATAACTACCATGTCAACACAAGAGATGCTGGTGTCTATCAGATCCCCTGCTCTTGTGGTGCAGTATACATAGGTACCATGTCAACACAAGAGATGCTGGTGTCTATCAGATCCCTTGCTCTTGTGGTGCAGTATACATAACTACCATGTCAACACAAGAGATGCTGGTGTCTATCAGATCCCCTGCTCTTGTGGTGCAGTATACATAGGTACCGCGTCAACACAAGAGATGCTGGTGTCTATCAGATCCATTGCTCTTGTGATGCGGTATACATAACTACCATGTCAACACAAGAGATGCTGGTGTCTATCAGATCCCCTCCTCTTGTGGTGCAGTATACATAGGTACCATGTCAACACAAGAGATGCTGGCATCTATCAGATCCCCTGCTCTTGTGGTGCGATATACATAGGTACCACGTCAACTCAAGAGATGCTGGTGTCTATCAGATCCCCTGTTCTTGTGGTGCGGTATACATAGGTACTATGTCAACACAAGAGATACTGGTGTCTATCAGATTCCCTGCTCTTGTGGTGCAGTATACACAGGTACCATGTCAACACAAGAGATGCTGGCATCTATCAGATCCCCTGCTCTTGTGGTGCGGTATACATAGGTACCACACAACACAAGAGATGCTGGTGTCTATCAGATCCCCTGCTCTTGTGGTGCAGTATACATAACTACCATGTCAACACAAGAGATGCTGGTGTCTATCAGATCCCCTGCTCTTGTGGTGCAGTATACATAACTACCATGTCAACACAAGAGATGCTGGTGTCTATCAGATCCCCTGCTCTTGTGGTGCAGTATACATAACTACCATGTCAACACAAGAGATGCTGGCATCTATCGGATCCCCTGCTCTTGTGGTGCAGTATACATAGGGACCACACAACACAAGAGATGCTGGTGTCTATCAGATCCCTTGCTCTTGTGGTGCAGTATACATAGGTACCACACAACACAAGAGATGCTGGTGTCTATCAGATCCCCTCCTCTTGTGGTGCAGTATACATAGGTACCACACAACACAAGAGATGCTGGTGTCTATCAGATCCCCTCCTCTTGTGGTGCAGTATACATAGGTACCACACAACACAAGAGATGCTGGTGTCTATCAGATCCCCTGCTCCTGGGGTGCGGTATACATAGGTACCACACAACACAAGAGATGCTGGTGTCTATCAGATCCCTTGCTCTTGTGGTGCAGTATACATAGGTACCACACAACACAAGAGATGCTGGTGTCTATCAGATCCCCTGCTCTTGGGGTGCGGTATACATAGGTACCACACAACACAAGAGATGCTGGTGTCTATCAGATCCCCTGCTCTTGTGATGCGGTATACATAACTACCATGTCAACACAAGAGATACTGGCATCTATCAGATCCCCTGCTCTTGTGGTGCAGTATACATAGGTACCACGTCAACACAAGAGATGCTGGCATCTATCAGATCCCCTGCTCTTGTGGTGCAGTATACACAGGTACCATGTCAACACAAGAGATGCTGGCATCTATCAGATCCCCTGCTCTTGTGGTGTGGTATACATAACTACCATGTCAACACAAGAGATGCTGGCATCTATCAGATTCCCTGCTTTTGGGGTGCGGTATACACAGGTACCACACAACACAAGAGATGCTGGCATCTATCAGATCCCTTGCTCTTGTGGTGCGGTATACATAACTACCATGTCAACACAAGAGATGCTGGCATCTATCAGATCCCCTGTTCTTGTGGTGCGGTATACATAGGGACCACACAACACAAGAGATGCTGGCATCTATCAGATCCCCTGCTCTTGTGGTGCAGTATACATAGGTAACACACAACACAAGAGATGCTGGTGTCTATCAGATCCCCTGCTCTTGTGGTGCAGTATACATAGGTAACACACAACACAAGAGATGCTGGCATCTATCAGATCCCCTGCTCTTGTGGTGCAGTATACATAACTACCATGTCAACACAAGAGATACTGGCATCTATCAGATTCCCTCCTCTTGTGGTGCAGTATACATAGGTACCATGTCAACACAAGAGATGCTGGTGTCTATCAGATCCCCTGCTCTTGTGGTGCAGTATACACAGGTACCATGTCAACACAAGAGATGCTGGTGTCTATCAGATTCCCTGCTCTTGTGGTGCAGTATACACAGCTACCATGTCAACACAAGAGATGCTGGTGTCTATCAGATCCCCTGCTCTTGTGATGCAGTATACATAGGTACCACACAACTCAAGAGATGCTGGCATCTATCAGATCCCCTGCTCTTGTGGTGCAGTATACATAGGTACCATGTCAACACAAGAGATGCTGGTGTCTATCAGATTCCCTGCTCTTGTGGTGCAGTATACACAGCTACCATGTCAACACAAGAGATGCTGGTGTCTATCAGATCCCCTCCTCTTGTGGTGCAGTATACATAGGGACCACACAACTCAAGAGATGCTGGTGTCTATCAGATCCCCTGCTCTTGTGGTGCAGTATACATAGGTACCGTGTCAACAGAACAGATGTTGGTGTCTATCAGATTCCCTGCTCTTGTGGTGCAGTATACATAACTACCATGTCAACACAAGAGATGCTGGCATCTATCAGATCCCCTGCTCTTGTGGTGCAGTATACATATGTACCGTGTCAACAGAACAGATGTTGGTGTCTATCAGATTCCCTGCTCTTGTGGTGCAGTATACATAACTACCATGTCAACACAAGAGATGCTGGCGTCTATTGGATCCCCTGCTCTTGTGGTGCAGTATACATAACTACCATGTCAACACAAGAGATGCTGGCGTCTATTGGATCCCCTGCTCTTGTGGTGCAGTATACATAACTACCATGTCAACACAAGAGATGCTGGTGTCTATCAGATCCCCTGCTCTTGTGGTGCAGTATACATAACTACCACGTCAACACAAGAGATGCTGGTGTCTTTCAGATCCCCTGCTCTTGTGGTGCAGTATACATAGGTACCATGTCAACACAAGAGATGCTGGTGTCTATCAGATCCCCTGCTCTTGTGGTGCAGTATACATAGGTACCGCGTCAACACAAGAGATGCTGGTGTCTATCAGATCCCCTGCTCTTGTGGTGCAGTATACATAACTACCATGTCAACACAAGAGATGCTGGTGTCTATCAGATCCCCTGTTCTTGTGGTGCAGTATACATAACTACCATGTCAACACAAGAGATGCTGGTGTCTATCAGATCCCCTGCTCTTGTGGTGCAGTATACATAGGGACCACACAACTCAAGAGATGCTGGCATCTATCAGATCCCCTGCTCTTGTGGTGCAGTATACATAACTACCATGTCAACACAAGAGATGCTGGTGTCTATCAGATCCCCTGCTCTTGTGGTGCAGTATACATAGGTACCGCGTCAACACAAGAGATGCTGGTGTCTATCAGATCCCCTGCTCTTGTGGTGCAGTATACATAACTACCATGTCAACACAAGAGATGCTGGTGTCTATCAGATCCCCTGCTCTTGTGGTGCAGTATACATAGGTACCATGTCAACACAAGAGATGCTGGTGTCTATCAGATCCCCTGCTCTTGTGGTGCAGTATACATAGGTACCATGTCAACACAAGAGATGCTGGTGTCTATCAGATCCCCTGCTCTTGTGGTACAGTATACATAGGTACCATGTCAACACAAGAGATGCTGGTGTCTATCAGATCCCCTGCTCTTGTGGTGCAGTATACATAACTACCATGTCAACACAAGAGATGCTGGTGTCTATCAGATCCCCTGCTCTTGTGGTGCAGTATACATAGGTACCATGTCAACACAAGAGATGCTGGTGTCTATCAGATTCCCTGCTCTTGTGATGCGGTATACATAGGTACCATGTCAACACAAGAGATGCTGGTGTCTATCAGATTCCCTGCTCTTGTGGTGCGGTATACATAACTACCATGTCAACACAAGAGATGCTGGTGTCTATCAGATTCCCTGCTCTTGTGGTGCAGTATACATAGGTAACACACAACACAAGAGATGCTGGCATCTATCAGATCCCTTGCTCTTGGGGTGCAGTATACATAACTACCATGTCAACACAAGAGATGCTGGCATCTATCAGATCCCCTGCTCTTGGGGTGCAGTATACATAACTACCATGTCAACACAAGAGATGCTGGTGTCTATCGGATCCCCTGCTCTTGTGGTGCAGTATACATAGGGACCACACAACACAAGAGATGCTGGCATCTATCGGATCCCCTGCTCTTGTGGTGCAGTATACATAGGTACCATGTCAACACAAGAGATGCTGGCATCTATCGGATCCCCTGCTCTTGTGGTGCGGTATACTTAACTACCATGTCAACACAAGAGATGCTGGCATCTATCAGATTCCCTGCTCTTGGGGTGCGGTATACATAGGTACCATGTCAACACAAGAGATGCTGGCATCTATCAGATCCCCTGCTCTTGTGGTGCGGTATACTTAGGCACCACGCAATACCTGGCTTATGGACCACGCAACACCTGGCATATGGAACAAAAGAGATGCTGGCATCTATCAGATCCCCTGCTCTTGTGGTGCAGTATACATAGGTACCACACAACACAAGAGATGCTGGTGTCTATCAGATCCCCTGCTCTTGGGGTGCGGTATACATAGGTACCACACAACACAAGAGATGCTGGTGTCTATCAGATCCCCTGCTCTTGTGGTGCAGTATACATAGGTACCACACAACACAAGAGATGCTGGTGTCTATCAGATCCCCTGCTCTTGTGATGCAGTATACATAGGTACCACACAACACAAGAGATGCTGGTGTCTATCAGATCCCCTGCTCTTGGGGTGCGGTATACATAACTACCATGTCAACACAAGAGATGCTGGTGTCTATCAGATCCCCTCCTCTTGTGGTGCAGTATACATAGGTACCACACAACACAAGAGATGCTGGTGTCTATCAGATCCCCTGCTCTTGGGGTGCGGTATACATAACTACCATGTCAACACAAGAGATGCTGGTGTCTATCAGATCCCCTGCTCTTGTGGTGCAGTATACATAACTACCATGTCAACACAAGAGATGCTGGCGTCTATTGGATCCCCTGCTCTTGTTGTGCAGTATACATAACTACCATGTCAACACAAGAGATGCTGGCATCTATCGGATCCCCTGCTCTTGTGGTGCAGTATACATAACTACCATGTCAACACAAGAGATGCTGGCGTCTATTGGATCCCCTGCTCTTGTGGTGCAGTATACATAACTACCATGTCAACACAAGAGATGCTGGCGTCTATTGGATCCCCTGCTCTTGGGGTGCAGTATACATAACTACCATGTCAACACAAGAGATGCTGGTGTCTATCAGATCCCCTGCTCTTGTGGTGCAGTATACATAGGTACCACACAACTCAAGAGATGCTGGCATCTATCAGATCCCCTGCTCTTGTGGTGCAGTATACACAGGTACCATGTCAACACAAGAGATGCTGGCATCTATCGGATCCCCTGCTCTTGTGGTGCAGTATACATAACTACCATGTCAACACAAGAGATGCTGGCGTCTATCAGATCCCCTGCTCTTGTGGTGCAGTATACTTAGGCACCACGCAACCTAGCGTCAACACCTTGCTTATGGAACACAAGAGATGCTGGTGTCTATCAGATCCCCTGTTCTTGTGGTGCGGTATACATAGGTACCACGCAACCTAGCGTCAACACCTGGCTTATGGAACACAAGAGATGCTGGTGTCTATCAGATCCCCTGCTCTTGTGGTGCGGTATACATAGGTACCACGCAACCTAGCGTCAACACCTGGCTTACGGAACACAAGAGATGCTGGTGTCTATCAGATCCCCTGCTCTTGTGGTGCGGTATACATAACTACCATGTCAACACAAGAGATACTGGCGTCTTATCGGATCCCCTGCTCTTGTGGTGCAGTATACTTAGGCACCACGCAACCTAGCGTCAACACCTGGCTTATGGAACACAAGAGATGCTGGTGTCTATCAGATCCCCTGTTCTTGTGGTGCGGTATACATAGGTACCACGCAACCTAGCGTCAACACCTGGCTTATGGAACACAAGAGATGCTGGTGTCTATCAGATCCCCTGTTCTTGTGGTGCGGTATACATAGGTACCACGCAACGTAGCATCAACACCTGACTTACAGAACACAGGAGATGCTGCCGTCTAAGTGAACCCGCGGTCGCTGAACATGTACTTTGGGCAGAAGGGGAACACCTAATTCAATATCATAAAACAGCCGCTCTTTCATCCATGCCTTATTACCATGCTAGACTACAACGCGAAGCAATAGAAATTTATAAACATCCCAATAACTTTAATAGTGAAGAAGAGTCACAGAAACTGGCATCTGCTACTAGAGAACATCAAACAGGCACAAACCAAGGAGATCATCCGAACCAATCAGGAATCAAAAGCACCCTCCAGCACATGCAGCTCCAGCCGGACCAGTCGTGTGAGAGCAGCCTGAGTATAAATACTGCCACTATTTCAGCCAACGAGTCAGTTGCACCAAACCTTCACCGAGAAGACTTAGACCACGCCACTGAAGGTGTTCACCGCAGTTGTGAACAAAACGTCTGGATTGGAAAAATGCAGCAGACCATGGCTTCTCAGCCTGGAAAATTCTTCTAGTTATAATTTGGACTCTGGCCGTGAAAGCTTATGACTACTGATGACAAGGTACATCGGTTACAAAGTAGTTCGCTGAGTGCTAACAAAAACTACTGCATCTCCTCTGTATACGTAACAATGCCTGATTATGTAGAGTTTCAGCAAAATAAATTTAAAGTAATCAATCAGATTGGACTTAATTAGAAAATAAGCAAACAAGATGTGCAGACTACCTTCTGTTGGTGAGCTTTGGAATCAGAAAGGTGAGGCTGTTAGCACATAAACCATAAGGGCTGAACAAATGCAGTTTGTAAAACATTGCAGAGGTAAACCTTTTGACGAATGGCGAGAAAGGTGTCATTTTGAAATGCCTCACAAACTTTGTAAGAAATACCCATGCTATATTGATCATCAAGGATATTGTTAACATGACAGTCAAGTTTACGGATGTGTATGTGTGCATTGAGTAGAAATTCTGTGTGCGGTGAAAGGTTGATAACCACAAGCCAGTGCTACAAGTTCAGCGTGATAAATTTGTTAGTAGTGCAGTGCATGAAAAAGTTAATCATTTCTCTGTTAATGGACCACTTACAATCAAGAAACTACTTGCATTTATCAACAGTGACTCCTACCTTCCTATGCTCATGCAAACATCTTTTTATAAACTGTTACTTGACATTGATTTCAAATTCCAGAAAAGCAATAGTAAGAATATCATTATTTTATTATAATTGTAATGCTCCTCTCACCTACATATTATTGAAAGGTACAGTGATATACAATTAGTTGATTAGGACCAGTTGAAAAATTTCTGGCTTTTCAACTGGTCCTAATCAAAGAACATCATTGTTGACTGCAAGGATATATTGTTAAATTCCCAAGTGCAGAAGTTGTATTTTCCCAATGAAACATGGGTAAATGAAGATCACAACTTCCCATAGTAAAATAGCTGTAACGGTGTAGATGGGTATGATTGTGTTCAGACAACATTTAATATTTTTATCCAATTTGAATGTGCGCAGAAATTCATATTGTGAACAGGAGAGGCGAAGAAGGGAGAATGGAAATGGACAATATGTGTGCGATGTTAGAATGTGACAGCGGGGGTGGTAGTAGTGTAACTGTAATGATGATATCATTTTCTATTTAGACAACATACTTACTATAACACATTTTTTCACCTAATTTGGATTTGCGCAGAAATTTACATCTTAAGTGGGAGAGAGATGGAAATTAGCAGTATGTCTGTACATGGTGATGACAGTGACAGCTTGTAGTAATGACGATTATGATTACGATTTTCAGCTAAGACAACATACGTAATATATTGCAAAATGTTTTACCTATTCACATTTGGACGGGAAATGTACAGAATGTGAAAATGATGGCAACGAAGCATAGCTATAGCAGCATTATGGAAGCCATTTCCGTTTGATTTTATTTTAGTCTTGGAGAGTAATCTGTTTTCCAATGAGGATGCTCATTGGCCCGTTAACAGCTAATTTTTGGCGAGACATGGACACACAAAATTTGCCTCATACATCACCACCTTGGTGGCAATCTATACCATTTCTGGCAGGCTTTGCCACTGCCGTACCCTCAAAGTTTGAAACTTACTTTTTCTTCATATGGTATTCGGAAAACATATATCATTAATGTAAGACAACCCCCAAGTTCTGAACATTAATATTTTGGAAAAAAAACATTGTCTTGTATTCGGATAAATATGGTAAATTAAATTATTTTGTTTGTTAACAAAGCTGCCAATTGCCAGGATCAACAGCACTGCTGGCGTTCCAGAATTTTGTTCCTTAGGAGTTCTTTTACATGCAGTAAATCTGACATGGAGCTGTTGCTTCTAAGCACACTTAGAAACTATCCACTGGGCCTTGTTTGAACCCATGACCTTGAGATCAGAAGGGCAGCGCTAACCAAACTGACCTTCATCTCATGTGAGACCTTTCTGTGCAATGATTTTCTGTGATATTAAAGTCTACTTAAGGGAAAGATAATGCCTTGAAAGACTACATTGGACATTTGTATATCTCTATCTTTCATAATCTATGATTTATCCACGATATGCAGAGTTTAAAATAGACACGGATTCGCTCAAAAATGAGGACCATGCAGAACAGCTGACTACACAACAGTGGATGAAAATGCTATGAAAGAGTCCATTTTACAGGAAGATCATTATTGCACATATCAGATTCAGGAAGCTTTGAGTTCTAAATCAATAGCCATTCTTAAAGAAACACTTCATGCCAGGAAGCTCTGGAGTCATTTAATTCTCCACCACCTCAAAAATAAGCAGAAACTGGCACATGACCAATGATGTCAGAAATTATAGACAAATTTCATGAGGGAAGTTCTAAAAACGTATGTGGGCAGATTGAAAAGTAATGCACAAAAAATTTTTTTACGAAAAAGTTTAATAGTTAAAAAAACAAAAAAATCACAAATTTACTTGCATCTTTTATGTAGTTTTCAACATAGTCACTAACTTTCCCAACTCATATGTCCCATCATGATACCAGTTTCAATATGTCTTGTTCATAGAAATCCCATTCCCTGGAGTATAGCCATCTGTGGAATGCTGATTTCACTTCCACATTTGTTGCAAAGCATTGGTTGGCCTGGAATTTCTTCATGGGACCAAACAGATGCAAGGTGAGGACTGTATGGTGGTTGCTGGAGCACCTACCAGCCAAATTGGGTGATTTTCTGATGAGCAGCAGCAAAATATGGCTGAGTATTGTCATGAAGTTTGACATCGTCAGCATTAATGTTATGGCGTTTGTAACCAAGGGCATAACGCAACTCCACCAATGTTTTAATGTAGGCTGCAAAAAAATGGCGTGTTGTTTATGGACACTCTTTAACTGCTGTAGTCCTTAGCGTCCCATTCTGGGTGTGAAAGACCGCTAAATTTTGCTCAGAGGCCTCTCAATCGGGCTTGAGGTTCTTTTACGCCCGAAAAAATCCATTGTCCTCCGCCGGGTTTGAACCCGTGACCTTGGGTATATGAAGTTAGCATGGTAACCATTACACCGCGGAGGGCGACAATGTAGGCTGCAGCATTCACAGTGGTCCACCAATAAAACAGCATTATATCCCTGAACACTGTCACAAACACTTTCCTAGCGACTTGCGTCTTTACTGGGGAACCAGCATGTTTCCACTCCATACTTGCCTGCTTTGTTTCGGGCGTGTATGCCTTAGACTCATGACCAGTGACGATTCCTTTCTGAAAGTCATGCCCTTCTGTGGGTACTGCAGGTCATCAATCGCTGGTCCTTGTAGTTGTCTGCCAGGCTCCTAGCCACCCAACGAGCACAAGCTTTACAAATTTCAATGTGTCATGAACAATATCGTACACTGCATCCTAGGTAAAGCTCAACTGTTGCGATAAGGTTTGGAGTTATACCATCAGTCGTTCAAAATTGTCACCTCAATGCCTCTGATATTCTGCGGGGTTGCAGCTGTTACCAGCCTCCCGGAGCATGGTGAATAACTAAGATTCACACGGCCCTCTTAGAAGAATGCACACCACCTGGAGACATTGCTACGGCCCATACATGCTGCACATGTCCCTGCGTATTTCACTTAGTTTATGCCCTTTGACCCTCAAATATCAAACCACACCTCTCTGCTCTCCACACGTGGACGACAGTAGAATGTGTGCCATCTTTGTTGCTAGTTCATGCTTCTCTCACTAGAGCTAAACATGAAACAAAATAATCTGATGTGTTCCATTTACATGACTTTCTCTACATCTCTGCAACATTATTGTTAAAGAAAGCTTATGCTTCTATTTACTTCATGCTAATCCAGAAAACATTAGCAGTAATAGTCTTATTAGTTGCTTCCTTGTAAGAAGGAGCGAAATAAGGGAGTACCATAGGTTAAAGTGATAGTCAAACGCTGGTTGCTATGTGACTGAAGTTCCTTTGTTTGTATGGACAGGAGTTGACAAATTTCTGTATGAGAAAAGCATAATTTTTTCAAAGCTGAAACCAGCAACAAGGAATATCTTAAAAATGATCAACTCCACGAGAAAAAAAAATGTATATAACATAAATTGTATGTTTTAACATGATCTACAGTTTCTTTTTAGTAAGTTTTTGTCTATCTCTTACGGTTTAGCAGTTATGCAAAATTCCATAAGATTCATCCAAAATAAAGTAGTCTTCAGAGGCTATTCCCGAAAATTCAAGATATACATTTTATTTGTCAGGTATATATCTTTAATATACCGTATTTTAATCAAAATCCTTAGAGCCATTTTTTGGAAAATCAAAATTTTCGAAATTGTTTCCAATTAGGGGTGGGAGAACTTTCTTGAAAATTGTGTCATATCCTTGAAAGATACTGAACTTAGGTACCAAGTTTGGTATTTAACAGACTCTTTGTGTTTGAGCTATGCTGTCCACACACACACACACGAACATTTTTCTAAAAATGCTTTTTTTGTATTTGGGGTGTCCTAAAACATGTATTTCCAGTGAAATCTCAGTATGGAATTTTTGGTGCAATACAATACCTTCTCTAAACACTAGGTACATAGTACCCATAGAGAAAGTAAAAATTGAGGTCAAAGATTGAATCAGTTGCAGCTGTATGCGCTCTGTCCAAAGACATTTGAAAAGTTGCAATGATCAGATCCAGGTTTTTAATATAAAATCTCACATTGGACCATGGTTATTATAGGAGTTAATGTTAATTTTAGATATTTATCATTAAATAAAATAATTAAACTAATTTGTTTGTTGACACTAAATCAATAAATGATTGGTTTGCTAATTCACTTTTAGACAAGTGACTCCTGGTTTTGTGCGCATTGTTGACACTCTGTCCTCTTACTATATTATTCTCCTATTTCATCTTTATTTAGTCCCATCTTCTCTCTGAATATATCCAAATACTTTCCTGTAGCTTTTTACTTTCTCTGCACATACTATGTACATAGTGTATAGAGAAGGTATTGCATTCCACCCAAAATTCAATACCGAGATTTCACTGGAAATACGTGTGTATCTATGTGTCTCTGGGCAGCATAGTTAAAAAACAAAAAGACCATTGAATATCAAATTTGGTATTTAAGTTTAGTATCATCCAAGGATGTGACACAAAGATTTTCAAGAAAATCCCCCCACCCCCAACTACCCTTTAAATGGAACTTTTTTTTGAAAGTTTTGATTTTCTCAAAAATGGCTCTAATGATTTTGATTAAAATATTGTATATTAAAGATATTTACCTGGCAAATCAAATGTATTTCTTCTATTTTCTGGGAATAGCCTCTGAAGACTGCTTTATTCTGGAGCAATTTTAGGGAATTTTGCACAACTGCTAAATTGTAAGAGATGGACAAAAACTCACCAAACAAAAAATGTAGAGCACGTTAAAATACACAATTTATCTAATATACATTTTTTTCATGGAGTTGATTGTTTTTTAGATATTCCTTGTTTTTGGTTTCAGCTTTGAAAAGCCTACTCTTTTCTCATACAGGAATTTGTCAACTCAATCCATATAAACAAAGGAACTTCAGTCACATAGCAACCAGCTTTTGACTATCACTTTAACCTGTGGTACTCCCTTATTTCACTTCTACTTACAAGGAAGAAGTAATAAGACTATTTCTGCTAATTTTTTCTCGATTAGAATGAAGTAAATAGAATCAGAAACTTTTTAACAATAATTTCATACAGAGATGTAGAGAAAGTCTTGTGAATGGATCACATCAGATTTTTTCTTTACTTTTCCTGCTTAGCATATGGTGTATAGGTAGAGAAGATATTGCATCCCACCCAAAAATTTGATACTGAGATTTCACTGTAAATACACGCTTTAGGGTCCCTTTTATCCAAAAAAGGGGTTTTTACTTTCTATAGCACATATGATGTGCACAGTAGATAGAGAAGGTATTGTATTCCACCCAAGATTTTGATACCAGAATTATGTGTTTTTGAGGCCCCCTGAGTCCATAAAAAAGCACTTTTAGGAAAATGTGTGTGCACTTGCATTCCTTATATGAAGGTTTCAAGAAAATCCCCCACCCACCCCTAACTACACTTTACATGGAAAATGTTGGTTTTCTCAAAAATTTCTCTCAGATTTTCATTAAAATACTGTATACTAAAAATCTTTACATGAGACACAAAATGTATGCATATCTTGAATTTTCTGTGGGAAGCCTCTGTAGACCCCTTCATTCTGGATGACTTTTGCATACTTACTACAAAAAATGTAGATCTTGTTAAAGCACACAATATATGTCTTATACATCACTTATGTGGAGTTAACCATTTGCAAGACATTCCTGTTATTGTTTCACATTTAAAAACTTGAAACATTTCTCAAACAGGAATTTGTTATTCTTGTTCATTTTACCTCTGACCATGCAAAGAGAACTGAATTTCCATCACATAGTAACCAGCTTTTAAAAGATTTGACTATAGACCTTTAGCATAGTGTATTTCTTTCATGTTCCTTCTACTTACAAAGACCATTTCTGTTAATGTTTAGCATGAAGTGGATAGAAGAATAAGCTTAACAGTTTGTTAATAATAGGTACAGAAAGTCATATGAATGGTACTCATCAGAATTTTTTTTATTTGCTCTACACATACCATGTATAGCAGCCCTGCACAGGGTTTGCGCTCCTGAAGCCAGCTCACAGTTCGCTGGCAGTGCTCTTGTTTACGAATGGACAAGAGGAGAGGTATCGTACACGAAAACAAGTGCAAGCTTTCAGAAATGATTTCTCAACATATTATTTTACTAATTTATGCTTAGGAAAAATATTTATTTTAAACAAATTATTGCCTTCTATAGCAGATTAAATCCGCGTACAAACTAGTTATATATTATGTCTGTTTACCAATACATCAAAACGTGGTTTTATGTGATTGCCAGCTGAAAGAAAAAGTACTGACCTTAATGAAATGCCCATGATGTATAGTGTATAGAGAAGGTATTGTATTGCGCCTAAAATTTGATACAGAGATTTCACCAGAAATACATGTTTTGAGACCCCCTGAATAAACATTTTTTGTAGAAAAGTGTCCTTGTGAGTATGTATATATGTCTGTGGGCAGCATAGATCAAAAATGAAAAGTCTGTTAAATACCAAACTTAATATTTGAGTTAAGTATCTTCCAAGGATGCAATACAAAGATTTACAAGAAAATCCCCCCCCAACTATCCTTTACATGGAACATTTTCCGAAAATGTTGATTTTCTCAAAAATGGCTCTAACAACTTTGATTAAAATACCTTATCTTTACGATATTTGTATGCCAAATGAAATGTATATCTTGAATTTTCTGGGAATAGCTTGTGGAGACCTCTTCATTCTGGATAACTTTTGTATAACTGGCAAACCATAAGATATATACAAAAACTTACTACACAAAATGTAGATCTCAACATGCAATTTATGTTGTATACATTTTTTTGTAGTTAACCATTTTCAAGATATTTTGGATTATTGGCTTCAATTTTAAACCACTTCAACTTTTCTCAAATGGGGAGACATCTTTCTTCTCATTTCTCATTTGTTTACTTCTGGCAAGCAAAGGGATTAGAATTTCAATTATTTCACATAACAACCAGCTTTTTAATGATAAGAATATAGCTTTGATCTGTGCATTTTCTTATTTCCCTTCTATTTACAAGGAAGCCAGTAATAAGACAAATTCTGCTTATGTTTATCTTGATTAGCATGATGTAGATAACAGATTAATGTTTTGAATAAAGGGTTTGTTTACCGAACAGCTAGAGGACATCATGTGAATGGAATACAGCAGATTTTTGCCCTTCTATTTACAAGGAACCAATTAATAAGGACAATTTCTGCTACTGTTTATCACGATTATCATGATTTAGATAGAAGAATAAGCTTTTTAACAATATTTTGTTGCAGAGATGTAGAGAAAGTCATGGGAATGGAACACATCAGATTTTTTATATGCAATTTCACCAACAGTGTTAATGTTTGCATTAAACATTTTCTTTTTTTTACTCAGATGCTGATTATAGTTTAGACAAAGAAGAGGCAAATTGCTTCTGTGACAGTCGACGAGGATCGTACGGGAGGAGTAATGGCAGCGAGGAGAGAAGAGGGCAGCTAAGTCGTAGAAGTTCAAGTGTTGAAACTCTTTCTGCATTTCTTGACAACGACATGGATAATTATTCAACATCGCAAGAAGAAGCAAAGTTGTGTCACAGTTTGCAACACCGTCGTAGCAGCAGCAGTACTGCCACCTGTGAGACATCGAAGCCTAGTCCTTCCTCATCTGTAGGCACACCTCTGTCTTCGTCTCCAACTGTCTTCCCAGAGCCTTTGGTCGATGTACGAATAATTGATTTTGCACATTCTACCCATAAAGGATTGGATGATCCTGTTGTGTACTCTGGACCTGATCGTGGATTTTTGTTTGGACTGGAAAATATGATTGCTATTCTTAAAGGAATAGAAAGAGACCATGGTTGAGAAACTCCTTTGATTGCAGGTCAAAGGCTACAAGAAAAAGCCGCTGCTCATATTCAATCCATTTATTTCTTGTGAAGTTGAGTGGCACTGTTGTATTTTGTTTTATGTACACTATTGCAACTTTAGGGCATTGAAAAATGTATGCCTGATCCTTTTTAATGTTTCGAAATTTTAAAAAAACAATGTAAAAGTTCTGTGGCATAATATGGCAGCTAAGTTCATCAGATAATCAAAATCCAGTCACAGAAGCATTAGCTACAATGTTGTGAAATGTTGAACAAAGGCTATTGAAGGATTTAGTGTTTGAATAGCTCAATTCAGATTAGTTGGAACATTAATGTTGCTAGAAGGAGGCAGTTGTTGAAGGTTAATTAGCAGCAAAGCGGATATTTAAATGACATCTGTTAAAGAAAACTGTTTATAAGAGTTATAATTATTCATATTCATGTATCATGCCAGAAATAAAAAGTTGCATGCAGTTTATTTATTGTAGCTACAGTACGACCCAAATATATCCGAATTGCTGTACAATGTTTTTCCACTGTGCAAACTGAAACATAACACAGGTGCTGTACACAAGGTCACAGTGCTGACTTGTTTTTCTCTGCTCTGGGAGTGCAGTATTGAGCAGATGGTAATATCGTGTGGCTCAGTTATTACCAGTGTCCTGTACTTAGTCACAAAGTGTATTATGGCTCAGCATTTGTTTTCTACTGCATTGCGTGTATTTGTTTATGATTTGTATGTGTTAACACATTTTGTGAGTGGAGTCTCAATACTGTATACAATGGGGAAATTGACCCACGGACGAGGTTGAGTTGCACCTTCATGGATATATGTGTGCACAAAATAATGTTATTGGAGCTCTGAGAAACCTAATATTCATCAAATACTCCTTCATGATGAAAAAAGAATTGGTGTATGGTGCGCCATTAGCAGAGGAAGAGTTATAGGCCCAAATTTTTTTTTTTTTTTTTTTTTTTTTTTTTTTTTTTTTTTTTTTTTTTTTTTTTTTTGAGCGTGATTTTGCTTTTTTCAACAAGAGAAACAGCTCCTACAGCCAATCTTTTGATGAGAACAATTGAAAGCGTGTTTCACGACAGAATTATTAGTAGAGATTTGTGGCCCCCTCGGTCCTCCGACCTAACCTCCTATGATTTCTATCTCTGGGGTAACTGAAAGCATAAAGTGCACAAGACAGACCCACACACCCTGGAAGAATTAAATCAAAATATCCACCAGGAAATTGCCAGTATTTCTCAACGTGAACTATGGTGAGTGATTGATAGTTTCCTAAAGAGGTGCCAAAATGTATGGACAACAGCAGTGGCCAGTTTCAGCATCTCCTTTAATAACAATGGTAAGTAAAGCATTTAGAAGTTTTAAAAAGTTGCATGGTTTCATCAGCCCCTTTCTATGATGAGGGTTTGGACAGACAAAACATGCGCAGCAGGTCCAGACGTTTTTGGATCAAGCAGTAAATTGCATAAGGAAAAAAGAGTGGTAATACAACATGCTTTCTGAGCAAAGAGATTCTTGCCTTTGAAGCCCAAAAAAAAAGGTCAAATTTAAGGCTGATTCACAGCAACTGTGAACGAGAACAGGAATGTTGAAATACATGTATTTTACTGGAAGCATTGCTGGGCCCCAGGTATCTAATGTTAAGCAGTTGGTAGTGAAGCCATTCACTTTCTTGCATTCCAGTATTTTGATGTCATATTATCATTTTGACTGAAGGTTGGGCAGCGCAGTAGATGGTTTCCATTCATATCTTCTTTAAGTGTACAGAAAGGACACAGAGGAGATCTCTCACTATACCAATCCTGAATAAATGTTTATTGAGACAGTCATGGCCTGTTAGGAGTCTAAAAGTTGCTACAGAAGATTTTCTTGGTAATGTAGTGATTCTGGTCATGTTATTACATAAATTTTACCATGGTTTTCCTTTTGTTTGTAATACATTATAGTCTTTAATTTTGTTATTATATGTTGACATAATGATTCTTTTGATAGAGTGATAATTTATTGGATCAGATGAATTTGATGTAATTTTACTACTTTTCTTGGCTAGAAAGTCAGCTATTTCATTACCCTGTATTCCGCAATGTGCTGGTATCTGTTGAAGTATCTATCTTTTATTTAAATTCATTAGTTTTATGATTTTGCAGCATTCTGCTATAGTTTAGTCATTAGGTGTTAACATCAGATGATACAAATATAATAGCTGCTTTAGAATCAGATAATAATACAACTTTTTCAAAGTTATTTATATGATATCGTAGGTTTTTGTAAGCTCTGAAGTATTGCCAAAATCTCCATCAAAATTAATAGTATTTAAAATTTAGTATTTTTCCACATATCAGATCCTCTCTTTTACCTTTCCTATCCAGTCTTGCTTGACTCAACTCTTGTTTTCTTCGACCCCAATGGTATTAGAGTATTCGAGGCCTAGGGGATCATTTCATTTTCTTTCCTGTCCATACCTTTCTTTACTTAGGTGATGTAACCGCCATTTATGGTGCCTAATTTTAAAGTTACAAAAAGTTGAATAAAAACATTCCAGGAACTAGCAGTAAGACTTGCTGAAGTTCATATTCTCATTATCAGATTCATGTTGTGCAGACTCTTCATTGTAGTTATTATTGTTTTAGAAACTTGATGCCAAATGTAGATACCAGGTAGTAGTTTTAGAAGTAGAAAAATCTGTCACTCAGAGTTATAAAATTATATAACATGGCCTCATTCAAGTAGGCCATGACTGAAAGCTTGTATTGATCCATAAAATGGCGGATGTCATGAGCATGGAACCAGATGAAATAATGCAGAGAAAGCAAAATTACAACTGCTACACTGCCTCTGTTGTGTAGAATGCTTTTGTTCTGCACAAGTAAGTCATCAGCACTGATGCTAAGCAAGGCAACAACTGAATATCACAGACCATTAAGCATGAACTCTGTGAAATAGGTAAAACAATCTATAATTATCTCTATAAATATTGAGAATTGTCTAAAAAGTAGTGTATGACACATGTTAAAATTGTTTTATATTGCTTGTAGGATTACTGCCTCAGTTTGTAAGCTTGCTACTCATAACACTTGTATCATAAATAACTATTACGGATGTGATATAAAATGGTCACTAGAACTCTCTAATCACATCACAAGCTGGGAAAATCAAACCACAAGGAATTTTAGTAAAAATACTTTAATTTTATTTCAAATTGTTTAAGCATTGGTTGTTTATTGAAAGCTTACAGTTTGATGCTTAAGAAGTTATAAGGAAACTGAAATAGCAGAAGCTTCTGTTTAAAAAAATATCTCTATTACTGAAATTTGAAGTTAGCTAATCTGTATATTGTTAGCTGAATTCACAGATTATGTTGGCTTACATGTAAACATTCTCATGGGGCAGATAAAAATGTAATTTTTTTTCTTCCAACATGTTCGTAATGTTAAAGGAACTGCTTATACAAATTTTATTACTTTCTCTACACATACTATGTGCAAATTGTATAGATAAGGTATTGCATCCCAACCAAAAATTTGATACCGAGATTTCACCAGATATGAATGTTTTGGGTCCCCCTGAATCCAAAAAAAAAAAAGAATTTTCAGAAAAAGGTCCATATGTGTGTACCTGTGCCTGTGGACAGCATAGCTCAAAATGAAAAGACCATTGAATAACAAACTTGGTATTTAAGTTTGGTATCTTCCAAGGATCCGACACGAAGATTTTCAAGAAAATCCCCTCACCCTCAACTACCCTTTAAATGGAACTCCTTTTGAACATTTTTATTTTCCTAAAAATGGCTATAACGATTTTGATTAAAATATTCTATATTAAAGACCTCACTAATAAAATGTATAACTTGAATTTTCAGGGAATAGCCTCTGAAGACTATTCTGGATCAGTTTTATGGAATTTTGCATAACTGCTAAACCTTAAGAGATGTACAAAAACTTACCAGACAAAAAATGTAGAGCGCGTTAAAACACACAATTTATGTTGGATACATTTTTTCGTAAAGTTGATTATTATTTTTTTAGATATTTCTAGTTTTTGGTTTCAGCTTTGAAAAACTTGAAACTTTTACTTTTCTCATACACGAATCTGTCAACTCCTGTCCATACAAACAAAGGAACTTCAGTCACATAGCAACCAGCTTTTGACTATCACTTTAACCTATGATACTCCCATATTTCACTTCTACTTACAAGGAAACAAGTAATAAACCTATTTCTGCTAATTTTTTATCGATTAGCATGAAGTAAATAGAAGCATAGCTTTCTAACGATAATTTGTTGCAGAGAAGTAGAGAAAGTCATGTGAGTGTAACACATAAGATTTTAATGCGAGTGCAATTACTTTGTTAGTTATTGGCACAATAATAAGAACTTTTCATGTGAGAAGAAATCAAATTTTTTACTTTAATTGAAGCTTCTCGGGAGTACTACACATCTCCAAATGTGGTTATTGAACAAATACCCTGCAGTAATGATACCCCACAAAAATTGTGTAAAACATAATTTCACTGTCCACCATCCACGGCTAATAACTCCACTTTTTTGCATTTATCACATAGTCTTTTCAAATTCTTAAAGCTATAATCCGTCATGTTTTGGAAATGGTTTTTATTTTTACTTTTTCTACATGTACATAGTGTATAGAGAAGGATTTGCACTCCACTCAAAAATTCTGTACCAAGAATTCACCGGAAATATTATCCAAAAGAAAAAAAACATTTTCAGAAAAAGGTCCATGTGTCTGTGAACATGACTCAAAAACGAAAAGTTGGTAAAATGCCAAACTTGGTATTTAAGTTTGGTATCTTCCAAGGATGTGACACAAAGATTTTCAAGAAACTCCCCCCCACTCCCAACTACCCTTTATGTAGAACTTTCTTCAAAATTTTGATTTTCTTAAAAGTGACTAACAAGATATTTACCTGACATAAAATGCATATCTTGAATTTTCTGGGAATAGCCTCTTAAGACTACTTTATGCTGGATGAATTTTGCATAACTGCTAAACTGTAATAGATGGACAAAAACTTATAACTCCATGGCACGACATCTCAGGGGGAACCTTTGCCTACCGCTCGGCCACTGTGTCCCCCATCTCGGTCCACTACAGATGTCATGGACGGGGTGCAGTATTGGTGGGTAAGACGTGGTCAGCGCGGTCCTCGACCTCAAGCCACTACTTCTCCATCAAGTAGCTCCTCAATTGGCCCCTTAGGGACCTTATGAGGCTGAGTGCACCCCGGGCCAGGTCTCCCAGCTGGGAAAAATCCCAAGCTGGTACTGGAGATCGAACCCAGGTCTCCCGCTTGGACAAAAGCTTATCACACAAAAAATGTAGAGCATGTTAAAACACACTATTTATTTAATATACTTTTTTTTTGTTTTTTTGTTAAGTAGATCATTTTTTAGATATGCCTTGTTTTTGGTTTCAGCTTTGAAAAACTTTTCTCATACAGGAATTTGTCAACTGCTGTCCATACAAAGGAACTTCAGTCAGATAGCAACCAGCTTTTGACTATCACTTTAACCAATGTTACTCCCTTATTTTGCTTCTACTTACAAGAAAGCAACCAATAAGACTATTTCTGCTATTTTTTCTTGATTAGCCTGAAGTAAATAGAAGCATAAGCTTTTTAACAATAATTTGTTACGGAGATGTAGAAGTCATGTGAATGTAACATGTCAGATTTTTTTTTTTGCTGATCAGTCAGCAGCCAACCATACTAGGACTATGTGGTAAATTGTAAAAAGTGGCAGTTATTAGGATAGTGATACCATTATTGCAGGGAATATGTTCAGGAATAATAACCACATTTGGAGAAGTGTATACTCCCGAGAAACTTCAATTAAGGCAAGACATTTGATTTCTTTTCACATGAAATTATTAATATGTCAATAATTCACAAAGTAATTGCGCTCGTGTTATAAAAATTTATCTAAGCATTAGTTTGACATTACAAACATATTGGAAGGGGGGGAGATGTTTGCTTGTAAGCTAGAGAGCAGGTGAAATAGTTTCCTTGGTCGTTCTGGTTACCAGTGTGTTGTGAACCAGCCTTTATGAAGAAACCTTTGGAAGAGAGTTGGAATGAAATAGAGTTTGTAAAACATTTCATGTGAGGGATATTTAAAAACCTCTTGGAATAAATATAGAAAAAAAAAAAATTGTACATTAGTGCAGCAATGTTTCACGGCCTTTTCTCTGTCGTGGAAGCTACAATCCTTCACCCTTGCAAAATATTATTCAGTAATTGAGTGAAAAATTCTCTTTGCAATTATTTTTCACAGTTTTGGAAAAAGAAGATGGCTCATGGTTCACACAGACCTGGAAAGTTGGCAAAAAAAGTGAAATAATTTCTGGGTTCGACAAAGTTAGGGATTTTAAAATGTATTGTAATGCTTTAAGAATTATCTAACTGTGAATTAATGTTTAAATAGTTTTCCGGAGTCATTCAAATGCTGTAGAAAGAAAAATTCAATAAGCATTAACTTTTAGATTAAAATTTTCTTGTGTTGATGCTACCCTTAATGGTCTAAGTCTTCTCGGTGAAGGTTTGGGTGCAAGTGACTTGGTAGTATTTATACTCAGGCTGCTCTCATGCGATTAGTCTTGGTGGTGGGAGGGGGTTAGCCATTCTGAAGATGTTCACCGCAGTTGTGAAAGAAACGTCTGGACTGGAAAACTCCAGCAGACCATGACTTCTCAGCCCGAAATATTCTTCTAGTTATAATTTGGACTCCGCCTGTGAAAGCTTATGACTACTGATTCACAGGAACTTACAATTTTAATATTTTCGTACATCAATTGCTGTTGTACAAGTCATCAGCATTCATTCATTTTCTCTCAAGATACATAGATTATGATGCACAACATATATTGCTAACATCTCGGATTGGCATGTAAACAGCCTTGTGCTCCACATCATGGACTATTGGGTAAGATACTCCATCAATTACAGTGGAACCTCACCTATACGTTTTCCAAGGGAGGCTACTAAAATAATGTAGAAATGAGAAAACGTGTAACTGATTTTCTCTTCTGGTATGGACCTCATCCAGAATTTTTAATTTTTTTACCAATTTTTCTTCCCTGCTTGTTGATATTCACACATGTTTCTTCTCCTGTTTGTAACTCGAAACTCTACATAAAATAGAGAAGTGACTGTTGGAACAATAAGTGTCAATGAAAACCGCAAACCAGGCAATTCCAAGGTTATACACAGCAAGCATACCACCACACATTTTTTTTAAAAACGTATAAGTGGGTACATTTTGTGTATAGGGATCACAAAAAGACACACATTCCCGAGAAAACGTATAATTGAGCAAAATGTTAATGGAGAACGACTAGTCCCTAAAAGTTTAGCATATATGTGCGAAAAAAATGTAGAAGTGAATAACCTATAAGCAGTGGCGGCTCGTGCCTAAAACAAGTAGCGTGCTGCACGGGGAAAAAAAAATGCATGCAACTCACCTAGTTTCGAAAAATGAAGTCCATACGCCGATGTTTCTTCATGCAGAATTTGTCCATCACTCTGACGTTGAAATCCCTGATATTTGTAACGAATTTCTTCTCTATGGATAGCATGGCCAGAGAGGTAAGGCGATCCTGACACATGGTGTTCCTCAGAAAGGTTTTTATCCTCTTCAAAGAGGAGAAACATCGTTCTGGTTCTGCAGTTGACATGGGAATAGTCACAACAATTCTTAAAACCTTTGTCACTTCACTAAAAGTTTTTTGCAGATTATTTTTTAGTGTCAACTACAAGAGTGGAAGAGCACCTTCTACTTTCCTGAATTCCGGATGCTCATATAAAATGCTAAGTTCGGTTCGGAGCTTGTTTTTGTCGAGATCTTTATATCGATCACAGACAATGCCGAGTTCTGTTTCAGGAAAAACTTGAGAAAATAATTCAAAGTTTTTTGCATCCAATAGTTTTGCAGCATCAAGATGTTCTGTGGACTCAAAGCGGCTGTGTACCTCCGATATTATTCGGTCACATACTTCCTTGGCATCTACTCCTAAGTTAGTTTCCCTATGACGTCTTTTTGTAACGTGGACGTTAGATGTCTGAATCTGGTGTGCTATATCATCCGTTCTACTTCGCACGGCATCAATTGCTTTGGCAAAAGATTGGACTGCATTTTTTGCCTTCACTGCATCCATCTGTCTTGCTTGTAGCTGATTATACAAAATGTCTACATGTGGCATTATTTTCTGAAAAAAGGCAAGCCAGAAATTAAATTCTCCATCCTCCAAATTATGCCGCAGGCCACGAGCTTCTTGCACTGTCCTATCTGATAAAGATTGTTCTAATTCGTCAAAACAATCGATCAGAGATTCTCTGTGTTCATATACGGTGTTAACAGTCCTAGACTTGAAATTCCATCTTGTTGCAGATCCTCGAGGAACTCTTCGAGCAACAGTTGCTTCCAATGCTGCTAAACGCTGTGGAGATCTTGAAAAAAATGCTGGAAAAGCTGAGAGACTGCAGAAGAATATTCTGGCGGACTGATTTTGAGAAGCTGCTTTCTCCATAACCAGATTTAATTGATGGGCGTAACAATGTACATACTGTGCGAGAGGATAGTGTTCTTTCACCTTGATCTGCACGCCTCCTGTGTTACCGCTCATTACAGACGCACCGTCATAAGTCTGGGCGATGATTTTATGGCGATCATCCTTAAAAAGGGTGTCCACTTCTTTCAAAATACAACCGGCAATAGAATTAGCGGTCTGATCAGATGGATTAAAAAATCCCCAAAACCGTTCATAAATAAAGCCGTTTCTTTCATATCTAAAAATTAATGCCAACTGAATTTTTTCAGTAATATCAGTGGTTTCGTCTGCCATGATAGCAACATAGGCTGCCTCCTTCATTTCTCTTTCAATTTCTTCGTGGCACACTTCCAACATGCAATCAAGTAGTTCATTCTGGATGGTCTTAGATAATCCTTTGAACACCTTATTGCTTTCGGTATGCTCTTTCATCGCACTGTCTATACTGCCCAATAGATTTATAAGGCCTAAAAACACGCCGGGATTATCTGACGTTTCCATCTCATCATGTCCACGCAAAGCAAGCTCAAAGGCCCCACAAAATTTGATGCAGTCTATTATCCTGGATAATATGTATCTATTTTTCTCAACCTGTTCATTATGTTTTTGTGTAGCATCTTGATATGCCCTGCTTAGCTGCGTTGCAATATTTACACCTCCAAGCATTGAGAAGTCAAGCGAGTTTTTCATATGCTTCTTGCTATTTGAATGTTTTTTTATATATTCATTAACATGACCTAGATCTTTAACACCAGTCGTAGACCACGAATCTGTACTTCCAAACAAGAGGCAAGGAAAGCAAAAGAGCGCGTTTCTGATTTCACAACCACAGATCCAGTCACTGTTGTCATATATATTTGTGTTAAACTTTCTTGTGTAAATAGAATTTTTACTTCCTTTTGCTTTCTGTTCAATTTTTAGATCAGGAGTAGGTCGCCCTAAATTTTTTATCCTGATCTTTTCATCTAACGATCGCCTTGAAAAGGGAGTTTTTAACAGCTCATCAGCTATATTCATTATGTATGACTAAAGTTTTCTTACCTATGAAAGTAACACAAACCTACACTGAATGATACTGAAATATAATAAAGTGCGATCACAGTTGGAAATAAACTGAAAACTGATACTGAATAACATTTACACAACAGAACACTTTGTTTCAATGTGATACACGTGGGCCTGTTAGATTTCACATTTGCGGAAGTAACACATTGCGCCAATATGAACTTATGGTTACCAATGTTAACAAACAATATAACAAACAATGTTCTGTACGTTCCAATGTGAATAAGGTATGGAGATAATAGTCCTTTTATGGCTCAGTTTGTATCACAAAGATATAATTAGTTATTATAACTAAAATAAAACGTTGTAATACGCTTTAATTAATTTCACTAAATTCTGATGTTTAGTGTGGCACTTAGGTGAGTGTGGCAGGGCTGTTTCGTCTGCTGCCAAAACGATTATAAGGAAAAGAACTAACACTCGTAGCGATTTCATTGATTCCGTGCTTTAGCCAAACGCAGCACGTAGCAGTGCGAAAACGAGGTGACATCGACCGTCAGGGGGGGTAAGAGGGGAAGGTTCTACGCAAGCGCAATATTCACCTACCGTGCTTGATCGCTTTGAGCACGTGGATGCATTCCATTAGCTAAACTTGCGTGTTTACCTTGCTTCGAGAGTTCGTCATTGGCAGTGCTGCCTTTCTTATTACTACCATAATGTGTTATGTTTGTTACATGGTCCTTCAGCATGTCTGTTATGTAATTTAGAAGAAAAAAAAGTAGCGTGCTGCAGCTCTTCAGCACGTAAGGACGAGCCGCCCCTGCCTATAAGCAAGTTTCAACTATTTCTGTAGCAACGCCTCATCGCATATTTGTATTTCACGCATTATTGAAAATTCAACTTTTTTTTTTTTTTTTTTTTTTTTTTCAAAAACTGTCTTGTCTTTCTTTTTCACACTGTGTAAAACAGGTTTCATGGGTCCTTGATTAATTGCTTGCACAAGTTCGACAACTTTCAGGGCTCAAGGCATTCCAGTGTTTCCAAATATGTGTTAATGTAGATATATCTACAAAGTTCTTCTGTATGTATTGCAAATCTTCATGCAATCCATTTGAAGCAAGAGATTTTACAATCTTGATTGAAGAGCATGCACTATCATCAAAGGCATTAATTACGAGGGACATACTGAAAGTCAAGAGCAACCCATTGTAAAAATTTCAATTTCAACAATGTAACGAAACGAATTGCAGGATCGTAATCTACAGACTTTAAGCCACATGTTGACATATTGTGACGTCATTAGCTTCTATCACGTGACCTCAGACGGTGTTTGAAAAATGGCTGACATTGATGTTTCGTTTCGACAGCGTGCTGTCATTGAATTCCTTGTGAAAGAAGGAAAATCTGCTCCTGAAATTCATCTCAGACTTCAACGTGCATATGGAGGTGTCTGCATGGGTGCCAGCAGTGTTAGAAGATGGGTGAAACATTTCAAAGATGGAAACACGAGTCTGCAAAATGCGCCTCGTAGCAGGCGTCCTCGAACTGCCTCTACAGAACGCAACAAGGAAAGAGTTGATGAGCTCATTACAGGAGATAGGCGTTTCACTGTGAATGAAATTGCTGCGCAACTTGGAATAGGACATAGTGCAGTGCAAGAAATGATCCACAGCTTGGGTTATCGAAAGGTTTGTGTCCGTTGGGTCCCCCGTTTATTGACTGAAGACCACAAACTTCAGAGAAGAACCATTGCACAGAACCTTCTTCAGAGATTTCATAATGAAGGTGATGAATTTTTGACGTGTATTGTGACTGGAGATGAGAGCTGGTTCCATCACTATGAGCCAGAAACGAAACGTCAGAGTGCGGAATGACACCACTTGAACTCACCATCGAAGAAGAAAGCGAAGACAGTGCAGTCTGTAGGAAAAGTTATGGGAAGTGTCTTTTGGGATGCACAAGGTTGCATTCTGGTTGACTTTCTTGAACCTGGACAAACCATAAATTCTGCCCGCTACATCAAGACACTTCTGAAGCTACGTCGGGCTTTGCGTGATAAACGCCCTGGAAAGAGGATCATCCTTCAACAGGATAATGCGCGTCCACATACTGCCCGTGCCACTATGGAGAAGATGAGGGCATTAGGGTGGGAAACTCTTCCACATCCTCCCTACAGTCCCGACTTGGCACCCTCCGACTACCATCATTTCGGTTCTGCGAAGGAGCAGATGCGTGGCCAACGCTACGAGACGCTGGAGGATATTCGGAAAGCAGTGCGTCAGGGTCTGCGGGCAGCTGGAACGGAGTTCTATCACAAGGGCATTTTCAAACTTGTAGAACGATGGGAAAAATGTGTGCAAAACAATGGAGACTACGTCGAAAAGTGAAAGAAAGTCTGTAGATTATGATGATGTATTTGGTTTGGCTTAAAAATAAATATTAAGATTGTAAAACAGTGTTGCTCATGACTTTCAGTATGCCCCTTGTATCTGTAAACAGTGGCGGCTCGTGGATTAAAAATGTAGGTGTTCACAAAATCAGCAATTTACCACCGCCGTCACCGCAACATCAAATCTAGTAATATTAGAAACAATGATAGTGCCTAATAACAAGAATTATAAATTTGTTACACAACTCGTCACCCGCCCAGTATTGTAAAGATGTTAAATTTCTTAGTCTCCGAGAGTTAACAGCAATATGAGGTGATGAAAGAGTGAACTCCTTTGATGCAGTTCATGTGAAGAATGGTATTTACAGTGAATAATATTTATATTGTTTAAATTACGCAATTAACGTCAAATTTATTTGAACAGAAATTCCATGCGCCGGTTTTTCAATTGTGCAAACGTTTCTATCACTCAGTGATTAAAGCATTTTATGCTGTTGACCAGTTTCTTCTCAATAGCAAGCATTGCCTGCGCTGAAAGTCGGAATTCACCCATTGAACTTCTAGTAAAGGTTTTAATTCTTTTTATTGTGGACAAGCATATTTCTAGTTCTGATGTAGTCATGGTCGTAATGATAACAATCTACAGTAGCTCGGTTAGTTGCGGAAAAGTTCCTTCGTTGAGGTTGTTTTCTGTTTTGAACTGCTTAACTCTCTCTTAAGAACCCTGCACCGTGCTCATTTCTGGCTGTAAAATTCCAAGCTCTTTTGTTGGCCGCGCAAGCGCAGAGCTGCTAAACGTTAGTAATACGCTAGCACCCGAGGCCTGTGCTACAAGCGTTGTTGTCACATACTCATGTTTTCGGTTGTGTTCAACCTGAAGAGCAGAGCGCGGTATATGTAAACAAGTGGCACTGGATAGTGCATTTTATTAAATGTTTCCTGAAAGAGAAAAAGGAGATCCACTAAGAAATTTTGGAGGTTCATGTGCTATTGTGCTCCTACACAGCAGCTGCCGCTGTCTGTAAAACTATTGTAACATACAGAATAGTAAACTGTGCATGGAGCCGATGTGTTACTACAAGGTTGTTAACATGCGGCACGTGCAGTCGCCACTGCAAGTTGGTCTCTACTCGGAAGGTATGCGCATGTGTCCCTACTTATTACTTTCTCTACACGTACTATGTACCTAGTGTATAGAGAAGGTATTGTATTGCACCCAAATATTTGATACCGAGATTTCACCGGAAATACAAGTTTTAGGACCCCTGAATACAAAAAATCATTTTAGAAAAATGTGCGTGTGTGTGTATCTGTGGGCAGTATAGCTCAAAAACGAAAAGTCCGTTAAATACCAAACTTTGATTTAAGGTTAGTATTTTCCAAGGATGTGACAAAGATTTTCAAGAAAATCCCCCACCCTCAACTACCCTTTACATGTAAAAATTTTCGAAAATTTTGATTTTCTCAAAAATGGCTCTAACGGTTTTGATTAAAATATCGTATATTAAAGATATTTATCTGGCAAACAAAATATATGTCTTAATTTTCTGGGAATAGCCTCTGAAGACAATTCTGGACGAATTTTACGGAATTTTGCATAACTGCTAAACCGTAAGAGATGGAGAAAAACTTACCACACAAAAAAATGTAGAGCACGTTAAAACACACAATTTATGTTATATATATATATTCGTGGAGTTGATCGATTTTGAGATATTCCTTGTTTTTGGTTTCAGCTTTGAAAAACTTATGCGTTTATCATACAGGAATTTGTCAACTCGTGTCCATACAAACAAAGGAAGTTCAGTCACATAGCAACCAGCTTTTGACAATCACTTTAACCTGCGATACTCTGTTATTTCGCATCTACTTACAAGGAAACAAGTAATAGAATATTTCTGTTAATTTTTATTCGATTAGCACTAAGCAAATATAAGCATAAGATTTGTAACAATAATTTGTTGCAGAGAACTAGAGAAAGCTATGTGAATGGAACACATCAGATTTTTTTTTTTTTTTTAAAGGGAAGTGCTATTCTGTTTTGTTTTTGTTTTTTTTCTGTTTTATGTATGGTGATTTATATTCTCTTTTTGTTTGCATAAGGGGAGGTCACTTGTGCTTATAAGTATTCTTTTTTATTTAGTACATAGGAAGAGAAGGTATTGCACTCATCCAAAAATTTAATACTCAGATTTCCCGGAAATAGACGTTTTCGAGTCTCCTGTATAAGAAAAAAAAGTTAAAAAAAGGTCTGTGTGAATAAATACCATACTTAAGTGTTTTAAGTTTAGTATCTTCCAAGGATTTGACAAAGATTTTCAAAAAATCGCTCCCCCCTTTACATGGAAGATTTTTTAAAATGTTCAATTTTCTCAAAACTACCTCTGAACTATTTTGATTGAAATGAAGTATATTAAAGATATTTACATAACAAATAAAGTGTACACCTTTACTTTGTTGGGATTAGTCTCACAAGTGCTAATCATTTTGAATGGCTTTTGCAACTGTAAAGTCTAAGATAGACAAAACATGTAGATCTTGTTAAAACATACAATTTATGTCCATTAGAGGTAACCATTTCCAAAATATTGCTTGTTATTGGGTTTAAAATGTCCAATATTTAGATTTTTGTCAAATGGGAAATTGTTATTCACCTTGGTGATGGAAACAGAAGGGAAACTCACCTAACAATGAGATTTGAGTGTCACTTTAAAACTAAACTCAACTCCGTGGCAACAGCCCAAACTTCAGTCACATCGCTACCCATTACAGGCATAATGGATGGGGTGCAGTATTGGAGGTTGGGACATCGTTAGCACCCTGAGTCCCTCCCAATCAGTTTGTGGTCTATGTCACTTGGAGCTGCTACTTTTACAAGCAGCTTCTCAATGGGCCACCCAGGGACCTCATGAGGCTGAGTGCACCCCAGACTAGGTCTCCCAGCATGAGAAAATGCTCATACTAGCCCTGGGAATCGAACCCAGACTTCCCAAGAGCTTACTTCCTTTTCACTTACAGAGAACTTAAGTATAAACTAATTCTTGTGAATTACTGTTTCTTCCACTAGCCGTGTGCAGGACAGGAGTTGGATAGGTAGTCAGACTGAAAAATTCAATGTCATAGCTGGGATTTGAACCACGGATCTCCCCAATCTCTAGACGTGTGTAGGACAGGAGTTGGATAGGTAGAGTCAGACTGAAACATTCAATGTCATAGCTGGGATTTGAACCACGGATCTCCTGGTCTCTAGCCGTGTGTAGGACAGGAGTTGGATAGGTAGAGTCAGACTGAAACATTCAGTGCCATCGCCGGGATTTGAACCACGAATCTCCAGGTCTCTAGCCGTGTGTAGCACAGGAGTTGGATAGGTAGAGTCAGACTGAAAAATTCAATGTCATAGCCAGGATTTGAACCACAGATCTCTCGGTCTCTAGCCATGTGTAGGACAGGAGTTGGATAGGTAGAGTCAGACTGAGAAATTCAATGCCATAGCCGGGATTTGAACCAGGGATCTGGGTTTTCTCCGGGTACTCCGGTTTCCCCCTCCATCGCATTCCACCGGTGCTCCATCATCATTCATGTATCACCAGTATCACTGCCTGCGGTGCCATTAGTAGTTAAAGCGGGCGTTAAACACTACTAAAAAAAAATCTACATTCCAGTAACCACTTTCCATGTCTTATCAGTCTCTTGCCACAAGATATATTTCCTCACGTTTACCTAGATGGCGCATACATCAAGCCGACTGGGACCTTTACTCCTGGTTGGCTGTCTTTTATTACAACGAGCACGACTCTGTTAATGTCTTAGTGGAGCACCTCACGAAAAATATTCTTGATGCTGCCGAGCAGTCTATTCCACGTTCGACGACCCAAACCAGTCGTCGATTTCCGGTACCTTGGTGGACTGATTTATGCCGGAATGCCATTCGTGCTTGCAGGCGTGCTCTCAGGATTTTCCAACGTCGCCCAACACTGGATAACCTGATTGAGCATAAAAAGATGCGTGCCAAATCTAGGCAGGTTGTTAAGGATAGCAAAAAGACATCACGGAGCAGTTTGTAGTGTCATTCAATCGACATACACCTTCCTCTATCGTATGGGATAAGTTAAGGCGCGTGGACGGAAAAACGACTCATACGTCAATCCCCGGTCTTAAAACAGCTGTAGGAGATGTTGATAAGCCTGACGTGGCCAACACTTTTGGCAGTGCTTGCGCTCAAGTGTCTAGTTCAGAGAATTATTCACCTGATTTTCTTCCCGTTAAGGCTCAGGTGGAATAGCAAGTTTTCAACTTTCGTTCTAAAAATCTTGAAGATTACAATCGACTCATCACTATGAGGGAGTTAGACAATGCACTATCATCTTCGCGAAACTCTGCACCAGGTCCTGATGGAACACACGTCCAAATGTTGCAACATCTCTCTCCTGGAGGTAAGGCCTTCCTACTCAAGGTCTATAATCGTGTTTGGGTTGACGCTACTTTTCCAGAAAAGTGGCGAGAGGCCACGATCGTACCTATTTTGAAAGCTGGAAAGGGCCGTTTTCTTCCATCCAGCTACCGTCCAATTTCCCTCACCAGTTGCGTTTGCAAGGTGATGGAACGCATGATCAATGGACGGTTGATATGCTGGCTGGAAACTCATAACCTACTGACCAACACCCAGTGCGGTTTTCGATGACGTCGTTCAGCAGCTGACCATTTTGTCTCGATTTCGACACAGATAATGAATGGATTCATGAAGAACTGTCAAACCGTTGGGGTGTTCTTTGACCTCGAAAAGGCTTATGATACGTGTTGGCGGGCAGGAATAATACGTTTCTTATACAACTGGAACATACGTGGACGCCTTCCGTTATTTATTCAAGAGTTTATGAGGGACCGCGTTTTCCGAATAAGGGTCAGCTCGGTCCACAAACTCGGAGTTTTGACTCTGCATGGCTGTTCAAATGACTGAGATTCAATAAAGCCATGTTGTGTGTCCACAAACTCAGAGTATTGACTCTGCATGGCTGTTCAAATGACTGAGATTCAATAAAGCCATGCTGTGTGTCCACAAACTCAGAGTATTGACTCTGCATGGCTGTGCAAATGACTGAGATTCAATAAAGCCATGTTGTGTGTCCACAAACTTGGAGCATTGACTGCACGGCTGTGCAAATGTCCGAGATTCAATAAAGCCATGTTGTGTGTCAACAAACTTGGAGTATTGACTCTGCATGGCTTGCAAATGACCGAGATTCAATAAAGCCATATAGTGTGTCCACAAAATCGGAGTATGGACTCTGCATGACTGTGCAAATGACCGAGATTCAATAAAGCCATGTTGTGTGTCCACAAACTCGGAGCACTGACTGCATGGCTTGCAAATGACCGACATTCAATAAAGCCATGTTGTTTGTCCACAAACGCGGAGTATTGACTCAGCATGGCTGTGCAAATGACCGAGATTCAATAAAGCCATGTTGTGTGTCCACAAACTCGGAGTATTGACTGCATCGCTGTGCAATTGACCGAGATTCAATAAAGCCATGTTGTGTGTCCACAAACTCGGAGCATTGACTGCATGGCTCGCAAATGACTGAGATTCCATAAAGCCATGTTGTGTGTCCACAAACTCGGAGTATTGACTCTGCATGACTGTGCAAATGATCGAGATTCAATAAAGCCATGTTGTGTGTCCACAAACTCGGAGTATTGACTGCATGGCTCGTAAATGACCGAGATTCAATAAAGCCATGTTGTGTGTCCACAAACTCGGAGTATTGACTCTGCATGACTGTGCAAATGACTGCGATTCAGTAAAGCCATGTTTTGTGTCCACAAACTTGCAGTATTAACTCTGCATGACTGTGCAAATGACCGAGATTCAATAAAACCATGTTGTGTGTCCACAAACTCGGAGTAATGACTCTGCATGCCTGTGCAAATAACCGAGATTATATAACGCTATGTTCTGTGTCCACAAACTCGGAGTATTGACTCTGCATGGCTGTGCAAATGACTTGAGATTCAATAAAGTCATGTTGTGTGTCGACAGACTCGGAGTATTGACTCTGCACGACTGTGCAAGTGACCGAGATTCAATAATGCCATGGTGGCTGTCCACAATCTCGGAGTATTGACTCTGCATGTCTGTGCAAATGACCGAGATTCAATAAAGCCATGTTGTGTGTCCACAAATTTGGAGCATTGCCTGCATGGCTGTGCAAATGACTGAGATGCAATAAAGCCATGTTTTGTGTCCACAAACCTGGAGTATTGACTCTGCATGACTGTGCAAGTGACCGAGATTCAATAAAGCCATGTTGTGTGTACACAAACTCGGAGTATTGATTCTGCATGGCTGTGCAATTGAGTGAGATTCAATAAAGCCATGATGTGTGTCCACAAACTTGCAGTATTGACTCTGCATGACTGTGCAAGTGACCGACATTCATTAAAGCCATGTTGTGTGTCCACAAACTCGGAGCATTGACTGCATGGTGTGCAAATGACCGAGATTCAATAAAGCCATGTTGTGTGTCCACAAACTCGGAGTATTGAGTCTGCATGGCTGTGCAAATGACCGAGATTCCATAAAGCCATATTGTGTGTCCACAAACTCGGAGTATTGACTCTGCATGGCTGTTCAAATGACTGAGATTCAATAAAGCCATGTTGTGTGTCCACAAACTCGGAGTATTGACGCTGCATGGCTGTGCAAATGACTGAGATTCAATAAAGCCATGTTGTGTGTCCACAAACTTGGAGCATTGACTACATGGCTGTGCAAATGTCCGAGATTCAATAAAGCCATGTTGTGTGTCCACAAACTTGGAGTATTGACTCTGCATGGCCTGCAAATGACCAAGATTCAATATAGCCATGTAGTGTGTCCACAAAATCGAAGTATGGACTCTGCATGACTGTGCAAATGACCGAGATTCAATAAAGCCATGTTGTGTGTCCACAAACTCGGAGCACTGACTGCATGGCTTGCAAATGACCGAGATTCAATAAAGCCATGTTGTTTGTCCACAAACGCGGAGTATTGACTCTGCATGGCTGTGCAAATGACCGAGATTCAATAAAGCCATGTTGTGTGTCCACAAACTCGGAGTATTGACTGTGCATGGCTATGCAAATGACTGAGATTCAATAAAGCCATGTTGTGTGTCCACAAACGCGGAGTTTTGACTCTGCGTGGCTGTGCAAGTGACCGAGATTCATTAAAGCCATGTTGTGTGTCCACAAACTTGGAGTATTGATTCTGCATGACTTTTTTGACTGAATCATCTCTAGCCACTTTCATTCCATGTCTCAAGTTGACTGTAAGAGAGACATGCTGTACTTAACCAATAAATTGTTAGTGAAGGACTTGAAACGTTCACGGTGCTGGTTACTAATGTTTTCTTCTCAGGAGTTCAGCCAGGCAAGTGTTGAATTAATTTCCAAGCTTTCAATGATGTACTCTGTTGCCATCGGCAGGGAACTGAGAGAAGTTTCTGTGGCGGTGGTAATTATAGCTGTAGGGGAAAGCTGAAGGATTGTCTCTTGCGCTGTCTTTGGTCAGCACTGACCAATGGGGGTTGAGGAGGATGGGACAAGTGGTTATGTAGCCATGTTTTACTTATTTTCAGACCTTCGGCTTTGTTAAGATTATTTTTGTTTGTTTTTATGTATATTGTTTTTTGTGTCAGTCTGTCATAATATTCAGTAGATTTTTCTGTTGTTTTGGTGGATGAAAAATTGATTTTATGGCTAGTATCATAAGTATGTTGTGCCATCGCAGATTTTTCTGGGTAGCTCAACCTGATGCAGCGTTGTGTTCTTTGGTGCACTCTTTTACAGTCCTCCCTGTCTGGCCGATGTAAATTTTTTGTCATTCGCAGAGGGTTTTGTAAATACCAGCAGTAGGGAGGCCCAGATGTTCAGCAGGGGGCTTAAAAGCTGTTCTGATGTATCCAAAAAAAGCATTTTCAGAAAAAGGTCTGCATGTGTGTTTGTAAACACGATAACTCAAAACGGAAAGTCGGTAAAATACCAAGCTTGGTATTTAAGTTTAGTATTTTACAGAGATGCGACACTAAGATTTTGTGAAAAATCCTCCCACACCAAACTACCCTTTACATGGAACTTTTTTCGAAAATTTTGATTATCTCAAAGTGGCTCTAAATATTTTGATTAAAATATTGTATATTAAAGATATTTACCTGACAAATAACATGTTTATCTTGAATTTTCTGGGAATAGCCTCGGAAGACTGCTTTATTTTGGATGAATTTTACGGAATTTAGCATAAGAGATGGGCCAAAACTTACCACACAAAAAATGTAGAGCACGTTAAAATACACAATTTATGTTGCATACATTTTTTTCATGGAGTTGATCGTTTTTGAGATATTCCTTGTTTTTGATTGGAATTTGTCAACTTGTGTCCATACAAAGGCACTTCAGTCACATAGCAACCAGCTTTTGACTATCACTTTGACCTGTGGTACTCCCTTATTTCACTTCTGCTTACAAGGAAGCAAGTAATAAGACCGTTTTGGCTAATTTTTTCTCGATTAACATGAAGTAAATAGAAGAATAAGCTTTTTAACAATAATTTGTTGCAGAGGTGTAGTGAATGGAACACACAAGATTTTTTGACATTGTTCAGGCATTGGTCATAGCAGGGAATCAAGTTTTTTTGTATGCTCTCTTCAAAGAAAGCTGCTGCCAGTGAAAATAGCGATGCTGAACACACTGCTTTGCATCATCACCACTTTCAAAGTGGCTTCCTCTGAACCTGAAGTGATAGTGGGACTGAAGCTGTACACTGGGTGATTGAACTGCTCTTAGCCAAATTGTGTGACATCAACATGCATTGTAATGTAGCTGCACAAGTAGGGTCGCCTACAGAATTTAAAGTAATCTCCCAGCTACCGGAACTGAAATTAAATCTCTTGGGTTTATGTAATATCTCCTTATTGATTTATTATTATTATTATTATTATTTTTACTATTTTTTTTTTTTTATTTAACATCTAAGGTCATATTGGAGTTTTGCACTTAAAACAACTTGTCTTTAGGTTCTTTTTTTTCACGTTTGGTTTAAATCATTTTATTTTCCTCATAAACACACACTCATTCACTCTCACATACAAACTTCCAGAATCTGTGGGGGATAGGGAATAATTCTGGCTAAAGGAAAATTCCCCGCCCCAGCTGGGAATTGAATCCGGGATCTCTAGGTGAGAAGTCACCTCGCTGACCACTCGACCACAGAGGCAGTCTATTATTATTATTATTATTATTATTATTATTATTATTATTATTGTTGTTGTTGTTGTTGTTGTTACTGTTATTTATATACTTTTATAAAATGGAAGTATTTCATCTTTTATATGTTAGAGTTAGCAGTGCATAGGAGGAAAGAGCAGTGTTCTGATTTGTGTTCCAACAGTGTTGAAGTCGGGAGTGAGAAGGGAAACCAATTTTTCCATCAACATTAAGTCATCGGGTCATTCTATATTTACAAATAGAAATCGCAAAATCAGTAATTATTACCAGTTTGAGGTCTTTGAATTGAGGACTTTGACTTAGTCATAAGTTGGTTTTTGTAGTGGCAAGTTCATCAGGAGTAGAAATGAAATATTGTTGCTCATTTAACAATGCCTGGAAAGGTTAATATGACTTTTTTTTTTTCAATTTTTCTATCTTTACTGTTATTTCTAATTTTTTCCTGGAATCCAGAGTTCAGAAGTTTGTAAACCTAAACACAGCCTTCACCGAGTATTCCAAGCCTTCTGTTTTGAATTGCACACTGAAGATTTCTTAATCCTTCACAGTATCCTACCACTTTGATGGTTGCATTTCTGTGAAGGAACCCAACAAGCAGAATGCCCCATCTGTCCCAGAACACAGTGCATATGATTTTTTGTGCTAACAATGTTGTTTTGAATTTTTGTCATTTGGGGGATCCCGTGTGCCTCCACTGTATCGAATGTTGTTTTACTTCTGGAGCGACATGACAAACTCAAGTTTCATCACTGGTCACTATCCTGCTTAAGAGTTCATCTCTGCTGTCACTGTATCAGGTAAGAAATGTTAAAGCACCGTCAAGTCGCTTCATTTTGTGGTTATCCGTAAGCATCTTTGGAACCCAACGGGAACACAGTTTACAATAATTTAAGCGCTTTGTGACAATCTTGTGTAAAACAGTTCCTGAACCTTTTTGATAGTCATCACAAATCGTTCTTATTGTGAAATGTGTGTTTTCACTAATTGCCTCATTCACTTGTTCAACCAAAACCATCAGTGACAACAGAAAGCTGCCCATTCCGTGCATCATAATGAACATTGGACCGTCCATCATTGAATTGCCTAACCCACTTGCTCACCATTGTACCTGTCATTACATTTTCACTGTAAATCTCTACAATGAATTTCATCTGGCTTGACATTCCTTGCATTCAAAAACAGTATTACACAACACATTTCACTCTTGGCAGGAGCAGAAATTGTCTTAAACATTTTGAACGATCACTAACAACTGTAAAGATAATATGATCTGGTTGTAATGGTGTAAGTGGATAGATAATGAACCAGATAGAAAAGTGCTTATGCGTGAAACTGTGATGCTAGCATACTTGTGCTTAATTTTCTGGACGCACCTCGTGCAATTTAAATGGTATGAGTATCCAAGGGTCCAGCCCTGGACATTGCATTGAATTTTTCATGTGTGTATCGACTAGCCATTTCTTAATTTGTAGGAGATGAGTGGAGGATGTGGGACATACTTCATAATGTAAAGTAGAGTACCTCAGGTAAGCGATCTGGGCCCATTACTCTACATATTATATACACATATGATCTCCCTAAAACTTTGTGCGAAAACAATAATGTATGTGGATGACACAACAGTTAGGGTAAAAGCACTAGGTAACTAGGACTGATACACAAAATGGCAAAAGCAATAACTGCATTAAAAATTGTTTAATACATTGAAGCCCAAGCCCAAGTATAGCTCGGGCCGTGCAAAATGTTCATGAGGCCCTCACCTGAGTATACCTCGGGCAGGTATTTCTAACGCTTTTAATACAATTCCATGCCTTAACTCGGTCTTGGGCTATGCAGCAAAGAACATACATCAATTATCGTTTGGTTGTCTGACTTGTGCTACCATCTGTCCTTGCTTTAGTCAACTATTAGGAAATTTAGGAGAGTTGGTAATATTGGTTGCTCGCAGGTAGTCCTGCCATTTTCCTTGAAGGTGGTGATTATTTGTTATATTTTGTGTTGTTAAATGTTAAAATGCTGCATTTTCCTTGACTTCTGTGAACTGAAGCAGAAATTCAGTGTGCAAATGAAGCTCTGGAAAATTCTGATTCAGAGGGAGAGATTTCGAACTTTCAACAAATGGAGTGTAAGCTGCTTTACGCAGTCTTTTTTAAACTCATATTTGATACTTGTTATAAATTTAAAATAAAATATTAATATGGGAGTTATAACTATTTTCTTACTTGTTGAGAAATCCTTGAATACCATACTTCTAGATTGTCCCAATACTTTTTGGCAGATTTGATTGATGTACTGTAAATAATAACTCAAAGTAGGTGTAAAAACCCTGGGTTTCTTGGCCCTTCAACTAAAGAAACGCCCATGCTTAAATGTGTTAACAGCAATGAGCTAAAATTGACATCTAAAAAGTGACTCCGCCATGGTCGAGTGGTTAGGCCACTCACCTAGGCAACCCAGGTTCGATCACAAGCAACTGCATGTAGATTTGTGGTAGAAAAAGTGGCACAGGGTTCTCCAGTTTCCCCTGCCATCACATTCCAGCAGTTCTCCATCTTCATTCCAGAGTCATCTGCTGCGGTGCTACGAGGGTGATTCAAATATAAACAGTAATTGTTGCATATCAGGAAGGAAGCAGGTCAATGTGTTAGGGAGGGGGAACTAGCTTTGTTAGCCGCTTAGCTAGGTTCTGGTGTCAGTACAGCCATGAGTGAGCAAGAAGTCCCTTTGTTGTGCAACACATTATCAACTTTAACCGAGGAATGGGTTAAACCTTTGGAGATTATAACTCGTTTAAGGGCACAGTTTGGGGGCAATACACTGTTGCAGAATCGAGTGTTTACTTGGGCCAGACAATTTGTGGAAAACAAAGGTCATGCTTGACGCCCAAGGTCAACTCTCACAGATTTTGACTACAGAGGAGTTTTGCTGGTTGATTTTCTACATGATCGACGTACAGTGACTGCAGCTTACTATTGCCAATTGTTAAGGTCTGTAAAAGCTGCCTACCGAAGTAAAAGACGTTGTATGCCCATCAGAGATGTCATCTCTTACAAGACAATGCTACGCTTCACACCGCCACCTCCCTATAGTCCACACTTGTTACTCCTGACTATTTTTTGTTTGCATCCATGAAAGAATTGTTTGGAGGGAAACATTTTGAAAACACTCAATTGGTTGGCCACACGCCCTCAAACTTTTTTTGAAGACTATGATGAGAAATGCTGATGAAGTCACTTGTGTATATATTTAATCAATAAATATTTTTAGCAAAATCACCTTTTGTATTTGAATCACCCTTGTACAAGTATTAAAGGCAGGTGTCAAAAAAAAAAAAAAATAAAATCTAAAACTTCTTTTATGCAATTCAAAACACAAACAAAAATAGACAACATGACATCTGTAACCAGTATAAGCTCTGCAAAATACAAGGAATTTATGTAAACAATCACTTAAAATGGCAGGAATACATACAATACATAGCTAAAAGATTAAATTGTGCCTGTTTTACTATGCACTGTCTTTCCCATATTTACAAAGTAGTGTTGTGCATTTTAGCAACTTCCACTCTGTTGTGACTTGAGGAATAATTTCCTGACCTCATACGACTGGCTGGGAAATGATTTTCAAATATCAAAAGAAAATAATCCATACAATATCACACACAGGTCCAAAAGAATATATTAAAAATCTTAAAATGCTAATTTTCCCATCATAATACATACAAAGGATTTGCAAATAAACTCATGTAAATTTTGATAATGTAAACAGTACTAAAAATTACATGACTATAAAACCAGAACAAAGGGCTACTTAAAAGCTCCAGAATATAGACTAATACTATACGGAAAAAAAAAAAAAAAAAAAAAAAAACACAATATAGGAATAAAGATGTATAATAAATTACCTATCAAACTAAGAGAAATAAAAAATCTGATATGTACCATTTGCATGACTTTCTCTACATATCTGCAACAAATTATTCTTAAAACTTATACTCCTATTTACTTCATGCTAATCAGCAAAAATAAGCAGAAATAGTCTTTATTGCTTGCTTCCTTGTAAGTAGAAGCGAAATAAGGGAGTACCATAGGTTAAAGTGATAGTCAAGAGCTGGTTGCTATGTGACTGAAGTTCCTTTGTTTGTATGGACAGCAGTGTACAAATTCCTGTATCAGAAAAGTAACAATTTTTCAAAGCAGAAACCAAAAACAAGCAATGTCTCAAAAATGATGAACGCCACGAAAAAAATGAATATAACATAAATTGGGTGCTTTAACGTGCTCTACATTTTTCGTGTAGTAAGTTTCTGTCCATCTCTTACGGTTTAGCAATTATTCAAAATTCCGCAAAATTCATCCAGAATAAAGTACTCTTCAGAGGCTATTCCCAGAAAATTCAAGATATGCATTCCATTAGCCACACACACGCACGCACACTCTATCTCTTCTGAAAATGCTTTTTACTTTCTCTATACATACTATGTACCTACATAGTGTATAGAGAAGGTATTGTCATGTACCCAAAAATTCGATACCGAGATTTCACCAGAAATACATGTTTTGGGACACCCAGAATCCAAAAAAAACATTTATAGAAAAATGTCCCTTGTGTCTATCTGTCTGTGTGTGTATGTATGTGTGTGTGTGTGTGTGTGTGTCTGTGGGCTACTTAGCTCCAAAACAAAAAGACTGTTAAATACCAAACTTGGTAATTAAGTTCAGCATCTTCCAAGGATGCAACATGAAGATTTTTTAGAAAATCCCCCATCCCCAGCTACCTTTACATGGAAAAGTGTTCGAAAATTTTGATTTTCTGAAAAATGGCTCTAACAATTTTGATTAAAATATCTTATATTAAAGATACATACCTGACAAATAAAATGTATATCTTGAATTTTCTGGGAATAGCCTCTGAATACTATATTCTGGATGAATTTTATGCAATTTTGCATAACTGGCAAAGTGTAAGAGATAGACAAAAACTTACTTAAAAGAAAAGGTAGGCCACGTTAAAATATACAATTTAAGGTGTATACATTTTTTTTCGTAGAGTGGATCGCTTTTGAGATATTCCTTGTTATTCATTTCAGCTTTAAAAACATACTTTTCTCATTCAGGAATTTGTCATCCATACAAACAAAGGAACTCAGTCACATAGCAACCAGCATTTGGCTATTACTTTAACCTATAGTACTCCTTTATTTCGCTTCTACTTACAAGGAAGCAAGTAATAATGCTATTTCTGGTAATTTTTTCTTGATTAGCATCAAGTAAATAGAAGCATTAGCTTTTTAACAATAATTTGTTGCAGAGATGTAGAGAAAGTCATGTGAATGCAAAACATCACATTTTTTGGGATACAGGGGACCGTAAAACATATATTTCCGGTGAAATCTCCATATCAAGTTTTTGAGTGGCGTGCAATACCTTCTCTATACACTATGTATATAGTACATGAAGAGAAGTAAAAAGACAGGTTGGAAAATTTTGAATTGAAAAAGAATACAACAATTAGCAATAAAATAGAAATAAACAAATTAAAGCAACCTTTTAGGAGTGGTAATCGATAAACAACCAAGTGGAAAGCCTACATAACACATATCAATAAAAGAAGAAATATATGTAAGAAACAAGCTAGTAATATTATGGATAAATAAACTTAAGCAGATCTACTACACTTTAATTAATTCATGCACAAAATATGGAACTACTCTTTTTTTAAATACAGTTCCAGAGTCTGATCGGGACTCTGGCGCTGTATACCCTACTTTTTATTTACCTAATTTGTTTACTTTGATTACTGTATGATTACTGAATTTCTGTTTTACTTTTTACACAAACATATAACACCCATGCCCAAGGCGGGACTCGAACCCATGATCCCCTGCACTGCGAAACACCAAAGCGAGACGCTTTGGTGAGCGCAGCCATGGGGACCGGCCTTTTAGGAAATAGCAGACAAAGAAAGTATTTATTTTGGAAAAAAAAAAAACACTCAGAATTATACAGAAAATAGATAAACAGCATTCATGTAGACAAATTTTTAAAAAGCATAATATTTTAAATATATATATTATTTTGTTTGATAAAGAGGAGCCAAAAAATAACAATAATCATAAGTATTGCTTAAGGGCAGTCTAAATGGGATTTTCATAATTTTTACCATTTTCGTGTTTTAATTGCATATGAATATTTAAAATTTCCCGCTTATTTTGGTATATCGTTCAGCGAGGTACGCTAATTGTAAATAGTTTAAAAATAATCCTGTGCAGTACTTTTTTTAAAAATATTCTGGTACATTCACTACGTAAAACATGAAAAACTTTGTAAATGTTGGTGTAAGAAAATTGTGATGGGAAAGTTTTAATTTAACTATTGGCAACATTGGTAGTCCTCTCATATTTCATTCATGTGAGAGTTTCGAAGTACTGGCAAGTTTATTTTACATGTTTTATTAATGAGCAACATTTTGTATACAAATGTTCCTTTATCTCAGAAACTAATTGACATTAAGGGCTGTTATTTTATTCTAAATACACTTTATTGTAACAAAAACCTTGTTATGTATATGAATTATTTTTTTAAAATTTAAAAATTATAATTTTTCAAGAAAATTGTAAGAGCTTTATAAAGAAAAAGTATACCTTTTCTTCTAATGAACAAAAGTATTCTATTTTTACTTTCTCTACACATACTATGTACATAGTGTATAGAAAAGGTATTGTATTCCACCCGAAAATTCGATACTGAAATTTCACTGGAAAAAAAAATGTTTTGGGTCCCCCTGAATCCAAAAAAAGCATTTTCAGAAGAAGGTCAGTGTGTGTGCATGTGTGTGCCTGTGGACAGCATTGCTCAAAAATGAGAAGACCGTTAAATACCAAACTTGGTACTTAAGTTTGGTATCTTCCAAGGATGTGACACAAAGATTTTCAAGAAAATTCCCCCACCCCCAACTACCCTTTTCATGGAACTTTTTTTCAAAAATTTTGATTTTCTCAAGAATGACTCTAATGATTTTGATTAAAATATTGTATATTAAAGATATTTGCCTCACAAATAAAATGTATATCTTGAATTTTCTGGGAATAGCCTCTGAAGATTATTTTATTTTGGATGAATTCTATGGAATTTTGCATAATTGCTCAACCGTAAGAGATGAACAAAAACTTACCACACAAAAAATGTAGAGCACATTAAAACACACAATTTATGTCACATACAGTTTTTTCGTGGAGTTGATCGTTTTTGAGATATCCAATGGTTTTGTTTTCAGCTTTGAAAAACTTATACTTTTCTCACACAGGAATTTGTCTACTCCTGTCCATACAAACAAAGGAACTTCAGTCACATAGCAACCAGCTTTTAACTATCACTTTAACCTATGGTACTCCCTTATTTCGCTTCTACTTACAAGGAAGCAAGTAATAAGACTATATCTGCTAATTTTTTATCGATTGGCATGAAGTAAATAGAAGAATAAGCTTTTTAACAATAATTTGTTGCAGAGATGTAGAGAAAGCCATGTGAATGGAACCATCAGATTTTTCATCAATCAACTGCAAAGGAATTGCTAAATATACCTTGAAAATGTTAGCTCATTATATTAAATTTTTGCTGAGATAATGGATCAAAATTTAACATTGGCAAGACTCTCCTCAAGAGGCAATACACTTAAGGGTACCTTAAACAATCGAGATGTAAAAAGTATGGTGAAACTACTATTTAATAAGTTACTTTAAAAAATAAAAATCATTAAAAACAAGAGAATATTAAAATTTGTAAAACAATATTTATTTAAAAAATGCATTTTATAGCCTAGAAAAACATAAATTAAGTACTACTAGATAAGAACAATTTTATGAAAGGGTGTTTTGGAACAGTGATACATATGAATAGAATATTTTTGAGTTGGGTTTGTAACACTTAAGTATCACTGACATATAATTTTTCCAGACCGCTTTCGAAGCCGTGTGGGAATCATTGTCGATGGTTTCCAACTGAATTTCTATAGGGTGTTCAATGTTGAGCTGTGACGGTCCCTGGTGGCTGAATGACGAACCTCCACCATATATTTTGTGGCGGCAATTCAAAGTTGAATACATGGTATGGATGTTTTCCCAGACGTGAAGCTCTGCTGCATATCTGGCAGGTTTTATAAAGTGTATGTTAGGTACAATTTTATGGTTAGTAGACCAAAAGTGGTGTGCAACGGCTGATTTGTCAGTTTGTCGGAAGTGATACTCAAGTGTTACAAACCGAACTTAAAATATTCTACTACTAGGTAGATCAAATTGTAAACATATATACTTGATGTGTCCTGTAAAGGTTGTTTTAAAGGATAAAAAAATGAGTTAACGAGTCTTTGATCATTTTGTAAATGATTGTGATATACATTTCTTTCTCCACAGGCTTGTTAAGGAAATTATGAACAGGAATAGACGTGAAATGGATGCCAAAATAGCAATCCTGGAGAATGGATCTGTCTCAGATGTTGCTGCCTCACAGTTGCTCACCAAGACCAACTGTGATCCTGACATGGCAATTGAAACAGAATGAGAGTGAATGTGTAATCGGCTATTCCTTACCGGAAAGACATTCTAAAACTGTTCCCTGCAGCAGCAACAGCTGTGGGATTGAGGAAGAAACTCTGGTTTCAGACTTCAGTTCACAGAACAAGAGCAAATCCCGTTCAGGGGTTAAGATATTAACTGGGACATTAAGCGTTGAAGTTGATGAGAATAACGGATTCAAAATTAAACTAGAAATTTTAGGGGTGGAAACTAGAGATGATTTTAATGACATTAGGGTAAGTTTTGTAGAAATCTACTGCACTTACAGTATTAGTTTATTGTGCCTAGATAAAGTATTTTAGTTATGTAATAAAAATTGAATATAACAGGCTAAAGCAATAGTCAACTCTTTTAAATTGGTTTAATTGTTTTTTCACATAAGCCATATGTAGGACAGGAATTGGATAGGTAGAGTCAGATTGAAAACTTCAATGTCATAGCTGGGATTTGAACCATGGATCTCCCGGTCTAGCCGGTTGCTCTGCCACTGTTGACATAGCATGAATTTCTCCACTGACTCGCATGTTACCCTGTAAACCACAAGGTGATCCCAAATTAAGTCCCAGTAAAGTAAGTCCCAGGATTCATAGGATAGCTAACTATTATGGTCAATTGGTATTGGTTTAATTGATTTTTCACACAAGCTGTGTGTAGGACAGGAGTTGGATAGTCAGACTGATTCTACCTATCCAACTCTTTTAAAAGCTGTCACTATGCCATTGACTTTGAATTCAGTTCTCTTTGTATGGCCAGGAGGAAAACAAAAGAAACATGAAAGATGACTGCCTTTTTCAGAAAAGTATAAGTATTTTAAAAGAAACTAATAACAAGGAATACATTTTTACTTTCTGTACACTTACTATGTACATAGTGTATAGAGACGGTATTCTATCGCATGCAAAAATTCTATGCCGAGATTTCACTGGGAATACATGTTTTGGGACCACCAGAATAAAAAAAAACATTTTTGCATCTGTGCATGCGCACGTGTGAGTGTGATTTTCAAGAAAATACCCCCACTCCAACATGGAAAAAATTTTGAAAGTTTTGATTTTCTCAAAATTGGCTCTAATGATTTTGATTAAAATCTCTTACATTTAAGATATTTACATTATAAATACATGTATATCTTGCATTTTCTGAGAATAGCTTCTAAAGACCTCTTTATTTTGGATGATTTTTTTTTTTTTTTTTGTATAACTAGTAAACCATAAGATATAATAAAAATGTATCACCAAAAAAATTTAGATCTTCTTAGAACACACAATTATGTCGCACATTTTTTTTCATGGACCGTTTTCGAGCTATTCCTTGTTATTGGTTTCAATTATAAAATACTTTTGTCATATAGAAACTTCTTAACTTCTGGCCATGCAAAGAAATGGATTTCAATCCCATAGCTCCCACATTTAAAAGCATGTGACTGTTGGTTTATATACACACCATATACACACATATATATACATATACATATATAAACCAACAGTCACATGCTTTTAAATATGTATGACAAATTGTGTGTTCTAATGAGATTTTTTGTGTAGAAAGTTTTTGTATCTCTTTTACAATTCGCCAGTTATATAAAAACCGTCCTGATTAAAGAGGTCTTCAGAGGCTATTCACAGAAAATTCAAGATCTACATTTCAAATGTCTTATACATAAGGTATTTTAATCAAAATGGTTAGAAACATTTATGAGAAATTCAAATTTTTTTAAAAATGTTCCATGTAAAGGGTAGTTGGGGGTGGGGGGATTTTCTTGAAAATCTTTGTAAGATAGCAAACTTAAATATCAAGTTTGGTATTTAATGGCCTTTTGGTTTTTGAAATAAAATGTAAATGGTGTGTTATTTATGGATGCTCTTTAACTACCATGGTTCTCAGCATCCCATGCTAAATTGGGCGTGAAAGACTGCTTAATTTTGCTCAGGGGCCTCTCTATCAGGCTTGAGGTTCTTTTATGTGCCGTAAATCTATGACATGGGACCAATGTCTTTACTTTCCTTCCGAAGGAAGCCATGCTAAGATTTTTCACACCCGAAAAAAATCCATCATCCTCCACCAGGTTTGAACCTGTGACCTTGGGTATATGAAGTTAGCAAGGTAACCATTACACCACGGAGGGCGATTTTCGTTTTTGAGCTATGCCATCCACATGCACGCATGCACACACACAGACACACACCTGTGCATGCACACACTTGTGCACATGTGCAAAACCTTTTTCTAAAAATGCTTTTTTTGGATTCAGGGGGTCCCAAAAGATGTATTTCCAGTGAAATCTAAGTATGGAATTTTTGGGAGCAATATAATACCTTCTGTATACACTATGTACATGTAGAGAAAGTAAAAATTCAATAATAATGTATGGTGATTTCTGCACAGTTCCCATAATGCTAAATGAGTCAAAGACAGCAGAGCTGGGTTATAAACCCCAATGTCTCTCCTTTTATTCTTTGGGGCTGTAAAGAGAAAGAGAGAATGATGGTAGGGGGAGAGAGATAGAGGCGGAGATAGAGATAGATGGAGAGATAGAGAGAGATGGAGATTGAGATAGATGGGGAAATGGAGAGGGAGATGGAGAGATGGAGGGGGTGAGGTACAGGGAGGGAGAGGGAAAGAGAGAGAGCAGGGAAGCGTTGTGTGGAAGTAAGACATTATAATATCTATAAAAGCTAAAGTGAAATTCAGTTCACCTGTGCATGGAAATATTTTAATTGCATATGTTAAAAATATTTCAAAGATGCTTATGCATATACGAGGGACATACTGAAAGTCATGAGCAACCCATTGTAAAAATTTAAATTTCAACAATGTAATGAAACGAATTGCAGGATTGTAATCGTACAGACTTTAAGCCACATGCTGACATATTGTGACGTCATTAGCTTCTATCACGTGACCACAGACGGTGTTTGAAAAATGGCTGACATTGATGTTTCGTTTCGACAGCATGCTGTCATTGAATTCCTTGTGAAAGAAGGAAAATCTGCTCCTGAAATTCATCTCAGACTTCAACGTGCGTATGGAGGTGTCTGCATGGGTGCTAGCAGTGTTAGAAGATGGGTGAAACATTTCAAAGATGGAAACACGAGTCTGCAAAATGTGCCTCGTAGCGGGCGTCCTCGAACTGCCTCTACAAAATGCAACAAGGAAAGAGTTGATGAGCTCATTACAGGAGATTGGCATTTCACTGTGAATGAAATTGCTGCGCAACTTGGAATATGGCATAGTGCAGTGCAAGAAATTATCCACAGCTTGGGTTATCGAAAGGTCTGTGCCCGTTGGGTCCCCCGTTTATTGACTGAAGACCACAAACTTCAGAGAAGAACCATTGCACAAAACCTTCTTCAGAGATTTCATAATGAAGGTGATGAATTTTTGACGTGTATTGTGACTGGAGATGAGAGCTGGTTCCATCACTATGAGCCAGAAACGAAACGTCAGAGTATGGAATGGCATCACTTGAACTCACCATCGAAGAAGAAAGCGAAGACAGTGCAATCTGTAAGAAAAATTATGGGAAGTGTCTTTTGGGATGCACAAGGCTGCATTCTGGTTGACTTTCTTCTGGACAAACCATAAATTCTGCCTGCTACATCAAGACACTTCTGAAGCTCCCTCAGGCTTTGCGTGATAAACGCCCTGGAAAGAGGATCATCCTTCAACAGGATAATGCATGTCCACATACTGCCCGTGCCACTATGGAGAAGATCAGGGCATTAGGGTGGGAAACTCTTCCACATCCTCCCTACAGTCCCGACTTGGCACCCTCCGACTACCATCTTTTCGGTTCTGTGAAGGAGCAGATGCGTGGCCAACGCATCAAGACGCTGGAGGATATTCGTAAAGCAGTGCGTCAGGGTCTGCGGGCAGCTGGAACGGAGTTCTATCACAAGGGCATTTTCAAACTTGTAGAACGATGGGAAAAATGTGTGCAAAACAATGTAGACTATGTCGAAAAGTGAAAGAAAGTCTGTAGATTATGATGATGTATTTGGTTTGGCTTAAAAATAAATATTAAGATTGTAAAACAGTGTTGCTCATGACTTTCAGTATGCCCCTCGTACATCATCCAGGGTAAACATATTGAAAAGTGAAAACACTTAAACGCATGCATACACTTCCAGTCTTTATGATAGTCAGTTTGGACTGCTACTTATGAGTATCTGAATGCATAGGAAAATAATGAAGATTATCTTTTTTACATCTTGGGTTATCCGAAATCACTCTTTTACTTTCTGTGCACCTATGTACATAGGTATTGATTTGTACCCAAAAATTCCATTCCAAGATTTCATCAGAAATATATGTTTTGGGATCCCCTGAATACTAAAAAACTTTTTTTAGAAAAAGATCCATGTGTGTGTGTCTGTGGGCTTCATAGCTCAAAATCGAAAAGTCTGTTATTTACTAAACTTGATATTCTAACTATATTTCAAGGATGTGATACAAAGATTTTCAAGAAAGTCCCCCAAATACCCTTTACATAGAAAAATTTTCAAACATTTTTACTTCCTAAAATATGGCTCTATAATGATTTTGATTAAAATACCATATATTAAAGATGTTCACATGACAAATAAAATGTATATCTTGAATTATGTGGGAATAGTCTCTGAAATCCTCTTTATTCTGGATGAATTTTTTTTTGAATTTCGCACAACTAGTAAACTGTAAGAAATAGACAAAATCTTACTTCACAAAAAATGTAGAACTCATTAAAATACACAATTTATGTCCTATACATTTTTTTTCCTGGAGTTGATCGTTTTTAAGATATTCCTTGTTATTAGTTTGTTTTAAAATACTTGAACGTATCTCAAACAGGGACTTGTCAACTCTTGGCCATGCGAAGAAATTGATTTCAATCCCATAACAAACACATTTTTAAACATGTGACTGTCGGTTTAGCCTAGTGTATTTCCTTCTACTTAAGAATATTTATCTGACAAATAAAACATATTTCTTGAATTTTCTGGGAATTGCCTCTGAAGACTACTTTATACTGGATGAATTTTACGGAGTTTTGCATAACTGCTAAACCGTAAGAGATGGACAAAAACTTACCACACAAAAAATGTAGAGCACATTTAAACACACAATTAATTGAATTAAATTTTTTTTGTGGAGTTGATCTTTTTTAGATATTCCATCCATATTATTGTTTTCAGCTTTAAAAAACTTGATAATCTTCTAATTTGTCAACTCCTGTCCATACAAACAAAGGAACTTCAGTCTCATAGCACCCAGCTTTTGACTATCACTTTAACCTATGGTACTTCCTTATTTCGCTTCTATTTACAAGGAAGCAAGTAATAACTCTATTTCTGCTAGATTTTCTCGTTTAGCATGAAGTAAATAGGAGCATAAGCTTTTTAAGAATAATTTGTTGCAGAGATGTAGAGAAAGTCATGTGAATGGAACACATGAGATTTTACAGAAAATAATTTTGGAATTTAGTTTATCATCTAGTTAAGACATGTTTAAAAGACATAGGTATATAAAAAGAAGAATTTTTAAATAAAATTTTAAGGCTTGTCATATATTGTGAAGTAACTAATGGATGCTTAAGTGGATTAAACAAGTTATGCTGAGTGGTTGCTGGAGAGGGGAGTGAGGAAATGTACGGTGTGGTAGAATGTGACTGCGTGGTGGTGTAACTCTTAACTGTAACAATGATGATAGATATGATTTTGCATTTAGAGAACATACTTAATATAACACATCATAAATGTTTAATCCTAATTTGAATTTTTGCAAAAATTGACATTGCTAGTGGGAGGGACGGAGAAGGGAGTACAAAATATATGGTACATGTGATGATAAAATTGACGATGGCACTGCTGGTAGCTGCAGTGATAATTATTTGTAGAGTTATTTTCTCTTAAGACAACATATTTAATTCCATATATTGTAAAACGTTTTACCTAGTTCAAATTTGTGCACAAATTCTGATTACAGTGTATATCCACCCTGAGGAGGACAAATGCACAGCTAATTTCTCTCTTTCTGTTTGACCGTTGACTTGCAATGCAACATTACGTGCAACCACTAATGTGAAAGGTAGTCCCATAACTAAAAAATCTTATTTTAGTCTTGGAGAATAATTTGTACTATGTACTCTATATATGTATAGAGAAGGTATTGCACTCCACCCAAAAATTTGATTCTGAGGTTTCACCGGAAATATATGTTTTAGTATCCAAAATAGGCATTTTTGGAAAAAGGTGTGTGTGTGTGCGTGCGTGGGTGGGTGTGTGCGTGGGTGTGGAGTGCGTGCGTGGGTATGTGTGTGGGTGTGTGCGCATGCGCAACACAATTTATGTTATATATACATTTTTTTTTTTTTAGTGGAGTTGGTCGTTTTTTGAGATATTCCTTGTTTTTGGTTTCACCTTTAAAAACTTACTTTTCTCATACATGAATTTGTCAACTCCTGTGTATATAAACAAAGGATCGCCAGTCACATAACAACCAGCTTTTGAAAATCACTTTAAGCTGTGCTACTCCCTTATTTTGCTTCTACTTACAAGGAAGCAAGTAATAAGACTATATCTGCTATTTTTTTCTTGATTAGCTTTTTAGCAATAATTTGTTGCAGAGATGTAGACAAAGTAATGTGAATGAGATTTTTTCCAATGAAAATGCTCATAGGCACCTTTACAGCTAATTTTTGGCACAAAATGGAATGCTCAAAATCTGCTGCATATCTTGTGACCTTGGCGGTAATTTATTCCATTTCCCCCAGGCTTTGCTAATACCATACCCCTAAAGTTTGAAACTTACTTTTTCCCCCACATGGTATTCAGAAAACATACATCATGAATGCAAGATGACCCACAGTTCTGAACATTAATATTTTGGAAAAAAAAATAATGCCATAAAATGATTAAACATACAGGAAAAAACAATAAAATTCACAATGGAAACAGAAACCAATGGAGAACTCCCGTTCTTAGACCTAAGAATCATCAGAAACGACACAAAAGTAAACTTTGGAATCTACAGAAAACCAACTCAATCAGAAAATTACATTAAAAATGAAAGCTACAACCCATTACCACACAAACATGCAATAATAAACAGCCTCACACATAGATTAGTAAATGTACCAATGAGCACAACCGAATTCAACAAAGAGTTAAAAACCATAATTCAAACAGCAGAACAAAATGGATACAGCAAGAACCTTGTGTACAAGAAACTAAACAAAGCAAAGCAGAAAAAACCATAAAAGAAATAACTACCCTAACAGCAGGAAAAAACAATATCAACACATTCAAAAAATTCACCGAGCATTTAGAAAATTCAAAAAAATCTTCAAAGAACAAGAGATCACCCTGGCTCCAATAAACAGATTTTCTATCATAAAATTACTGAATTCAAAAATAAAAGATGAAATTCCACCAGAAAATAGGTCAGGAATATATCAAATTAAATGCACAAATTGTGAAAAGTTCTACATAGGACAAACCAAAAGAAGTATAAAAATCAGATCCAAAGAGCACTTTAGAAACCTAAAATTGAGACAAAAAGATAAATCAGCAGTAGCATTTCACTTTTGGAAAGAAAACCACAATCTAGATCCAAATCCAAAATTGCTTAAAACCATGTCAGGCCACAATGAACTCACAACCTGGGAAAACATCCTCATATGGAAAAACAAAGATCGGCTAATAAACTTTGAAATCCTGCCAGTAGACAGCTTAGTTAAGAAGTTCATCATTTCGCCACCAGAGAAGAGTGTACAAGCAAATGCAGCCAGCAATGGCAGTTAGACCCATGAGGTTGAAAACGAAAGCATAGGCTTTCGAAACTAGTCCCTCATAATAACAATGTAAGTGACGTAGTGTTAAAAAACCAACTCAACAAATTAATAAAACATTAAATACATGGTATTGGTTTTTAATGATATGGATTTTCTCCCAGAAATCGAGCTCTGCCGCATATCTGGCAGGTTTTATAAGGTATATATTAGGTACTATTTCATGGTTAGTAGACCAAAAATGGTGTGCAACAGCTGATTTGTCAGTTTGTTTGTATTTTACTGCTCATGTGCTCTCAAGGTGTGTTTTTGCTTTACCAATTTAAAATTTGTTGCAATCTGTGCAATTTATTCTGTAGATTCCTGATTTTTTATGTTCTGAGATTTGATCTTTTTGGTTTTTGCAGAGCATTTTTGGAGGAACTTATTTGGGGGGGGGGGGGCAAGTGTGATTTTATATTATTTGAAACTTGTGCAGTTTTGGTTGTCAAGTAAACTTTTTGAAGCAAGGTTTATCTATTGCTGGGCTCAATTTTGTGGTTTCTGTGATTAATTAGAATTTTTTTTTTTTTGTCAATTAATTTTTGGTTGAAGCCATTGTTTGTTGTGGTAGATATTATATGTTTGTATTGTTGATGTTTTAATGGTGTGAAGACAAGTCTATGGGTGGGGCATGTTTGTGAGCTATAGGATTGTGGCCATAATTCTTTATACAGTTGTCAGAGTGTGTGGGTTTGTGATAGATTCCAAAGGACAATTTGTTGCTTTCTTTGATCATTTTCATGTCTAGAAATGGAAGGTAGTTATCTTTTTCAATTTCTAATGTTAATTGTATTTTTGCTGTTGTATGCTAAGTAATTTGAGAGTTTTGTGTGGAACGTTTGGGGACAATGGCAAAGATGCCAAGTCTTGAAGATGTGTGGGAATGCTGAGGTTATGTTTGTTTCCAGGCAGCTAATGTAGTTCTGCCAGAAGTGGTGAAATTGGGTTACCCATTGTAAGGCCTGTAGTTTGTTTGCATGTTCTGTTGCTGAAGGTGAAGTAATTCTGATCTAGGCAAAGTTTAGTCATCTGATTCTTCTGTTTCTATTTTATTGTGGGTTAGCCAGTTTGTGAGGAATGGGTATGTTTGGGTACATGATGTCGAAGGATGCTAAGGTGTCTTCAGGTTTTATTTCAAGGGTGGAGATTTTGTTAATTAGATCTTGCGAGCTTTTTTATACTAAAGCTGGTATATTTTGGTAATGATGTGAACTTCTGCACTAACCATTTTGAAAAAAAAATGGAAACAGCGTGTTATTTATGGACGCTCTTTAACTGCTGTGGTTCTCAGCATCCTATTCTATACTGGGGGTGAAAGACCGCTTAATTTTGCTCAGAAACCTCTCTATCAGGCTTGAGGTTCTTTTACATGCCGTAAATCTACGACACGGTACCAATGGCTTTACTTCCCTTCTGAAGGAAGCCATGCTAAGGATTTTTACACCTGAAAAAATCCATCGTCCTCCGCTGGGTTTGAACCCGCGACCTTGGGTATATGAAGTCAGCATGGTAACCATTACCCCACGGAGGGCGACTAACCATTTTGAGAGACAGTATGTAGGAGAATCTATATTGTTGTTTATTGGTTGCATGGTGTTGCCATTTTTTTTTTTTTTTTTTTTTATATTTTGGAAGGGCATAAAGTCTGGGTAAAATTGGGCGGTTTGGTTTCAGTATGGTTTTTGTGCTGTTTTGGTTGCTTTTATGGTAAGGTTTAAGTCTTTCATGCATTGCTACAATGGATCTGTTTCGATTTCTGTGAAAATATTATCTTGTAGCATATTTTCTTCCCTGGCGATATAGTCTGATTTATCTAATATTACTATTGTGTTGCTTTTATCTCTTTGGTATGTATTACTGGTTTGGATTTTAGGTTCTGGAGGATTTTTTTATTTGGAAAGTTATTTCTGGTGAGATTGTGATCTTTTAGTACTATTTTACATTCATTTTTAATTACTGTTTTATCATCTTCTTTTAAGTCCGCACATGCTATTTCTATGTCTGCTATTAGTTCTTCTGCGTGGTTGGAGTAGGTGATACACGTAAATGGCGCTTTAAAACTTTTAAATTTATAAAATTCACAGTAGAAATTGAAGGTGATGGCTATCTCCCTTTCCTGGATTTAAAACTGATAGAAAATGAAAACAAATTGAATTTTGGAATATACAGAAAAGAATCTCATACTGATAATTAAATAAAAAATAATGGCTTTAACCCTTTTTCATATAAATTAGCTGTTTTAATAGTTTAATTTATAGGTTAATTAATTTACCCCATAATAAAGATGATTTCTATAAGGAATATAAACATATTAGCAATACTGCTTTAATTAATGGTTTTAATACTGATTTTATAAATAAAAGAATTGAGAAGTTTAATTATCAAAAAGCTATTAAAGAGGCTCTTAAGAAAATAAAAGAGTATTACATTTTTAAAAAATTTACTTATCACCCTTGGGCAAATAAAAAATTCACAAATGTTTTCAAAGAGCATGATATAATATTGGTTCCCCAAAATAAGTATAACATAAAAATTTGTTAGGATTTTCTAAAAAAGATGAAATTTCAAAAAATAAAACTCAGGCATTAAACTGTTTCAATTGTGATCCTGTTTACATTGATAAGACTAATCATCATTTGGAAACCAGAGCAAAAAGGAATATTAAATACAAACAAATTGATAAATCAGCTGTGGAAATTTAATCATGAAATAAATCCAGATGTTAAAATATTAAAACAGTTAAATGGACCCATACATTTAATTGTTTGGAAGAAAATATTTATGTTAAATAATAAAAAATTATGCAATGAATTTTCATATACCACCAATAGATTGTCTAACCAAATTTGTTTAGATTCCAGTAGTTAGCAATGTCTTACTCACAACGCAGTTAGTAGCAGTAACCATAACAGTGTAAATAAAACAAAAATAGAAAAGAAAATGTCCTGACAATGCAACGGATCCTTTTATTGCAAAACTAGTCTTTGGTATTTCAAAAACATAAATGGAGAATTGTTACAATTATTGTTATATTAATGCTTGATTCATTTTGATACCCTTAGAGAATCCATATAACTTTAAATTTCCTTTTTCAAGGTATCTGTGGAGTATTATGTTTGAGAATCTGCTTTATAACAATTTAAAATTACATAAACCTTATGCTATGTAATGCAGAAATTATAACTAATGCAGTGTATGTATGCACTATTCTGTTACAGGGTGGGTACATGGTTCCAATAACATCATCATCAAGGACAGAGAGGTTGAGACCTGGTGTTTTGTAACACGTATGTACTCAGTATTTGAAGAAAGTATTGTTTTCCACCCAAAACTTTGCTACAGAAATTTCACAATAAATGCATATTTTATGGGTCTCCTGAATCCAAAAAAGACACAATGGTAGACAAAAATCTGTCGGAAAGAGGGAGGGGCAGAGAGAGAGAGAGATGTATAATTTAAATTTTGGGTATTAACATGAATTGGTGCCCTTCTATTTGTATTTATTTCCTTTAAATACCTCTTAAGATTATCTCTGGGGACCCCGTTTAGTCTAGAAAAAGAAATTATTTTGATTGACTACAGGAATTCTTTATAAATTCGGTATTTAGATGCCAAAGGTACCTTTTGCCTCCAGAAATAGAATGAGATGTGTAAGCATCAGTATTTATCCTAATCATACCCATGTGATACGTGATTCATGGACCTCACCCTCCTATGAAACCATGGCTTGTTGTGACTTTGAAAAAGTCCAACAAATTCCACATTGCTTCTATGAATACTGGTCTTAATACTTTCATGCAGACCTTTAGGCTAATCCCTGGCCTATTCACTAACACAGCATGAACTTGAGGCTATTCCCTGGCCTATTCACTAACACAGTATGCTCTTCAGGCTGCTCCCTGGCTTATCCACTAACAGCATGATCGTCAGACTATCAAATGGCCAACTATCCACCAACACAGCTTGCTCTTGAGGCTATTCCCTGGCCTATCCACCAACACAGCATGATCTTGAGACTAATACCTGGCCTATCCACCAACACAGCATGATCTTGAGGCTATTCCCTGGCCTATCCACCAACACAGCATGATCTTGAGGCTATTCCCTGGCCTATCCACCAACACAGCATGGATCTTGAGGCTATTCCCTGGCCTATCCACCAACACAGCATGATCTTGAGGCTATTCCCTGGCCTATCCACCAACACAGCATGCTCTTGATGCTATTCCCTGGCCTATCCTCCAACACAGCATGATCTTGTGACTAATACCTGGCCTATCCACCAACACATCATGTTCTTGAGGCTATTCCCTGGCCTATCCACCAACAAAGCATGATCTTAAAGGCTATTCCCTCTCCTATCCACTAACACAGCATGATCTTGAGGCTATTCCTTCTCCTATCCACTAACACAGCATGAACTTGAGACTATTCCCTGGGCTATCAATCCACACAGCATGATCTTGAGGCTATTACCTGGCCTATCCACCAACACAGCATGCTCTTGAGGCTGCTCCCTGGCTTATCCACTAACAGCATGATCGTCAGACTATTACCTGGCCTATCCACCAACACAGCATGCTCTTGAGGCTATTCCTGGCCTATCCACCAACAAAGCATGATCTTGAGGCTATTCTCTCTCCTATCCACTAACACAGCATGATCTTGAGACTATTCCCTGGCCTATCCACCACACAGCATGATCTTGAGGCCATTCCCTCTCCTATCCACCAACACAACATGATCTTAAGACTATTCCCTCTCCTATCCACCAACATAGAATGATCTTGACGCTTTTCCCCTCCTGTCCACTAACACAGCATGATCTTGAGAATATTCCCTGGCCTATCCACCAACACAGCATGACTTTGAGACCATTGCCTGTCCTATCCACCAACACAGCATCATCTTCAGGCTATTCCCTCGCCTATCCACTAACACAGCATGATCTTGAGACTATTCCCTGGCCTATCCACCAACACAGCATTATCTTGAGGCTATTCCCTGGCCTATCCACAAACACAGCATGAGCTTGAGGCTACTCCCTGGCTTATGCACTAACACAGCATGATCTTGAGACTATTCCCTGACCTATTCACTAACACAGCATGACCTTGAGGTATTCCCTGGCCTATCCACTAACAGAGCATGATCTTGAGGTTATTCCCTGGCCTATCCTATAACACAGCACGATCTTGAGGCTATTCCCTGGCTTATCCATTAACACAGCATGATCTAGAGAATATTCCCTGGCCTATTCACTAACATAGTAAGATCTTCAGGCTGTTCCCACGCTTCTCCAATAATAGTATGAACTTGAGGCTATTCCCTGGCCTATACACTAACACAGTATGATATTAAGGCTATTCCCTGGCCTATCCACTAACTCAGCTGACGTTCAGGCCATTCCCTTGCCTATCCACTAACATTGCATGATCTTGAGGTTATTCCTTGCATATCACTTACACAGCATGATCTTGAGTTTATTCCCTGGCCTATACACAAACACAGCATGATCTTGATGCTATTCCCAGGCTTAGCCACTAACAGCATGATCTAGAGGCTATTCCCTGGCCTATCCACTAACACAGCATGATCTTGAGCATATTCCCTGGCCTATCCACTAACACACCATGATCTTGAGGCTATTCCCTGGCCTATCCACTAACACAGCATGATCCTGAGGCTATTCAATGGCCTATTCAGTAACACAGCATGATTTTCTGGCTATTCCCTGGCCTATCCACTAACACAGCATGATCTTGAGGCTATTCCATGGCCTATTTACTAACACAGTAAGATCTTCAGGCTGTTCCCACGCTTCTCCACTAATAGTATGAACTTGAGGCTATTCCCTCGCCTATCCACTAACACAGCATGATCATGAGGCTATTCCCTTAGAATATACACAAACAGAGCATGAGGCTATACCCTGGCATATCCACAAACAGAGCATGATCTTGAGGCTATTCCTGGGCCAATCCACTAACACAGCGTGACCTTGAGGCTATTCCCTGGCCTATCCACTAACTCAGCTGACGTTCAGGCCATTCCCTGGTCTATCCACTAACATTGCATGATCTTGAGGTTATTCCTTGCATATCACTTACACAGCTAATTTTGAGGCTATTCCCTGGCCTATCCACTAACACAGCATGATCCTGAGGCTATTCAATGGCCTATTCAGTAACACAGCATGATTTTCAGGCTATTCCCTGGCCTATCCACTAACACAGCATGATCTTGAGGCTATTCACTGGCCTATCCACTAACAGCATGATCTTGAGCCTATTCCCTGGCCTATCCACCAACAAAGCATGATCTTGAGCCTATTCCCTCTCCTATCCACTAACACAGCATGATCTTGAGACTATTCCCTGGCCTATCCACCACACAGCATGATCTTGAGGATATTCCCTGGCCTATTTACTAACACAGTATGATCTTCAGGCTGCTCCCTGGCTTATCCACTAACAGCATGATCTTGAGACTACTACCTGGCCTATCCCCCAACACACCATGCTCTTGAGGCTATTCCTGGCCTATCCACCAACACAGCATGATCTTGAGGCTATTCCCTCTCCTATTCACTAACACAACATGATCTTGAGACTATTCCCTGGCCTATCCACCACACAGCATGATCTTGAGGCCATCCCCCCTCCAATCCACCAACACAACATGATCTTGAGACTATTCCCTCTCCTATCCACCAACACATCATGCTCTTGAGGCTATTCCTGGCCTATCCACCAACAAAGCATGATCTTGAGGTTATTCTCTCTCCTATCCACTAACACAGCATGATCTTGAGACTATTTCCTGGCCTATCCACCACACAGCATGATCTTGAGGCCATTCCCTCTCCTATCCACCAACACAACATGATCTTAAGAATATTCCCTCTTCTATCCACCAACATAGAATGATCTTGACGCTTTTCCCCTCCTGTCCACTAACACAGCATGATCTTGAGAATATTCCCTGGCCTATCCATCAACACAGCATGACTTTGAGACTATTCCCTGTCCTATCCACCAACACAGCATCATCTTCAGGCTATTTCCTCGCCTATCCACTAACACAGCATGATCTTGAGGCTATTCCTGGGCCTATCCACTAACACAGCGTGACCTTGAGGCTATTCCCTGGCCTATCCACTAACTCAGCTGACGTTCAGGCCGTTCCCTGGTCTATCCACTAACATTGCATGATCTTGAGGCTATTCCTTGCATATCACTTACACAGCATGATCTTGAGGCTATTCCCTGGCCTATCCACTAACACAGCATGATCCTGAGGCTATTCAATGGCCTATTCAGTAACACAGCATGATTTTCAGGCTATTACCTGGCCTATCCACTAACACAGCATGATCTTGAGGCTATTCACTGGCCTATCCACTAACAGCATGATCTTGAGGCTATTCCCTGGCCTATCCACCAACAAAGCATGATCTTGAGCCTATTCCCTCTCCTATCCACTAACACAGCGTGATCTTGAGACTATTCCCTGGCCTATCCACCACACAGCATGATCTTGAGGATATTCCCTGGTCTATTTACTAAACCAGTATGATCTTCAGGCTGCTCCCTGGCTTATCCACTAACAGCATGATCTTGAGACTACTACCTGGCCTATCCACCAACACACCATGCCTTTGAGGCTATTCCTGCCCTATCCACCAACTCAGCATGATCTTGAGGCTATTCCCTCTCCTATTCACTAACACAACATGATCTTGAGACTATTCCCTGGCCTATCCACCACACAGCATGATCTTGAGGCCATCCCCCCTCCAATCCACCAACACAACATGATCTTGAGACTATTCCCTCTCCTATCCACCAACACATCATGCTCTTGAGGCTATTCCTGGCCTATCCACCAACAAAGCATGATCTTGAGGTTATTCTCTCTCCTATCCACTAACACAGCATGATCTTGAGACTATTCCCTCGACTATCCACCACACAGCATGATCTTGAGGCCATTCCCTCTCCTATCCACCAACACCACATGATCTTAAGAATATTCCCTCTCCTATCCACCAACATAGAATGATCTTGACGCTTTTCCCCTCCTGTCCACTAACACAGCATGATCTTGAGAATATTTACTGGCCTATCCACCAACACAGCATGACTTTGAGACTATTCCCTGTCCTATCCACCAACACAGCATCATCTTCAGGCTATTTCCTCGCCTATCCACTAACACAGCATGATCTGGAGACTATTCCTTTGCCTATCCACCAACACAGCATTATCTTGAGGCTATTCCCTGGCCTATCCACTAACACAGCATGAGCTTGAGGCTACTCCCTGGCTTATGCACTAACACAGCATGATCTTGAGGCTATTCCCTGGCTTATGCACTAACACAGCATGACCTTGAGCCTATTCCCTGGCCCATCCACTAACACTGCATGAGCTTGAAGTTATTCCCTGGCTTTTGCAGTAACAGACCATGATCTTGAGGCTGTTCCCTGGACTACCCACTAACACAGAATGATCTTGAGGCTATTCCCTCGCTTATCCACTAACAGAGCATGATCTTGAGGCTATTCCCTGACACAGTATGATCTTCAGGCTGCTCCCTGGCTTATCCACTAACAGCATGATCTTGAGACTACTACCTGGTCTATCCACCAACACACCATGCTCTTGAGGCTATTCCTGGCCTATCCACCAACACAACATGATCTTGAGGCTATTCCCTCTCCTATCCACTAACACAACATGATCTTGAGACTATTCCCTGGCCTATCCACCACACAGCATGATCTTGAGGCCATTCCCCCTCCAATCCACGAACACAACATGATCTTGAGACTATTCCCTCTCCTATCCACCAACACAGCATGCTCTTGAGGCTATTCCTGGCCTATCCACCAACAAAGCATGATCTTGAGGCTATTCTCTCTCCTATCCACTAACACAGCATGATCTTGAGACTATTCCTTGGCCTATCCACCACACAGCATGATCTTGAAGCCATTCCCTCTCCTATCCACCAACACAACATGATCTTGAGACTATTCCCTCTCCTATCCACCAACATAGAATGATCTTGACGCTTTTCCTCTAATGTCCACTAACACAGCATGATCTTGAGAATATTCCCTGGCCTATCCACTAACAGAGCATGATCTTGAGGTTATTCCCTGGCCTATCCTATAAAACAGCACGATCTTGAGACTATTCCCTGGCCTATTCACTAACACAGTAAGGTCTTCAGGCTGTTCCCACGCTTCTCCACTAATAGTATGAACTTGAGGCTAAACCCTTGCCTATCCACTAACACAGCATGATCTTGAGGCTATTCCCTTAGAATATACACAAACAGAGCATGAGGCTATACCCTGGCATATCCACAAACAGAGCATGAATTTGGGGCTATTCCTGGGCCTATCCACTAACACAGCATGACCTTGAGGCTATTCCTGGCCTATCCCCTAATACAGTATAATATTAAGGCTATTCCCTGGCCTATCCACTAACTCAGCTGACGTTCAAGCCATTCCCTGGCCTATCCGCTAACATTGCATGATCTTGAGGCTATTCCTTGCATATCACTTACACAGCATGATCTTGAGCTTATTCCCTGGCCTATACACAAACACAGCATGATCTTGATGCTATTCCCAGGCTTAGCCACTAACAGCATGATCTAGAGGCTATTCCCTGGCCTATCCACTAACACAGCATGGTCTTGAGGCTATTCGCTGGCCTATCCACTAACACAGCATGATCTTGAGGCTATTCCCTGGTCTATCCACTAACACACCATGATCTTGAGGCTATTCCCTGGCCTATCTACTAACACAGCATGATCCTTAGGCTATTCAATGGCCTATTAAGTAACACAGCATGATTTTCAGGCTATTCCCTGGCCTATCCACTAACACAGCATGATCTTGAGGCTATTCCTGGGCCTATCCACTAACACAGCATGATCTTGAGAATATTCCCTGGCCTATCCACCAACACAGCATCATTTTCAGGCTATTCCCTCGCCTATCCACTAACACAGCATGACCTTGAGGTATTCCCTGGCCTATCCACTAACAGAGCATGATCTTGAGGTATTTCCCTGGCCTATCCTATAAAACAGCACGATTTTGAGGCTATTCCCTGGCTTAGCCACTAACACAGCATGATCTTGAGACTATTCCCTGGCCTATTCACTAACACAGTAAGGTCTTCAGGCTGTTCCCACGCTTCTCCACTAATAGTATGAACTTGAGGCTATTCCCTTGCCTATCCACTAACACAGCATGATCTTGAGGCTATTCCCTTAGAATATACACAAACAGAGCATGAGGATATACCCTGGCATATCCACAAACAGAGCGTGAATTTGAGGCTATTCCCTGGCCTATCCACTAACACAGTATAATATTAAGGCTATTCCCTGGCCTATCCACTAACTCAGCTGATGTTCAGGCTATTCCCTGGCCTATCCGCTAACATTGCATGATCTTGAGGTTATTCCTTGCATATCAGTTACACAGCATGATCTCGAGCTTATTCCCTGGCCTATACACAGACACAGCATGATCTTGATGCTATTCCCAGGCTTAGCCACTAACAGCATGATCTAGAGGCTATTCCCTGGCCTATCCACTAACACAGCATGGTCTTGGGGCTATTCGCTGGCCTATCCACTAACACAGCATGATCTTGAGGCTATTCCCTGGTCTATCCACTAACACACGATGATCTTGAGGCTATTCCCTGGCCTATCTACTAACACAGCATGATCCTTAGGCTATTCAATGGCCTATTCAGTAACACAGCATGATTTTTAGGCTATTCCCTGGCCTATCCACTAACACAGCATGATCTTGAGGCTATTCCTGGGCCTATCCACTAACACAGAAGATCTTGAGGCTATTCCCTGGCCTATCCACTAACACAGTATGATATTAAGGCTATTCTCTGGCCTATCCACTAACGCAGCTGATGTTCAGGCCATTCCTTGGCCTATCCACTAACACAGCATGATCTTGAGGCTATTCCCTTGCCTATCCACTAACACACCATGATGTTGAGGCTATTTCCTGGCCTATCCAGTAACACAGCGTGATCCTGAGGCTATTCAATGGCCTATTCAGTAACACAGCATGATTTTCAGGCTATTGCCTGGCCTATCCACTAACACAGCATGATCTTGAGGCTATTCCCTGGCCTATCCACAAACACAGCATGTTCTTGAGGCTATTCCCCGGCCTATCCATAAACAGCATGATCCTGAGGTTATTCCCTGGCATATACACTAACACAGCATGAATTTGAGGCTGTTCCCTCGCTTATCCACTAAAATAGCATGATCTTGAGGCAATTCCCTGGGCTGTCTATTAACACAACCTGATCTTGAAGACTATTCCCTGGCCTATTCACTAACACAGCATTACCTTGAGGCTATTCCCTGGCCCATCCACTAACAGAGCATGATGTTGCGGTTATACCCTGGCCTATCCAATAACACAGCCTGATCTTGAGGCTATTCCCTGGCTTATCCACTAACACAGCATGATCTTGAGGCTATTCCCTGGCCTATTCACTAACACAGCAAGATCTTCAGGCTGGTCCCATGCTTATCCACTAATAGCTTGATCTTCAGGCTATTCCCGGGCCTATCCACTAACACAGCATGAACTTGAGGCTATTCTCTGGAATATGCGCAAACAGAGCATGAGGCTATACCCTAGCCTATCCACAAACAGAGCATGATCTTGAGGCTATTCCCTGGCCTATGCACTAACACAGTATGATATTAAACCTATTCCCTGGCCTATCCACTAACTCAGCTGACGTTCAGGCCATTCCCTGGTCTATCCACTAACATAGCATGATCTTGAGGCTATTCCTTGCCTATCACTAACACAGCATGACCTTGAGCGTATTCCCTGGTCTATCCACTAACATAGCATGATCTTGAGGCTATTCCTTGCCTATCACTAACACAGCATGACCTTGAGCGTATTCCCTGGCCTATCCACTAACACAGCATGATCTTGATGCTATTCCCAGGCTTAGCCACTAACAGCATGATCTAGAGGCTATTCCCGGGCCTATCTACTAACACAGCATGCTATTGAAGCTATTCCTTGGCCTTTCCACTAACAGGGCATGATCTTGAGGCTATTCCCTGGCCTATCCACTAACACAGCATGATCCTGAGGCTATTTGATGGCCTATCCACTAACACAGCATGATTTTCAGGCTATGCCCTGGCATATCCACAAACACAGCATGTTCTTGAGGCTATTCTCTGGCCTATCCACAAACAGCATGATCCTGAGGTTACTCCCTGGCATATCCACTAACACAGCATGATCTTGAGGCTGTTCCCTGGCTTATCCACTAACATAGCATAATCTTGAGGCTATTCCCTCGGCTGTCAATTAACACAACATGATCTTGAGGCTATTCCCAGGCCTGTCCACTAACACAGCATGATCATGAGGCTATTCACTGGGCTATTCATTAACATAGCATGATCTTGAGGCAAGGCCCTGGGTTATCCACTAACACAGCATGATCTTGATCCTATTGCCTGGCCTATCCACCAACACAGCATGCTCTTGATGCTATTCCCTGGCCTATCCACCAACACAGCTTGATCTTGTGACTAATACCTGGCCTATCCACCAACACAGCATGTTCTTGAGGCTATTCCCTGGACTATCCACCAACAAAGCATGATCATGAGGCTATTCCCTCTCCTATCCACTAACACAGCATGATCTTGAGGCTATTCCGTCGCCTATCCACTAACACAGCATGAACTTGAGACTATTCCCTGGCCTATCCACCACACAGCATGATCTTGAGGCTATTCCCTGGCCTATTCATTAACACAGTATGCTCTTCAGGCTGCTCCCTGGCTTATCCACTAACAGCATGATCGTCAGACTATTACCTGGCCTATCCACCAACACAGCATGCTCTTGAAGCTATACCCTGGGCTATCCATCAACACAGCATGATCTTGAGACTAATACCAGGCCTATCCACCAACACAGCATGTTCTTGAGGCTATTCCCTGGCCAATCCACCAACAAAGCATGATCTTGAGCCTATTCGCCCTCCTATCCACTAACACAGCATGATCTTGAGACTATTCCCTGGCCTATCCACCACACAGCATGATCTTGAGGATATTCGCTGGCCTATTTACTAACACAGTATGATCTTCAGGCTGCTCCCTGGCTTATCCACTAACAGCATGATCTTGAGACTACTACCTGGCCTATCCACCAACACACCATGCTCTTGAGGCTATTCCTGGCCTATCCACCAACACAGCATGATCTTGAGGCTATTCCCTCTCCTATCCACTAACAGAACATGATCTTGAGACTATTCCCTGGCCTATCCACCACACAGCATGATCTTGAGGCCATCTCCCCTCCAATCCACCAACACAACATGATCTTGAGACTATTCCCTCTCCTATCCACCAACACAGCATGCTCTTGAGGCTATTCCTGGCCTATCTCCCAACAAAGCATGATCTTGAGGCTATTCTTTCTCCTATCCACTAACACAGCATGATCTTGAGACTATTCCCTGGCCTATCTACCACACAGCATGATCTTGAGGCCATTCCCTCTCCTATCCACCAACACAACATGATCTTAAGACTATTCCCTCTCCTATCCACCAACATAGAATGATCTTGACGCTTTTCCCCTCCTGTCCACTAACACAGCATGATCTTGAGAATATTCCCTGGCCCTTCCACCAACACAGCATGACTTTGAGACTATTCCCTCGCCTATCCACTAACACAGCATGATCTTGAGACTATTCCCTGGCCTATCCACCAACACAGCATTATCTTGAGGCTATTCCCTGGCCTATCCACTAACACAGCATGAGCTTGAGGCTACTCCCTGGCTTATGCACTAACACAGCATGATCTTGAGACTATTCCCTGACCTATTCACTAACACAGCATGACCTTGAGATATTCCCTGGCCTATCCACCATCAGAGCATGATCTTGAGGTTATTCCCTGGCCTATCCTATAACACAGCACGATCTTGAGGCTATCCCCTGGCTTATCCACTAACACAGCATGATCTTGAGACTATTCCCTGGCCTATTCACTAACACAGTAAGATCTTCAGGCTGTTCCCACGCTTCTCCACTAATAGTATGAACTTGAGGCTATTCCCATGCCTATCCACTAATACAGCATGAGCTTGAGGCTACTCCCTGGCCTATCCAGTAACACAGCGTGATCCTGAGGCTATTCAATGGCCTATTCAGTAACACAGCATGATTTTCTGGCTATTCCCTGCCCTATCCACTAACACAGCATGATCTTGAGGCTATTCCCTGGCCTATCCACAAACACAGCATGTTCTTGAGTCTATTCCCCGGCCTATCCATAAACAGCATGATCCTGAGGATATTCCCTGGCATATCCACTAACACAGCATGAATTTGAAGCTGTTCCCTGGCTTATCCACTAAAATAGCATGATCTTGAGGCTATTCCCTCGGCTGTCTATTAACAGAACATGATCTTGAGGCTATTCCCGGCTAATCCACCAACATAGCATGATCTTGAGGCTACTCCCCGGCTTAAGCACTAACACAGCATGATCTTGAAGACTATACCCTGGCCTATTGACTAACACAGCATGTCTTTGAGGCTATTCCCTGGCCCATCCACTAACAGAGCATGATCTTGAGGTTATACCCTGGCCTATCCAATAACACAGCATGATCTTGCGGCTATTCCCTGGCTTATCCACTAACACAGCATGATCTTGAGGCTATTCCCTGGCCTATTCACTAACACAGTAAGATCTTCAGGCTGGTCCCATGCCTATCCACTAATAGCTTGATCTTAAGGCTATTCCTGGGCGTATCCACTATCACAGCATGAACTTGAGGCTATTCTCTGGAATATGCGCAAACAGAGCATGAGGCCATACCCTAGCCTATCCACAAACAGAGCATGATCTTGTGGCTATTCCCTGGCCTATGCACTAACACAGTATGATATTAAACCTATTCCCTGGCCTATCCACTAACTCAGCTGGCGTTCAGGTCATTCCCTGGTCTATCCACTAACATAGCATGATCTTGAGGCTATTCCTTGCCTATCACTAACACAGCATGACCTTGAGCTTATTCCCTGGCCTATCCACTAACATAGCATGATCTTGATGCTATTCCCAGGCTTAGCCACTAACAGCATGATCTAGAGGCTATTCCCGGGCCTATCTACTAACACAGCATGCTATTGAAGCTATTCGCTGGCCTTTCCACTAACAGAGCATGATCTTGAGGCTATTCCCTGGCCTATCCACTAACACAGCATGATCCTGAGGCTATTCGATGGCCTATCCACTAACACAGCATGATTTTCAGGCTATGCCCTGGCATATCCACAAACACATCATGTTCTTGAGGCTATTCTCTGGCCTATCCACAAACAGCATGATCCTGAGGTTACTCCCTGGCATATCCACTAACACAGCATGATCTTGAGGCTGTTCCCTGGCTTATCCACTAACATAGCATAATCTTGAGGCTATTCCCTCGGCTGTCTATTAACACAACATGATCTTGAGGCTATTCCCAGGCCTGTCCACTAACACAGCATGATCATGAGGCTATTCACTGGGCTATTCATTAACACAGCATGATCTTGAGGCAGGTCCCTGGGTTATCCACTAACACAGCATGATCTTGATCCTATTGCCTGGCCTATCCACTAACACAGTATGATCTTGAGGCTATTCTCTGGTTTATCCACTAGCAGAGCTTGACCTTGAGCTTATTCCCTGGCCTATCCACTAGCGCTATATGATCTTGAGGCTAGTCTCTGGCCTATTCACTAATATAGCACGATATAGAGGTTTTTCCTTGCCTATCGCTAACACAGCATGATCTTGAGCTTATTACCTGGCCAATCCACTAACACAGCATGATCTTAATGCTATTCCCAGGCTTAGCCACTAACAGCATAATCTAGAGGCTATTCCTTGGTCTATCCACTAACACAATATGATCTTGAGGCTATTTTCTGGCCTATCCACAAACACAGCATGTTCTTGAGGCTATTTCCTGGCTTATCTACTAACACAGCATGATCTTGAGGCTATTACCTGGCCTATCCACTAACACAGCATGATCTTGCGCTATACCCTGGCTTATGCACTAACACAGTATGATCTTCAGGCTGTACCCTGGCTCATCCACTAAAAGCATGATCTTGAGACTTTTACCTGACCTACCAACCAACACTGCATGATCTTGGGGCTATTCCCTCATATCCACTAACACAGCATGATCTTGAGACTATTCCCTGGGCTATCCACCAAAACAGCATCATTTTGAGGCTATTCCTGGGTCTATCAACAACACAAAATGACCTTGAGATTACTCCCTGGCTTATCCACTAACACAGCATGATCTTTAGGCAATTCGTTGGATTGTGCACTAACAGCATGATCTTGAGGCTGTTCCCTGGCCTATCTACAAACACAGCATGATCTTGAGGCTATTCCCTGGCTTATGCACTAACACAGCATGACCTTGAGCCTATTCCCTGGCCCATCCACTAACACTGCATGAGCTTGAAGTTATTCCCTGGCTTTTGCAGTAACAGACCATGATCTTGAGGCTGTTCCCTGGACTACCCACTAACACAGAATGATCTTGAGGCTATTCCCTCGCTTATCCACTAACAGAGCATGATCTTGAGGCTATTCCCTGGCCTATTCACTGACACAGTATGATCTTCAGGCTGCTCCCTGGCTTATCCACTAACAGCATGATCTTGAGACTACTACCTGGTCTATCCACCAACACACCATGCTCTTGAGGCTATTCCTGGCCTATCCACCAACACAACATGATCTTGAGGCTATTCCCTCTCCTATCCACTAACACAACATGATCTTGAGACTATTCCCTGGCCTATCCACCACACAGCATGATCTTGAGGCCATTCCCCCTCCAATCCACGAACACAACATGATCTTGAGACTATTCCCTCTCCTATCCACCAACACAGCATGCTCTTGAGGCTATTCCTGGCCTATCCACCAACAAAGCATGATCTTGAGGCTATTCTCTCTCCTATCCACTAACACAGCATGATCTTGAGACTTTTCCTTGGCCTATCCACCACACAGCATGATCTTGAAGCCATTCCCTCTCCTATCCACCAACACAACATGATCTTGAGACTATTCCCTCTCCTATCCACCAACATAGAATGATCTTGACGCTTTTCCTCTAATGTCCACTAACACAGCATGATCTTGAGAATATTCCCTGGCCTATCCACTAACAGAGCATGAACTTGAGGTTATTCCCTGGCCTATCCTATAAAACAGCACGATCTTGAGACTATTCCCTGGCCTATTCACTAACACAGTAAGGTCTTCAGGCTGTTCCCACGCTTCTCCACTAATAGTATGAACTTGAGGCTAAACCCTTGCCTATCCACTAACACAGCATGATCTTGAGGCTATTCCCTTAGAATATACACAAACAGAGCATGAGGCTATACCCTGGCATATCCACAAACAGAGCATGAATTTGGGGCTATTCCTGGGCCTATCCTCTAACACAGCATGACCTTGAGGCTATTCCTGGCCTATCCCCTAATACAGTATAATATTAAGGCTATTCCCTGGCCTATCCACTAACTCAGCTGACGTTCAAGCCATTCCCTGGCCTATCCGCTAACATTGCATGATCTTGAGGCTATTCCTTGCATATCACTTACACAGCATGATCTTGAGCTTATTCCCTGGCCTATACACAAACACAGCATGATCTTGATGCTATTCCCAGGCTTAGCCACTAACAGCATGATCTAGAGGCTATTCCCTGGCCTATCCACTAACACAGCATGGTCTTGAGGCTATTCGCTGGCCTATCCACTAACACAGCATGATCTTGAGGCTATTCCCTGGTCTATCCACTAACACACCATGATCTTGAGGCTATTCCCTGGCCTATCTACTAACACAGCATGATCCTTAGGCTATTCAATGGCCTATTCAGTAACACAGCATGATTTTCAGGCTATTCCCTGGCCTATCCACTAACACAGCATGATCTTGAGGCTATTCCTGGGCCTATCCACTAACACAGCATGATCTTGAGAATATTCCCTGGCCTATCCACCAACACAGCATCATTTTCAGGCTATTCCCTCGCCTATCCACTAACACAGCATGACCTTGAGGTATTCCCTGGCCTATCCACTAACAGAGCATGATCTTGAGGTATTTCCCTGGCCTATCCTATAAAACAGCACGATTTTGAGGCTATTCCCTGGCTTAGCCACTAACACAGCATGATCTTGAGACTATTCCCTGGCCTATTCACTAACACAGTAAGGTCTTCAGGCTGTTCCCACGCTTCTCCACTAATAGTATGAACTTGAGGCTATTCCCTTGCCTATCCACTAACACAGCATGATCTTGAGGCTATTCCCTTAGAATATACACAAACAGAGCATGAGGATATACCCTGGCATATCCACAAACAGAGCGTGAATTTGAGGCTATTCCCTGGCCTATCCACTAACACAGTATAATATTAAGGCTATTCCCTGGGCTATCCACTAACTCAGCTGATGTTCAGGCTATTCCCTGGCCTATCCGCTAACATTGCATGATCTTTAGGTTATTCCTTGCATATCAGTTACACAGCATGATCTCGAGCTTATTCCCTGGCCTATACACAGACACAGCATGATCTTGATGCTATTCCCAGGCTTAGCCACTAACAGCATGATCTAGAGGCTATTCCCTGGCCTATCCACTAACACAGCATGGTCTTGGGGCTATTCGCTGGCCTATCCACTAACACAGCATGATCTTGAGGCTATTCCCTGGTCTATCCACTAACACACCATGATCTTGAGGCTATTCCCTGGCCTATCTACTAACACAGCATGATCCTTAGGCTATTCAATGGCCTATTCAGTAACACAGCATGATTTTTAGGCTATTCCCTGGCCTATCCACTAACACAGCATGATCTTGAGGCTATTCCTGGGCCTATCCACTAACACAGAAGATCTTGAGGCTATTCCCTGGCCTATCCACTAACACAGTATGATATTAAGGCTATTCTCTGGCCTATCCACTAACGCAGCTGATGTTCAGGCCATTCCTTGGCCTATCCACTAACACAGCATGATCTTGAGGCTATTCCCTTGCCTATCCACTAACACACCATGATGTTGAGGCTATTTCCTGGCCTATCCAGTAACACAGCGTGATCCTGAGGCTATTCAATGGCCTATTCAGTAACACAGCATGATTTTCAGGCTATTGCCTGGCCTATCCACTAACACAGCATGATCTTGAGGCTATTCCCTGGCCTATCCACAAACACATCATGTTCTTGAGGCTATTCCCCGGCCTATCCATAAACAGCATGATCCTGAGGTTATTCCCTGGCATATACACTAACACAGCATGAATTTGAGGCTGTTCCCTCGCTTATCCACTAAAATAGCATGATCTTGAGGCTATTCCCTGGGCTGTCTATTAACACAACCTGATCTTGAAGACTATTCCCTGGCCTATTCACTAACACAGCATTACCTTGAGGCTATTCCCTGGCCCATCCACTAACAGAGCATGATGTTGCGGTTATACCCTGGCCTATCCAATAACACAGCCTGATCTTGAGGCTATTCCCTGGCTTATCCACTAACACAGCATGATTTTGAGGCTATTCCCTGGCCTATTCACTAACACAGCAAGATCTTCAGGCTGGTCCCATGCTTATCCACTAATAGCTTGATCTTCAGGCTATTCCCGGGCCTATCCACTAACACAGCATGAACTTGAGGCTATTCTCTGGAATATGCGCAAACAGAGCATGAGGCTATACCCTAGCCTATCCACAAACAGAGCATGATCTTGAGGCTATTCCCTGGCCTATGCACTAACACAGTATGATATTAAACCTATTCCCTGGCCTATCCACTAACTCAGCTGACGTTCAGGCCATTCCCTGGTCTATCCACTAACATAGCATGATCTTGAGGCTATTCCTTGCCAATCACTAACACAGCATGACCTTGAGCGTATTCCCTGGTCTATCCACTAACATAGCATGATCTTGAGGATATTCCTTGCCTATCACTAACACAGCATGACCTTGAGCGTATTCCCTGGCCTATCCACTAACACAGCATGATCTTGATGCTATTCCCAGGCTTAGCCACTAACAGCATGATCTAGAGGCTATTCCCGGGCCTATCTACTAACACAGCATGCTATTGAAGCTATTCCTTGGCCTTTCCACTAACAGGGCATGATCTTGAGGCTATTCCCTGGCCTATCCACTAACACAGCATGATCCTGAGGCTATTTGATGGCCTATCCACTAACACAGCATGATTTTCAGGCTATGCCCTGGCATATCCACAAACACAGCATGTTCTTGAGGCTATTCTCTGGCCTATCCACAAACAGCATGATCCTGAGGTTACTCCCTGGCATATCCACTAACACAGCATGATCTTGAGGCTGTTCCCTGGCTTATCCACTAACATAGCATAATCTTGAGGCTATTCCCTCGGCTGTCAATTAACACAACATGATCTTGAGGCTATTCCCAGGCCTGTCCACTAACACAGCATGATCATGAGGCTATTACTGGGCTATTCATTAACATAGCATGATCTTGAGGCAAGGCCCTGGGTTATCCACTAACACAGCATGATCTTGATCCTATTGCCTGGCCTATCCACCAACACAGCATGCTCTTGATGCTATTCCCTGGCCTATCCACCAACACAGCTTGATCTTGTGACTAATACCTGGCCTATCCACCAACACAGCATGTTCTTGAGGCTATTCCCTGGACTATCCACCAACAAAGCATGATCATGAGGCTATTCCCTCTCCTATCCACTAACACAGCATGATCTTGAGGCTATTCCGACGCCTATCCACTAACACAGCATGAACTTGAGACTATTCCCTGGCCTATCCACCACACAGCATGATCTTGAGGCTATTCCCTGGCCTATTCATTAACACAGTATGCTCTTCAGGCTGCTCCCTGGCTTATCCACTAACAGCATGATCGTCAGACTATTACCTGGCCTATCCACCAACACAGCATGCTCTTGAAGCTATACCCTGGCCTATCCATCAACACAGCATGATCTTGAGACTAATACCTGGCCTATCCACCAACACAGCATGTTCTTGAGGCTATTCCCTGGCCAATCCACCAACAAAGCATGATCTTGAGCCTATTCCCCCTCCTATCCACTAACACAGCATGATCTTGAGACTATTCCCTGGCCTATCCACCACACAGCATGATCTTGAGGATATTCGCTGGCCTATTTACTAACACAGTATGATCTTCAGGCTGCTCCCTGGCTTATCCACTAACAGCATGATCTTGAGACTACTACCTGGCCTATCCACCAACACACCATGCTCTTGAGGCTATTCCTGGCCTATCCACCAACACAGCATGATCTTGAGGCTATTCCCTCTCCTATCCACTAACACAACATGATCTTGAGACTATTCCCTGGCCTATCCACCACACAGCATGATCTTGAGGCCATCCCCCCTCCAATCCACCAACACAACATGATCTTGAGACTATTCCCTCTCCTATCCACCAACACAGCATGCTCTTGAGGCTATTCCTGGCCTATCTCCCAACAAAGCATGATCTTGAGGCTATTCTTTCTCCTATCCACTAACACAGCATGATCTTGAGACTATTCCCTGGCCTATCTACCACACAGCATGATCTTGAGGCCATTCCCTCTCCTATCCACCAACACAACATGATCTTAAGACTATTCCCTCTCCTATCCACCAACATAGAATGATCTTGACGCTTTTCCCCTCCTGTCCACTAACACAGCATGATCTTGAGAATATTCCCTGGCCCTTCCACCAACACAGCATGATTTTGAGACTATTCCCTCGCCTATCCACTAACACAGCATGATCTTGAGACTATTCCCTGGCCTATCCACCAACACAGCATTATCTTGAGGCTATTCCCTGGCCTATCCACTAACACAGCATGAGCTTGAGGCTACTCCCTGGCTTATGCACTAACACAGCATGATCTTGAGACTATTCCCTGACCTATTCACTAACACAGCATGACCTTGAGATATTCCCTGGCCTATCCACTAACAGAGCATGATCTTGAGGTTATTCCCTGGCCTATCCTATAACACAGCACGATCTTGAGGCTATCCCCTGGCTTATCCACTAACACAGCATGATCTTGAGACTATTCCCTGGCCTATTCACTAACACAGTAAGATCTTCAGGCTGTTCCCACGCTTCTCCACTAATAGTATGAACTTGAGGCTATTCCCATGCCTATCCACTAATACAGCATGAGCTTGAGGCTACTCCCTGGCCTATCCAGTAACACAGCGTGATCCTGAGGCTATTCAATGGCCTATTCAGTAACACAGTATGATTTTCTGGCTATTCCCTGCCCTATCCACTAACACAGCATGATCTTGAGGCTATTCCCTGGCCTATCCACAAACACAGCATGTTCTTGAGGCTATTCCCCGGCCTATCCATAAACAGCATGATCCTGAGGATATTCCCTGGCATATCCACTAACACAGCATGAATTAGAAGCTGTTCCCTGGCTTATCCACTAAAATAGCATGATCTTGAGGCTATTCCCTCGGCTGTCTATTAACAGAACATGATCTTGAGGCTATTCCCGGCCTATCCACCAACATAGCATGATCTTGAGGCTACTCCCCGGCTTAAGCACTAACACAGCATGATCTTGAAGACTATACCCTGGCCTATTGAATAACACAGCATGTCTTTGAGGCTATTCCCTGGCCCATCCACTAACAGAGCATGATCTTGAGGTTATACCCTGGCCTATCCAATAACACAGCATGATCTTGCGGCTATTCCCTGGCTTATCCACTAACACAGCATGATCTTGAGGCTATTCCCTGGCCTATTCACTAACACAGTAAGCTCTTCAGGCTGGTCCCATGCCTATCCACTAATAGCTTGATCTTAAGGCTATTCCTGGGCGTATCCACTATCACAGCATGAACTTGAGGCTATTCTCTGGAATATGCGCAAACAGAGCATGAGGCTATACCCTAGCCTATCCACAAACAGAGCATGATCTTGTGGCTATTCCCTGGCCAATGCGCTAACACAGTATGATATTAAACCTATTCCCTGGCCTATCCACTAACTCAGCTGGCGTTCAGGCCATTCCCTGGTCTATCCACTAACATAGCATGATCTTGAGGCTATTCCTTGCCTATCACTAACACAGCATGACCTTGAGCTTATTCCCTGGCCTATCCACTAACATAGCATGATCTTGATACTATTCCCAGGCTTAGCCACTAACAGCATGATCTAGAGGCTATTCCCGGGCCTATCTACTAACACAGCATGCTATTGAAGCTATTCGCTGGCCTTTCCACTAACAGAGCATGATCTTGAGGCTATTCCCTGGCCTATCCACTAACACAGCATGATCCTGAGGCTATTCGATGGCCTATCCACTAACACAGCATGATTTTCAGGCTATGCCCTGGCATATCCACAAACACATCATGTTCTTGAGGCTATTCTCTGGCCTATCCACAAACAGCATGATCCTGAGGTTACTCCCTGGCATATCCACTAACACAGCATGATCTTGAGGCTGTTCCCTGGCTTATCCACTAACATAGCATAATCTTGAGGCTATTCCCTCGGCTGTCTATTAACACAACATGATCTTGAGGCTATTCCCAGGCCTGTCCACTAACACAGCATGATCATGAGGCTATTCACTGGGCTATTCATTAACACAGCATGATCTTGAGGCAGGTCCCTGGGTTATCCACTAACACAGCATGATCTTGATCCTATTGCCTGGCCTATCCACTAACACAGCATGATCTTGAGGCTATTCTCTGGTTTATCCACTAGCAGAGCTTGACCTTGAGCTTATTCCCTGGCCTATCCACTAGCGCTATATGATCTTGAGGCTAGTCTCTGGCCTATTCACTAATATAGCACGATATTGAGGTTTTTCCTTGCCTATCGCTAACACAGCATGATCTTGAGCTTATTACCTGGCCAATCCACTAACACAGCATGATCTTAATGCTATTCCCAGGCTTAGCCACTAACAGCATAATCTAGAGGCTATTCCTTGGTCTATCCACTAACACAATATGATCTTGAGGCTATTTTCTGGCCTATCCACAAACACAGCATGTTCTTGAGGCTATTTCCTGGCTTATCTACTAACACAGCATGATCTTGAGGCTATTACCTGGCCTATCCACTAACACAGCATGATCTTGCGCTATACCCTGGCTTATGCACTAACACAGTATGATCTTCAGGCTGTACCCTGGCTCATCCACTAAAAGCATGATCTTGAGACTTTTACCTGACCTACCAACCAACACTGCATGATCTTGGGGCTATTCCCTCATATCCACTAACACAGCATGATCTTGAGACTATTCCCTGGGCTATCCACCAAAACAGCATCATTTTGAGGCTATTCCTGGGTCTATCAACAACACAAAATGACCTTGAGATTACTCCCTGGCTTATCCACTAACACAGCATGATCTTTAGGCAATTCGTTGGATTGTGCACTAACAGCATGATCTTGAGGCTGTTCCCTGGCCTATCTACAAACACAGCATGATCTTGAGGCTATTCCCTGGGTTATGCACTAACACAGCATGACCTTGAGCCTATTCCCTGGCCCATCCACTAACACTGCATGAGCTTGAAGTTATTCCCTGGCTTTTGCAGTAACAGACCATGATCTTGAGGCTGTTCCCTGGACTACCCACTAACACAGAATGATCTTGAGGCTATTCCCTCGCTTATCCACTAACAGAGCATGATCTTGAGGCTATTCCCTGACACAGTATGATCTTCAGGCTGCTCCCTGGCTTATCCACTAACAGCATGATCTTGAGACTACTACCTGGTCTATCCACCAACACACCATGCTCTTGAGGCTATTCCTGGCCTATCCACCAACACAACATGATCTTGAGGCTATTCCCTCTCCTATCCACTAACACAACATGATCTTGAGACTATTCCCTGGCCTATCCACCACACAGCATGATCTTGAGGCCATTCCCCCTCCAATCCACGAACACAACATGATCTTGAGACTATTCCCTCTCCTATCCACCAACACAGCATGCTCTTGAGGCTATTCCTGGCCTATCCACCAACAAAGCATGATCTTGAGGCTATTCTCTCTCCTATCCACTAACACAGCATGATCTTGAGACTATTCCTTGGCCTATCCACCACACAGCATGATCTTGAAGCCATTCCCTCTCCTATCCACCAACACAACATGATCTTGAGACTATTCCCTCTCCTATCCACCAACATAGAATGATCTTGACGCTTTTCCTCTAATGTCCACTAACACAGCATGATCTTGAGAATATTCCCTGGCCTATCCACTAACAGAGCATGATCTTGAGGTTATTCCCTGGCCTATCCTATAAAACAGCACGATCTTGAGACTATTCCCTGGCCTATTCACTAACACAGTAAGGTCTTCAGGCTGTTCCCACGCTTCTCCACTAATAGTATGAACTTGAGGCTAAACCCTTGCCTATCCACTAACACAGCATGATCTTGAGGCTATTCCCTTAGAATATACACAAACAGAGCATGAGGCTATACCCTGGCATATCCACAAACAGAGCATGAATTTGGGGCTATTCCTGGGCCTATCCACTAACACAGCATGACCTTGAGGCTATTCCTGGCCTATCCCCTAATACAGTATAATATTAAGGCTATTCCCTGGCCTATCCACTAACTCAGCTGACGTTCAAGCCATTCCCTGGCCTATCCGCTAACATTGCATGATCTTGAGGCTATTCCTTGCATATCACTTACACAGCATGATCTTGAGCTTATTCCCTGGCCTATACACAAACACAGCATGATCTTGATGCTATTCCCAGGCTTAGCCACTAACAGCATGATCTAGAGGCTATTCCCTGGCCTATCCACTAACACAGCATGGTCTTGAGGCTATTCGCTGGCCTATCCACTAACACAGCATGATCTTGAGGCTATTCCCTGGTCTATCCACTAACACACCATGATCTTGAGGCTATTCCCTGGCCTATCTACTAACACAGCATGATCCTTAGGCTATTCAATGGCCTATTCAGTAACACAGCATGATTTTCAGGCTATTCCCTGGCCTATCCACTAACACAGCATGATCTTGAGGCTATTCCTGGGCCTATCCACTAACACAGCATGATCTTGAGAATATTCCCTGGCCTATCCACCAACACAGCATCATTTTCAGGCTATTCCCTCGCCTATCCACTAACACAGCATGACCTTGAGGTATTCCCTGGCCTATCCACTAACAGAGCATGATCTTGAGGTATTTCCCTGGCCTATCCTATAAAACAGCACGATTTTGAGGCTATTCCCTGGCTTAGCCACTAACACAGCATGATCTTGAGACTATTCCCTGGCCTATTCACTAACACAGTAAGGTCTTCAGGCTGTTCCCACGCTTCTCCACTAATAGTATGAACTTGAGGCTATTCCCTTGCCTATCCACTAACACAGCATGATCTTGAGGCTATTCCCTTAGAATATACACAAACAGAGCATGAGGATATACCCTGGCATATCCACAAACAGAGCGTGAATTTGAGGCTATTCCCTGGCCTATCCACTAACACAGTATAATATTAAGGCTATTCCCTGGGCTATCCACTAACTCAGCTGATGTTCAGGCTATTCCCTGGCCTATCCGCTAACATTGCATGATCTTGAGGTTATTCCTTGCATATCAGTTACACAGCATGATCTCGAGCTTATTCCCTGGCCTATACACAGACACAGCATGATCTTGATGCTATTCCCAGGCTTAGCCACTAACAGCATGATCTAGAGGCTATTCCCTGGCCTATCCACTAACACAGCATGGTCTTGGGGCTATTCGCTGGCCTATCCACTAACACAGCATGATCTTGAGGCTATTCCCTGGTCTATCCACTAACACACCATGATCTTGAGGCTATTCGCTGGCCTATCTACTAACACAGCATGATCCTTAGGCTATTCAATGGCCTATTCAGTAACACAGCATGATTTTTAGGCTATTCCCTGGCCTATCCACTAACACAGCATGATCTTGAGGCTATTCCTGGGCCTATCCCCTAACACAGAAGATCTTGAGGCTATTCCCTGGCCTATCCACTAACACAGTATGTTATTAAGGCTATTCTCTGGCCTATCCACTAACGCAGCTGATGTTCAGGCCATTCCTTGGCCTATCCACTAACACAGCATGATCTTGAGGCTATTCCCTTGCCTATCCACTAACACACCATGATGTTGAGGCTATTTCCTGGCCTATCCAGTAACACAGCGTGATCCTGAGGCTATTCAATGGCCTATTCAGTAACACAGCATGATTTTCAGGCTATTGCCTGGCCTATCCACTAACACAGCATGATCTTGAGGCTATTCCCTGGCCTATCCACAAACACAGCATGTTCTTGAGGCTATTCCCCGGCCTAACCATAAACAGCATGATCCTGAGGTTATTCCCTGGCATATACACTAACACAGCATGAATTTGAGGCTGTTCCCTCGCTTATCCACTAAAATAGCATGATCTTGAGGCTATTCCCTGGGCTGTCTATTAACACAACCTGATCTTGAAGACTATTCCCTGGCCTATTCACTAACACAGCATTACCTTGAGGCTATTCCCTGGCCCATCCACTAACAGAGCATGATGTTGCGGTTATACCCTGGCCTATCCAATAACACAGCCTGATCTTGAGGCTATTCCCTGGCTTATCCACTAACACAGCATGATCTTGAGGCTATTCCCTGGCCTATTCACTAACACAGCAAGATTTTCAGGCTGTTCCCATGCTTATCCACTTATAGCATGATCTTCAGGCTATTCCCGGGTCTATCCACTAACACAGCATGAACTTGAGGCTATTCTCTGGAATATGCACAAACAGAGCATGAGGCTATACCCTAGCCTATCCACAAACAGAGCATGATCTTGAGGCTATTCCATGGCCTATACACTAACACAGTATGATATTAAACCTATTCCCTGGCCTATCCACTAACTCAGCTGACGTTCAGGCCATTCCCTGGTCTATCCACTAATATAGCATGATCTTGAGGCTATTCCTTGCCTATCACTAACACAGCATGATCTTGAGCTTATTCCCTGGCCTATCCACTAACACAGCATGATCTTGATGCTATTATCAGGCTTAGCCACTAACAGCATGATCTAGAGGCTATTCCCGGGCCTATCTACTAACACAGCATGATATTGAAGCTATTCGCTAGCCTTTCCACTAACAGAGCATGATCTTGAGGCTATTCCCTGGCCTATCCACTAACACAGCATGATCCTGAGGCTATTCAATGGCCTATCCACTAACACAGCATGATTTTCAGGCTATTCCCTGGCTTATCCACAAACACAGCATGTTCTTGAGGGTATTCTCTGGCCTATCCACAAACAGCATGATCCTGAGGTTACTCCCTGGCATATCCACTAACACAGCATGATCTTGAGGCTGTTCCCTGGCTTATCCACTAACATAATATAATCTTGAGGCTATTCCCTAGGCTGTCTATTAACACAACATGATCTTGAGGCTATTCCCAGGCCTGCCCACTAACACAGCATGATCATGAGGCTATTCACTGGGCTATCCATTAACACAGCATGATCTTGAGGCAAGGCCCTGGGTTATCCACTAACACAGCATGATCTTGAGCCTATTACCTGGCCTATCCACTAACACAGCATGATCTTGAGGCTATTCTCTGGTTTATCCACTAGCAGAGCTTGATCTTGAGGTTATTCCCTGGCCTATCCACTAGCGCTATATGATCTTGAGGCTATTCCCTGGCCTATCCACTAACATAGCACGATCTTGAGGTTTTTCCTTGCCTATCGCTAACAGAGCATGATCTTGAGCTTATTCCCAGGCCTATCCACTAACACAGCATGATCTTAATGCTATGCCCAGGCTTAGCCACTAACAGCATGATCTAGAGGCTATTCCCTGGTCTATCCACTAACACTATATGATCTTGAGGCTATTTGCTGGCCTAACCACTAAGTAAGCATGACGTTCAAGCTATCCCCTGGCCTATCCACTAATAAAGCATGATCTTGAGGCTATTTTCTGGCTTATCCTCAAACACAGCATGTTCTTGAGGCTATTTGCTGGCTTATCCACTAACACAGCATGATCTTGAGGCTATTACCTGGCCTATCCACTAACACTGCATGATCTTGCGGCTATTCCCTGGCTTATGCACTAACACAGTATGATCTTCAGGCTGTTCCCTGGCTCATCCACTAAAAGCATGATCTTGAGACTTTTACCTGGCCTACCAACCAACACTGCATGATCTTGGGGCTATTCCCTCATATCCACTAACACAGCATGATCTTGAGACTATTCCCTGGGCTATCCACCAAAACAGCATGATTTTGAGGCTATTCCCTCTCCTGTCCACTAATACAGCGTTATCTTGAGGCTATTCCATGGCCTATCCACCAACACAGCATCATTTTGAGTCTATTCCCGGGTCTATCCAACAACACAACATGACCTTGAGGCTATTATCCTGGCTTATTTACTAACACAGCATGATCTTTAGGCAATTCTTTGGATTGTGCACTAACAGCATGATCTTGAGGCTGTTCCCTGGCCTATCTACAAACACAGCATGATCTTGGGGCTATTCCCTGGCTTAATCACTAACACAGAATGATCTTGAGGCTATTACCTCGCTTATCCACTAACAGAGCTTGATCTTGAGGCTATTGCCTGGCCTATCCACTAACACAGCATGATCTTGTGGCTATTCCCTGGCCTATCCACTAATACAGGATGATTCTGAGGCTACTCTCTGGCCTATCTACTAACACAGCATGATCCTGAGACTATTCTCTGGCTTATCCACTAACACTGCATTTTTTGAGGCTATTGCCTGGCCTATTCACTAACACAGCATGATCTTGAGGCTATTCCCTGGCTTATCCAATAACAGAGCTTGATCTTGAGGCTATTCCCTGGCCTATCCATTAATACAGCATGATCTTGGTGCTATTCCCTGGCTTATCTATTAACACAGCATGACCTTGAGTCTATTCCCTGGCCTATCCACTAACACTGCATGAGCTTGAAGTTATTCCCTGGCTTATGCAGTAACAGAGCATGATCTTGAGGCTGTTCCCTGGCTTATCCACTAACACAGAATGATCTTGAGGCTATTCTCTGGCCTATCCACTAACACAGCATGATCTTGAGGCTATTCCCTGGACTATCCACTAACACAGTATGATATTAAGGCTATTCTCTGGCCTATCCACTAACGCAGCTGATGTTCAGGCCATTCCTTGGCCTATCCACTAACACAGCATGATCTTGAGGCTATTCCCTTGCCTATCCACTAACACACCATGATGTTGAGGCTATTTCCTGGCCTATCCAGTAACACAGCGTGATCCTGAGGCTATTCAATGGCCTATTCAGTAACACAGCATGATTTTCAGGCTATTGCCTGGCCTATCCACTAACACAGCATGATCTTGAGGCTATTCCCTGGCCTATCCACAAACACAGCATGTTCTTGAGGCTATTCCCCGGCCTAACCATAAACAGCATGATCCTGAGGTTATTCCCTGGCATATACACTAACACAGCATGAATTTGAGGCTGTTCCCTCGCTTATCCACTAAAATAGCATGATCTTGAGGCTATTCCCTGGGCTGTCTATTAACACAACCTGATCTTGAAGACTATTCCCTGGCCTATTCACTAACACAGCATTACCTTGAGGCTATTCCCTGGCCCATCCACTAACAGAGCATGATGTTGCGGTTATACCCTGGCCTATCCAATAACACAGCCTGATCTTGAGGCTATTCCCTGGCTTATCCACTAACACAGCATGATCTTGAGGCTATTCCCTGGCCTATTCACTAACACAGCAAGATTTTCAGGCTGTTCCCATGCTTATCCACTTATAGCATGATCTTCAGGCTATTCCCGGGTCTATCCACTAACACAGCATGAACTTGAGGCTATTCTCTGGAATATGCACAAACAGAGCATGAGGCTATACCCTAGCCTATCCACAAACAGAGCATGATCTTGAGGCTATTCCATGGCCTATACACTAACACAGTATGATATTAAACCTATTCCCTGGCCTATCCACTAACTCAGCTGACGTTCAGGCCATTCCCTGGTCTATCCACTAACATAGCATGATCTTGAGGCTATTCCTTGCCTATCACTAACACAGCATGATCTTGAGCTTATTCCCTGGCCTATCCACTAACACAGCATGATCTTGATGCTATTATCAGGCTTAGCCACTAACAGCATGATCTAGAGGCTATTCCCGGGCCTATCAACTAACACAGCATGATATTGAAGCTATTCGCTAGCCTTTCCACTAACAGAGCATGATCTTGAGGCTATTCCCTGGCCTATCCACTAACACAGCATGATCCTGAGGCTATTCAATGGCCTATCCACTAACACAGCATGATTTTCAGGCTATTCCCTGGCTTATCCACAAACACAGCATGTTCTTGAGGGTATTCTCTGGCCTATCCACAAACAGCATGATCCTGAGGTTACTCCCTGGCATATCCACTAACACAGCATGATCTTGAGGCTGTTCCCTGGCTTATCCACTAACATAATATAATCTTGAGGCTATTCCCTAGGCTGTCTATTAACACAACATGATCTTGAGGCTATTCCCAGGCCTGCCCACTAACACAGCATGATCATGAGGCTATTCACTGGGCTATCCATTAACACAGCATGATCTTGAGGCAAGGCCCTGGGTTATCCACTAACACAGCATGATCTTGAGCCTATTACCTGGCCTATCCACTAACACAGCATGATCTTGAGGCTATTCTCTGGTTTATCCACTAGCAGAGCTTGATCTTGAGGTTATTCCCTGGCCTATCCACTAGCGCTATATGATCTTGAGGCTATTCCCTGGCCTATCCACTAACATAGCACGATCTTGAGGTTTTTCCTTGCCTATCGCTAACAGAGCATGATCTTGAGCTTATTCCCAGGCCTATCCACTAACACAGCATGATCTTAATGCTATGCCCAGGCTTAGCCACTAACAGCATGATCTAGAGGCTATTCCCTGGTCTATCCACTAACACTATATGATCTTGAGGCTATTTGCTGGCCTAACCACTAAGTAAGCATGACGTTCAAGCTATCCCCTGGCCTATCCACTAATAAAGCATGATCTTGAGGCTATTTTCTGGCTTATCCTCAAACACAGCATGTTCTTGAGGCTATTTGCTGGCTTATCCACTAACACAGCATGATCTTGAGGCTATTACCTGGCCTATCCACTAACACTGCATGATCTTGCGGCTATTCCCTGGCTTATGCACTAACACAGTATGATCTTCAGGCTGTTCCCTGGCTCATCCACTAAAAGCATGATCTTGAGACTTTTACCTGGCCTACCAACCAACACTGCATGATCTTGGGGCTATTCCCTCATATCCACTAACACAGCATGATCTTGAGACTATTCCCTGGGCTATCCACCAAAACAGCATGATTTTGAGGCTATTCCCTCTCCTGTCCACTAATACAGCGTTATCTTGAGGCTATTCCATGGCCTATCCACCAACACAGCATCATTTTGAGTCTATTCCCGGGTCTATCCAACAACACAACATGACCTTGAGGCTATTATCCTGGCTTATTTACTAACACAGCATGATCTTTAGGCAATTCTTTGGATTGTGCACTAACAGCATGATCTTGAGGCTGTTCCCTGGCCTATCTACAAACACAGCATGATCTTGGGGCTATTCCCTGGCTTAATCACTAACACAGAATGATCTTGAGGCTATTACCTCGCTTATCCACTAACAGAGCTTGATCTTGAGGCTATTGCCTGGCCTATCCACTAACACAGCATGATCTTGTGGCTATTCCCTGGCCTATCCACTAATACAGGATGATTCTGAGGCTACTCTCTGGCCTATCTACTAACACAGCATGATCCTGAGACTATTCTCTGGCTTATCCACTAACACTGCATTTTTTGAGGCTATTGCCTGGCCTATTCACTAACACAGCATGATCTTGAGGCTATTCCCTGGCTTATCCAATAACAGAGCTTGATCTTGAGGCTATTCCCTGGCCTATCCATTAATACAGCATGATCTTGGTGCTATTCCCTGGCTTATCTATTAACACAGCATGACCTTGAGTCTATTCCCTGGCCTATCCACTAACACTGCATGAGCTTGAAGTTATTCCCTGGCTTATGCAGTAACAGAGCATGATCTTGAGGCTGTTCCCTGGCTTATCCACTAACACAGAATGATCTTGAGGCTATTCTCTGGCCTATCCACTAACACAGCATGATCTTGAGGCTATTCCCTGGACTATCCACTAACACAGAATGATCTTGAGGTTATTCCCTGGCTTAACCACTAACAGAGCTTGATCTTGAGGCTACTCTCTGGCCTATCTACTAACACAGCATGATCCTGAGGCTATTCTCTGGCCTATCCACTAACACTGCATTTTTGAGGCTATTCCCTGGCCTATTCACTAACACAGCATGATCTTGAGGCTATTCCCTGGCTTATCCAATAACACAGCATGATCTTGAGGCTATCCCTGGCCTATTCACTAACACAGCATGATCTTGGGGCTATTCCCTGGCTTATCTACTAACACAGCATGACCTTGAACCTATTCCCTGGCCTATCCACTAACACTGCATGAGCTTGAAGTTATTCCCTGGCTTATGCAGTAACAGAGCATGATCTTGAGGCTGTTCCATGGCTAATCCACTAACGCAGAATGATCTTGAGGCTATATCCTTGCCTATCCATTAACACAGTATGATCTTGAGGCTATTCCCTGGACTACCCACTAACACTGAATGATCTTGAGGCTATTCCCTGGCTTATCCAGTACCAGAGCTTGATCTTAAGGCTATTCCCTGGCCTATCCACTAACACAGCATGATCTTCTGGCTCTTCCCTGGCCTATCCACTAATACAGGATGATTCTGAGGCTACTCTCTGGCCTATCTACTAACACAGCATGATCCTGAGGCTAAGCTCTGGCCTATCCACTAACACTGCATTTTTTGAGGCAATTCCCTGGCCTATTCACTAACACAGCATGATCTTGAGGCTATTCCCTGGCTTATCCACTAACACAGAATGATCTTGAGGCTATTCCCTGGCTTATCCACTAACACAGCATGATCTTGAGGCTATTCCCTGGACTCCCCACTAACACAGAATGATCTTGAGGATATTCCCTGGCTTAGCCACTAACAGAGCTTGATCTTGAGGCTATTCCCTGGCCTATCCACTAACACAGCATGATCTTGTGGCTATACCCTGGCCTATCCACTAATACAGGATGATTCTGAGGCTATTCTCTGGCATATCTACTAACACAGCATGATCCTGAGGCTATTCTCCGGCTTATCCACTAACGCTGCATTTTTTGAGGCTATTCCCTGGCCTATTCACTAATACAGCATGATCTTGAGGCTATTCCCTGGCTTATCCAATAACACAGCATGATCTTGAGGCTATTCCCTGGCCTATCCACTAACATAGCATGATCTTGAGGCTATTCCCTGGCCTATCCACTAATGCAGCATGGTTTTCAAGCTATTTGCTGGCCTATCCACCAACACAGCATGATCTTGAGTCTATTCCCTGGCTAATCCACCAACACAGCATGATTTTCAGGGTATTCCTTGGCCTAACCACTAATGCAGCATGATCTTGAGGCTATTCCCTGGTTTATCCACTAACACAGCATGATCTTATGGTCAACCCCTGGCCTATCCACTAACACAGCATGATCTTGGGGCTCTTCCCTGGCCTAATGACTAACGCAGCATGATCTCTCTTAGTAAAACCGAAAGTTAGTTTTTCCGGATCTTTGGTGACATCAGAAAACCCTACACTAGGTTTAACTATACCTAATACATCAAATCCTGTTTTAGCAGGGATGCCATTCTCCTCTGATGGCTACTACCAGCAACAAAACCTGCTTTTTCTGCAACCCTCCTCCCAAACCTGATAACTTTTCAAGAGTTTGAAGGACACCGAACCTGTTGCACAGTTTGACCTGATGTTAATCATCAACTGAGAAGCACCTAATCCTCCTTAGAGGACACGTTAAAATCTTGTGATTTAAACTCCAAATGGTCTGAAGCCGCAACTATACTTGTAGGTTCCTTTTTGACAAGCCCCAGCGGTTTTCTAATGTTAGAAATTGTTTCCTCCTGTTTTTTGACCAATGTTTTATATCGGCACAGTTGGTAATTCAACTCAGTACAGTCCTTTTCATCATCATTATTGCCAGCGCAAAACTTCTGGAGTCATGACCCCTGAAGGTTTGTGATATTATACTTCACTTACTTAAGTGAAGTATAATATCACAGTACAGTCTGCATTGAAAGTGTTCCACATATGTTTGTATTTAAAGTGGGCAGTAAATAGTGTTCATTTTATTTATTTTATTTTTTTAACAATGGCTCCTACGTTTTCAAAGTTAAGTGGCAAGGTATTAGTTAGTCAGTGCAGAGAAATAATTGCAAATGTCCTTGACTTGATGAAACAAGAGCCAGAGATGAAGGAAGAATATGTATGTTCCCCGAGTTCTTCAAAAGCCTTTAGAATGTGGATGAAAGAGTAGCCAAGGCAACTGATATTTCACTGAGTTCCGTTTCCAGGGTTCTCAAAGATAGGAAAGAAAGGAAAATAAAACTTAATATATCACTTTTAAATTAAAAGATGTGGAACACATGTGTCACCAGCGAATTGCAGAAATCGGCAGGCCAGAATGGGAAAATGTACGTCGACATGTTGAGAACATTGAAAATCATTAGAAAGAATTATAGAAAATCAAATAGAAAGAATTCTAATCCAGGAGAAAGTGACGATAACGTTGATGATGACAATGATGTGAGCGAAGACGAAGGACTGTCAGGTGTGGAAGAATTGGAGGCAGACGATTGACATTGTTTATATAGTAGGCCATTTGTATAGATGTTTTGTAGATATGAATATACATATGAAAACACATGTTTATCAGTACAGTGCACAACAGGTGACAGATATTTGACATTGACTGTGACAGGCATGAATCACTGGTGAAAGTACAACTTGCTTCCTAGCTCTCATTAAGATTTTCACATGTCCAGATCTGTTGTGCCAGTTATACATATAGTGCTACTACATGCCCAGTTAAAACAAAAGTTGCAACTCTCACAGAACACACCTTGACTAACCTTTTGGTGACATGTTACCCCTAAGATTATAAGCTCTCATACTAAATACAGAACTCTGTTTACACTAACACATGCATTACAATACAAAAGAGAATGTTCACACTTAACTACAACACTTCACACCACTGTACTACTTTGTTTTAACAAATACACACAGCTCCTGACAATTTATGACTGAGATTAATGTTCCTCTAGTCTTTTCTATTCAAACCTTAAAATAAAAATGAATTAATTAAGAAACAGCCTTTACTTTATTGTTTACATACAAGATGAATAGTGGATTCTGTGAGGCAATTGAAAACACCTGAGTCTATCAGGATAAACAAATACTTAAATCTCTATAGTATCAAGTTAAAACACAGGAATTTATATATCAAACACACCTTTGTTGTACACTACTGTCACTTATTTAGTTATCAGTTGTTTTCATATTAAAAAGAAGAAATTAATACACATGGAGAAATTCAGTGCCTAGTGCCACAGGAGTGAAGATATAGTTCTGCCTGATAATAGAGGCATTAAGGTCTTATAAAAGACTCTAAAGGAATGAACTATTGAAGGAAGTCCGATGCAACTGATTGAGGAACTCCCTAAATCAAGACTAGACTATGAAGGGTTATATGGAACTTGCCCCTTCTGAAAAAACTCCATCAGGAGTGTTCTATTTAGCATCAGCTGGTAAAAAAGAAGAGAAGTAGGGGAACACCAAGTGGAAGATCGTTTTGAAGGAGCTGGCGTATCTGTGAACCAAACACTATAGATTTGGCCAAATGTGTTATCAGAATTACTTTCTATGTTGCACGATGTTAACCTTGCATATTTGAAATAGGACACATCACTAACATCCACACCATTAGCTTTATTTCTTCCTTGGCCATCCCACAGTCAACAAAATAATTTCTTCGGTGAAGAAGGTTTTCTTGAAAGCACCAAATCGAGTGGTGATATTGAGAGAGAAGTATCCTTGGATACCGCTGCTTCCACAGCCTGTAGTGACACGGTGGCTATCAGCAGCAATGTATTATGCAGAAAACTACACAAATGTCGTAGAGGTATTTGATTCATTATATGAAGTTGATGCAGCCGCCATTGTAAGGCAAAGAAAGCATTGCACTCCGGAGCAGCAGAGCAGGAGTTGAGCTATATCAAGGCAAATTGCTTTCACTTTGAAAGTGCAATAAAAAAATTGGAAGAATCATCTCTCCCCATAACAGAAGCATTGCAAGTCATAGAGGAGGTAAGAAACAAAGTGGTACCTGACCAAGTGGAGAATCTATAAAAAAGAAGTTGGAAGCTGTTTTGGTGCACAGCCCAGATTTCAAGGTCATAGCAATAATTGGCTGTGTTCTCTGTGGAGAAAAAGTGCAGGGATCATTGAGTCGGAATACTAACGAAATAGCCGAGATGAAGTTTGCACCTCTTACCGTGTGTGTTGTGGAACGCAGTTTCTCCGCTTTCAAGTGCATTTTAACAGAAGACAGAAGGGGGTTTACACCTCACAATCTTTCCAAGTACTTCATTGTTCAGTGTCATACTAGGAGTGTAAAATGAACACTGAAAACTTTTGCATTTGTAGTGTTTAAAATAAATTGTGTGTTTTTAAAGTATAGTATTAAAGCAAAATTAGTATACTCAGTACTTTTACACAGAAGTGCTTGAAATTAATTTGCTTTTCAGTGCCATGCTATTCGTAGGTGTATTGAATTTGGTACTTTAAAATACATATTAAAGTTACAGTTAATTTAACTTTATACAATTTAAAGTTAGTGTTTTAAACAAAGTGCCCAGTGATTTGCATTAATATATATATATGCCAAAGATCCTATAAATTTCTAAATTCAATATATAAGATCCTATAAAATCCTAATACACTGATACATAGAACTTAATTTTAACTTTTTAGAACTTAAAAATCCAGGGCTTACTAATTACATATTTAAAATGTTACTCCATTCACAATTCAGTGAATCTTACATGGTTGTTTTGTGGGCAATTAAACAGGCTTGTCTTATCTGTTTTCACATTCCTCCAATCAATCCCAAATTACCCTTGCATAAGTTTTTCATTTGATTTGTGTGTAGGGTAGATCTATTCTGATCTATCACATTGCTTCTTTAATATTTCACCTTGTTTTCTACTGTACTTTTAACCCTCATCTTTATCATTTCAAGCCACAGTATGTTCTGTACATCTCTTTTGAAATCTAGTGTGTAATTATGTAATGGTATTGAGGATTAACAAGGCTAAATCAATTCCAATGTACATTACTTCCTTTATATTGTGGTAGTCTGTCACAAATAAGTTTGGATTATTACCTTCTAGAGAAGTCTTATTTCTACTTTTCTTCTTTCAGGTTGTGGTATACAGGTAAAGGCGCTTTATTCAGTTATTTCTCCAATTCTTATAAACAAATTGAAAACTATTACTTGAAACACTTCTTTTATTTATTTGCAATGTGTTGCACACCATAATTTTATGTTTTATCTATTTTATGCCGATATGTTTACTTATTACAATAAGCTTCCCTAAGTCAATCCAAACTCTTGACTAGATAGCAGCAAACAGAGTGAGTGAAAAATGCTCTCTACAACATTGTTGAGTCACTGTCTCCACAGCGATTTGTCAGCAACCATTTTTATTGCTATTTTTCCCTGGTTAGTAAGACATGTTGGCCATCTTTTGTTTCTTTTAAATGTTTTTCTACTTAATCTTTGTTATTTTCTAATCTTAAAGATTAGTGAATACTTGGTGAAGCAATAAAACATGATGAATGACAATAAAAAGTCATAGTAAACATTGCTATTAACATGTAATCTTTAAATATAAAGTATTGAAGTTGATGTGATGTTGCTTATTTCTGAGTATATACTTCTAGTAATAAATATTATAAATATTCTTTTTTCAGCAAAATCAGCCAACTTTTCAGATTGTATCTGCTGATATCAATGATGAATCAACAGTTCCCTTTGCTGATGAATCAGGGAAAACATCATCCTGAAAGTGATGTCAGAACAATCTGGTGTATGTACTCAAGGTGGGGAAATTTTCAGAGGGACTTTATACTTGAAACAAAAGAGTTTGGTCAGTGAAAAAAATAAACTCCACAAATGTGATATTTGTGAGAAGAGCTTTAGTCTTCTGTCCAGTTTGAAAAGATTTGATTCATGAAGGTAAAAAGTTTCACAAGTGTGAAACTTGTGAGAACAGTTTCAGTTGCTTATCAAGCTTGAAAATTCATAATTTGATTCATGAAGGTAAACAGCCACACAAGTGTAAATTTTGTCGGAAGAGATTTACAAGGTTGTCACATTTGAAAAGCCATAATTTGATGCATGAAGGTAGAAGGTCACACAAGTGTAAAATTTGTGAGAAGAAATTTACTCTCTTATCAAATTTGAAAAGACATAATTTAATTCATGAAGGTAAAAGATCACACCAGTGTGAAATTTGTAAAAAGAAATTTGTTATTGTCAAATTTAAAAAGTCAGTTTGATTCATGAAGGTACAAAGCCACACAAATGTCAAATTTGTCAGAAGAGATTTACTAGGTTGTCATATTTGAAAAGCCATTATTTGATGCATGAAGGTAAAAAGTCTGCACAAGTGTGAAGTTTGTGAGAAAAGATTTACTAGATCAGATTTGAAAAGGCACAATTTGATCCACCATCGTGTTAAAGACCCAGAAATGTGACAATTTCAACAGAGGGACTGTGTAGTTTAAAAGTTTATAACATGAGTAATGAGGGGAGAAATTTGAACATATTGAATTTTAGGACTATATGTTTAGTTGCATTGTGTACACGAAATTTTATTCATGAGGAGAATACTTCTATAAATCTGACACTTGAAAGAAGGGTGTTACTCAGTGTTTTAATACATAACATGGCTCACATGGTCAAAAAATTATAAAATTCTCCACTTTGCTGGTATTTCCATAATAAAATGTTTCATTGATCAACTGTATGGAATGTTTTGCATGAATGTTCTCAACAGATTAAGGTCAGCTTCATAACATCAGCAAATGAAAACTTGTAACTCAGATTTATCGATACTGTGGCTAAGAATTATACATTAGATTAAGTAAATCACCCACAAATTTATTAATGCTTTTTTCTCCATGATGATATGTTACAAACATGGAGGCTAATTAAATTTATGATTTAATTTTTCATCAAATTTTTTTTACCTAATTTTAATATTTTTAAACTAACTTGCATAACAATTAAATGAGAAAATGTTTAGTGATTCACCAACAATCTCAGACCTGTACATATGCTTCCTAACTATGCTGTCATGGTTAATGCTGCTAGGTAACGGACTACTTGTAAATGAAAGAAATTACTTTATAAAATGTGGCAAACATAATGCTAACCAGGTTATGTTCATTTGGGAGAGTGCTTGCAACAGTTTTCATTGCCATTGTGTCTGCCTACCTCTAAAATAATTAAGTTTATTCTCTATTGCAGACTAATTCAGTTATAGAAATAATGAAAACTAATATCACGTAGGTGTGTTTCCTGTATCCATTCATTTTGCCACACAAGCTTATGCTTTTGGAATACCTAGTTTCTTTAACATGTGATGTTCAGCATTCTGATGCTGCTATAATTTCATCCAGCTTTTTAACAATCCCGCATTCTTTAATTCTAACATTAAGACATATAATTGTGTCGTGGGTGAAAAATATGTTATAGTGTTTATAAAGATAAATAAAAATGTGATAAATGGAATAGTGTGCATCTGCATTTTTCTAAATATAGAGAATGATTTCAGGCTCACAGAATACCCAAATTTTATATGTTTTCAAAGCAACTAATCAGAGAGACTTGTATGTTAAGGTTCTAAAACAATTATATGGAATTGTTTCCTAAACTTTGCCATGTAAGAATAAACATATTGAGTTTTGGAAGTAATTCTGTTTAAATTGAGTTTTATAATGAACTTTAGCAGACGTTAAGATTTGAACAGTAATTAGATATTTAATTGTCTTTGCATACAAGCCATGTGAACAGGAGCTGGATAGGTGGATTACTGAAAAATTCAATGCCATAGCAAGGGATCTGAACTACAGATCTCCAGTCTCTAACCAGCTCCAACCACTGAGCTACCATGCACAGCATTAAATTCTTCTACTGATTCAAGCGTTTCCCAGTAAACCTCAAGGTGATCTCAAATTATACCACAGTGACAACTTACAATGTTGCAATACTTTAAGTCCTGGACTTCATAGTTTTGCCAACTATTAGGTCAACAATGGTTCAATGGCATTACATTTGTTTAGTCTGACTCTACCTATCCAGCTCCTGTCCTACACTTAGCTTGTGTGAAAAAAACAATTCAAGTAATTATCCAGTAATTAGATAATTTGTTAAAAAACATTAAGATATGGGTCACATATTGACTGTTTTGTTATTCCAATTTAAATTTTAAACACAGAAATAGGAAATACCATAGCAGTAAAAGGAAAGAAGCAATGCATTTTTTTTACTAAATAGTAAGGCTATTTGACAAAAGGCAGTTTCAAATATTCAATAAACAATAAAAATACACTTTCAATATAACTTTAGTAAAAGTGAACAACAAAATGAAGTCCAACTTCTTGGAACACAATTCAAGGTCACAAGTTCAAAACTGGTGGAGGATAATGTATATTTTAGGGCATAAAAAATCGTAGCATGACTTCCTTCATAAGGGGAGTAAAGCCGTTGGTCGCATGGCATAGATTTATGGCACATAAAAGAACCTCAAACCTGATAAAAAGGCCTCTGAGCAAATAAAGCTGTCTTTCATGCCCAATATGAATGGAATGGTGAGAACCACAGCAATTAAGTCCATAAATAGGGCTCAGTTTCAATTTTGGAACACAATAATCAATCCTCACTTCATCCTCTGGTTGTGGTTCACAAACGAGAATGTCTGTTATGCTTTCTTCTGAAATGTTCTCTTCACTTGATCACGCTCCATGGTGGTTACCATGCCTCACATACCCAAGGTTGCAGGTTCAAAACTGGTGGATGACGATGGATTTTTGAGCGTGAGGATCCTTAGAATAGCTTCCTTTGGAATTGAAGTAAAGCCATTGGTCCTGTATTTTAGATTTATGGCACACTAAAGAACCTGTAGCCTAATAAGGAGGCCTCTGAGCAAAATTAAGTGGTCTTTCATGCCCAATCTAGAATGGGACGCTGAGAGCCACAGTAGTTAAAGAGTGTCCATAAATAGCACTCCTTTCCAATTTTCTCTTCACTTATGCTTTTATAACAAGAGGGTTTTGTTATGCTACTCTTCTCCAAAATGATTTTCCAACAGCATTTTAACATCTCTAAGTTTATTTTTCTTTCACTGTGACACCTAGTGGCTACTACAGTTTTTTAAATGTTAATGACTGGCCTCTTATTGGTTACTGCAAGTAGTGTGCTTCTGTATGAAGAAAAAAGTCTTAAACAGGGCAATCAACCCATAAAGTATTCACTGTACCCATTATTTCAAATTTGGCATGACAATCTTCCTGCTTTATAATTATATCTCTTAGTTTGATTAGCTTCTCTATTCATGCAGAAACCTGATCTGGAGATATGAAGGAGTAGGTTTCAACAGGGAACATTATTTAAACTTCTGAAATGTTCTCTGGAGAATCATTGTATAGCCAGTATGAAATCATTCCAACTAGAGTTCTGCTCTTGTTCTCCCTTCTGCAACCATCAGACATCAGATACATTTTTGGTATGTCATTGAGATAAAACTGATTAAGTGAGCCATGAATTGTAGAAACAATATCATTGGTGTCTTTCGAATGTGAAGAAAACCATTTGTATATGAATTTCCAATCTTTTGTTTGATGCTCATGAAACAAACCTACAAGATTGTATAATAAAACATGCTGTAACCAAAGTTCTGGGTTAACTTTTTTTTTTGCTTGTTTTTTTTTTTTTTTTCACTTGGCAAATTATATATTTTTGTCCTGGATTTAATGAAAATTATTTATAACAATGTAAATATTTCAATGAACAGTAATACATATAATAATAATACGAGAAATTTTTAGAACAAATATTCCATTTTAATTACCTAGGGTGTCAAGTGTTTGAAGTGTGCAAAGCTGGTGGTCCAGGGCCTTAGACTTATGGCATGCAAGAGAACCTCAAGCTTAACTACCTGTCTGCATGTCTATTTATATGCCTACCTGGTTGCTATCAACTGCATACTGCTTAACCTATCTCCTAGTGTATAAAACATATTAGTATACTAACTCAATATCCTTATCCAGGGCAGTCTAAACCTGTATTTCTGTTAAATCTTGATATCTGGTGCAGTGCAGTACTTGCTCTACATGTTGTAGATAAGTGGTTTCCTTTTTATAATAGTGTTTAATGCCACTTTTATTGTATATGGCACTGCAGGTGATGTCGCTGATGATACATGGAATGAAGATGGAGCACCAGTGGAATGCAATTGCAGGGGACACCAGAGAACCTGGAGAAAACCTGACCGTGTGCCACTTTGTCCACCATAAATCCCACATGCAATCGCCTGGGATGGTTTCCTGTGTCATTTTATTTTGCTGAGTTGCTGTTTCATTTGCCCTCACAATTACTCAGTGAAGATGACAAGCAGATAACAGGCTGAGGGCAGCCTGAAGGTGTTCGACACATGCTCATTCCTGCTAGAATTTAACCACATCCTGACGGGAATGTGAGGTTGAGGAGTGAAGTGAGGTAGCAAGATTGCTCCTCCATGGTTGCCAGTCATGATGCAATGGTCCTTGTGCACCATTGTTGTAACATTATTGCAAAATTTTGTTTAATTTTTAGGGTTTCATTTAAATTTTGACAACCAAAAACTCTTGGGAGGATTGTATTGGAGCTCAGCTGGTGGAGTTGCTCAATTGTTACCCGAGATGCCCAAAAGTGATGCAAGGTATCTGGTATCGCCTGAAGTGATGGTTTCTGGGTTTATAATCCCCAAGACATCTAAGAAGCTTGCTCTAATGGAAGGGCAAACCATTGCTAAATTTAACTATGCAGTGCCAAATTTCATCCTCCACATATGGTAAACCAAAGGCTTTTGTGCAGGAGTCTCACGGGAAAAGAGAAGGGACATAAGACAAGTTCTATGTTCAGTGACTTTCTGGCCTAAACAAACCTACAGAATGCTTTCTAATCTAATCTAATCATAGCCCGGAGGCATTTATTCTGCACCCATTGCAGTAGCAGCCTGGAGTCCGCTGCCATGTCCCAGATCTTGCAGGGGTAGATTAAAATGAGGATTATGAGGGACTTCAAAAGGTGCAGCTTAAGGGAAACCAGCATCGTGGACTTCAGCATTGGGTACAAGGAGGCTACAGCCTCAGTTCCCTGATGTGCTCCCCAAAAGTTAGGCCCTTATGTAGCTTCACTCCCAAGTAGGTAATGTTCATTCATTCAATCCTTGTGAAGGACACAAAAGTTGTACTTGGTAAAGAGAACGGCCTGGCTTTTCTCTGGATTGATGGATGGACAACCACCAGTGCTTGCACCACTTTTGGAGGAGACGGAGGTGCCTCTGAATTGGGTTGATGACTCTGCATGAGTTTTTGTTTGTGCAGAACAGCAGCACGTTGTTAGGCTATTGTATTATACTGACATGTTCATTATGTAGGATGCCCAGGTAGACGCTGAAAAGCGTGGGGGATAGTACAGGGTCTTCAGGGACTCCGGCTCAAATTGGCCTTTGTGTAGATTTGTTTCCCGCAACTGAAGCAACAAAAGATCTTAAATTTAGATATGGGTGTGTCAGGTGTATGATGTGGTAGGGAATCCCAGATGAATGAAATTGAGCAGGAGACCTGCATGCCAAGTCGTAGAGAAGATCTCCATGTTCAGCGATGCCACCAAGGGCAACAGCTTCCATCACCCGCAGTAGTTGCTAGGGCGTAGAATGCCCAGGACTTTCTGACTGATGGTCTGGGATGGCTTGGATGTCACCCAAAAGGGGACAAGCAGTAGCCTCTGCAAGACCTTCGAAGGACAGACAGGAGCCTGATGGAGTGGTAGTTTGAAGGCTGAACCGGATCTCTCCCCGGCTTCCAAGATGCAGATCCTCCCTCCAGTCACATGGAAAGTGGCACACATATTAAAGACCTTAGAAAGAGCACAGCCCTGAAGGGAAGGCAGCGAAGCATGAGCCCTGTTGCCTTTTTGGGCTTGAGACTCAGGAGTGTGCCTTAGAGTTCACTTGGTCTGATGAAAGAAAGTCGATACGCCTCGTCAGTGGAATGTCAGAGATATTGATGTATCTACCACCGAGTGCACATTCGGAAGTCATCATCCTAGGGCCAATCTCGCAGCATAGGAAGTCCTTTCGATAGTCAGCGAATACATCTATGTTGGCTTGGGGATCATATGCTAGGCCTTGGGTGCTTTGGAGAGGGAAGGTAAGTTGACCTCCACGGTTTGGTAGACTTTTGGCAAACATCCACACTCACTATACTTGAGGTTCATATGGCCATCGTCTCCTCCCACGCTCGTATCTTTTACTCTGTGGGCGGGAACGGACCTCACGGCGAAAATGCCTCAGAAGTGCTCAGTTATGTAGTTTGCGTGACGGTGACAGAGTCTGCAGGCTGCCCAGGAAGGCAGATGAACAGGAATTCAAGAGGAAGGATGTCTGGGCGGAGGGGAGCTGGGGTATGAACGGTGAGGTTATGAACAGTTCGCACCACGAGATAGGTTTGCTGTAATACTCAGAAACTCCTGCGTTTATTCCCATAGACCATCCACTCAGACCAGACTCCCTGGTCGTTAGGTAAATGCTGAGTTGTTTCTCTTAAGCCTTGATTTATTTACGTCATGTCTCTTTCATTCTTTCGCTTCTCATGCCTCGGATGTTCTTCTAGATTTCCTGGGTTATGGCAATGCCGGATAATGGCACGGATGCTTGTTCCTGTGGGTGTTAGAGGGCTGCAGGGTTGCTCATCTATCTCTCTCTCTCTGTGCATTACCGAGACGGGTCTTTGAGCCAGGAACTGTTAGAGAATTCCGCATGACTCTGGCCTGTAGCCTGTTGTGGTTCTTTCACTTCATCTCTTCTTGCCATTGCTAGCTGCAATAAATCTGCCGAAGTTTACAAACCCCCTCCTTGTGTACGGTATACACTGATAATTCCAGCATTCATATTACAGGAAAACAATTCAAATCATCTTGTGATTGGCAGTTGATTAATCTCTGATCCATTTGATATGTGTTGAACCTGAGGACACAAGAAGGGATAACAAAGAAGTGGTCCGTTTTAAATGGACCATCATCAGCTTTGAGTAAAAGCCCAGGTTGATGCCCAGTTGCAGAAAAGCAAGTCAAATATCCTGCTGATTGGCAATCAGTTAATCTCTTTATATATATTTTAAGTTGGTTTGCTCAAATGCTCATCACTAATTAGTGACTCTTCATCAACTGATTGCCAAAATGCATTTGGTAACAGTGCATTTTAGAATCAATGCTCCTTTTTCTATTCGTTAGAAACTTCTCAAGCGGAAGATCTGTTAATTGTGAGTTTAAAATGTGTGAGGATGAATCGCTTTATAAGGACTCCATGGTCTCATTCATGGGTTACACTTCTAATCACATGACAGAAGGTTGATTTGTGGACCTCAATTAGATACACAACATAGCCTGAAAGATCCCAACAGCATAAATTCTCAGATTAGCAGTTCATTACAGAAAGTGGCAAGTCCAATTTAGAATGTCCAGACATACTTTTTCTGTTGTGCTTGAAAGTAAAAATATGGTAGGGTCTTTACTCCTCTTATAACTGTACAATTTCCCTATCATTATATGCATGATCACAAGTTTGTGTGGTTAAAATTTCCTTTCTAAGTATATATATATATATATATACGTATGTATAATATGTATGTGTGTGTGCAGTGACGGGCGTGTGTACATCTACCTCACCACAAGTTAAAACGATAACCATGCTCTCAGCATTCTCCACTAGCTAGGCAAGGCCAGCGCTGGTGTGCGCATGCATCTACTCCATCGCAAGTTGAAGCGATAGCCACTCACTCCCATTTATTCACTAGAGAGGCGAGGGGGGGGAAGGAAGCTTAGATGCCAGCTGTTAGCTGTAGAAATGCACAGCTAAATTTTATTCTACTAGTGTTTTGCTTGTAAGTTTTTGGGAAAATGAGTGGTGTAAATGTTTTTGAAGCTAGTGGTCCTTGTTACTGTGTAGTAGTACATGTGTTGAAGACTGCATTTCTGAATTTTGAGTTTTCTGAAAAACTTAAAATAAAAAAAAAAAAAAAGAAAACGGCAGGCCCACTGTCGAACGTCCAGTTCTGATTGTAAAATGTCAAGACAAAACGAGAGTATAACAGACATTTCTGCATTAGCAATTCTAAGTACAAATGGTTAACTAGTTGCTCCAAATTATACAAACTCTATTGTTGGAAGTCTTTTTAGTAACGTTGAAAGCAGTACCACATGGTCACAAGAAGGATTCAATAATATAGTTTCTCTAACAGGTTCATTAAGTAAGCATGAAAAGACAAAATATCACATATGTTGTGCATTCACTCTTGTAATTTTGGCAATACGCGAGTAGACCTGCAACTAAATGCTCAGAAATTATTACACATTTCAAAGCATAATGAAACGGTAACAAAGAACTGAGAACTATTGAGTAGACTCATTGATGTTCTTCACTTAGGGAACCAGGAATTAGCTTTTAGAGGACATGAGGAGTCAGAAAGTTTCATTAGTAGAGGCAATTACGCAGAAACACTGGATTTACTAAGTACGTATGATCAACTCTTAAGGGGGTTCGGAACAAGATAAATCCTGAAATTTTCCGTATTTGAATGAGTTTTCTGCCCTCTTCCCATTCTACTATCTACCCTGAACCATAGTGATGCTCTTTTGTTTGTTTTGTATGTTTAGTAAACAAGGTTATAGGCTCCTAAAATTAGTAAGCTATATGAAGTTTCTAAGTAATTAATATATTTTATAACTTGTGTAATGTTATAAATGTGCTGGATTTATTCTCTTTATAGTGAATTGTATTGACAATGACAAAAAGAAAGAGTATCTTTAGAAAGCGAAAAAATGTTGGTAAACATAAAGCAAATGTAGCCACATCTTCCCATGAAGAGAATGAGGTTAGACCTAGTTCTTTGAAGAAGAAACTTTCACTATCTCAGGAAGTATATAAACAATATGAAAAAGAAGAAAGTGAAGAATTTAAATATGAAATTGTAAATATAGCCTTATTGCAGACTGCTATTTCTAAATTTGCTGTGTATAAAGTTTGTCAAGCTGACATTTCTGTTTCAATTAAAAAGCATATAGGTCTTGCCAGTGAACTTACATTTTCTTGTAAGAAGTGCTACAGTTATCATACTTTTATGAGTTCTGAATCAACTGTATTCAGTAATGATGATAAGGGAACATCTGTGTATGATGTAAATTTACGTTTTGTGTATGGGTTGAGATCAATTGGGAAAGGACAGACTAATTGTGACATATTATATGGAATTCTGAATATGCCTAAGCCACCAACAAAATTTTGTAAATATGCAATCATTTTCATCTTCTACCAGCTTGCATGCAGGAAATGAAAAGTATGTTTAGGGATCTGGCCAATACAGAACTTCTAAAGAAATGTCTCCATGGGGGAAATCAGATTCCTAATGAGTCAGTTCACAATGTTATATGGCTCACCTACCTAAAACTATATTTGTAAGCATTCAAACGCTCCATTTTGGTGTTTATGGGGCTGTCGCTAACTTTAATGAGGGCAACATTGTAAAATGCAAGGTACTTAAACGCCTAGGACTGAAGATTGGCCTGAACTGCATCTCTGCCTAGAAGCAGGCGGATGCCATCAGAATCCATCGAGGTGAGTGAGCAATGGAAGAAATAGAGAAGGAGGCAAGGCAGATGAGAAGTAAGGCAAAGAGGAAGCTAGAGGACCTTTATGAGCTGCAAAAAGACCCAAATAACCCTTCTTATGCTGCAGGATTACATTAGGTTACAGCTAAAACAATAATTAAACTTCAAATGCAATTTTTGAAATATGTTTTTTTTCATACAAATGCCCCTTTTCCTTAGAACTTACACTACATATTCCTCTTTTACGGTTCCTGATTTTAACAGAGAGATTTCCTTACATACTTGATAGTTACATAGAAAAACATTGTTAATGATTTTGTTAATTTTTTGCATTGTTCCATTTAAAAAAACTATAAATTTCATAATAATCATAAAATTAAAAAAACTTGTGATAAAATATTTATGATTGTCTCAAAATGTGAGCTTTCTGTACCCAGTACTTGTTGAGAAAAAGATCATGAAGTTAGCCAAATTAACATTGGTTAGATAGGGCGTTCCAATGATAATTTAAAAAAATGCCACAGTTTTCTGGAACACTTCGTCATCCATTCATTGAAACTGATAGGGGTGTTTTGATTAATTGTATAACAAAAGAAGTTGCATGCGCTATTGTTGTAGATGTTGTCTTGGACAAAGTGGGCAATCCCAACTCTCTATGTGGACAAATCGGGGAAAGTTAAAGAAAGGTTCATGGGCTTTACAGACATCTGCTGAGGCACTTCACAACCATGTATTTACAACATTTAAACAATTTAATATTTGTAAGAAATTAGTCGCTCAGACATATGATGGCGCAGCCGTAATATCTGGTCAATTAGGTCGTCTGCAATCTAAAGTAAAAGTGGCATTTTCACAGGGGCATTATTTGTTCATGGTTACTGTCATACCCTGAATTTGGTTCTGCAACAGGCAGAATGTATTGTGATATGTATTGATAAGTGCAGGTTGTGTTTTGTTTTTTGCTATTTTTTTCTTTTTTCTTCTTCAAATTCTATCGGGGAATTCTAATTTCTTTTCTCATTCCACTAAAAGAATGGAAACTTTGCCTGCTTTTATGAATAAAAATTAACCAAAAGCGGCTCCAACATGCTGGAACTTCAATTCACGCCTTGTCAACATGTACAAGAGCAATGAGATAACCTGATTTTATTCCTTGAATTCATGACAGGTTCCCAATCAACATTGTTTTCTGGTTCTGATACATTGGTTAATGCACAAAGTTTTCTTTAGTTTTTGATGATTAGGCACTCTCTTCCTCCTCAAAACGCTTTGGGCAATATTTGCTCATACCGACATTCTCATCAACATATTTCAATATTGCATATTGCCATGCAAAGGTAATTCAGACAAAAACACTTTAGAAAGAGCTAAGAAGAGAAGGGTTCCAAAATATTTGGCGAAGCATTTCTACTGAAATGATAAATGAACATGCACAAAAGAAAAAGAAGAACAATGAACCTAGTGAAGTTACTGAAGTTATGTTCAGGAGGATATTCTATGACATTTTGATAATTTGCTCTATCAAATACAAAATAGGTTTTCTGACTACGAAAGTTTTCATTTCTTTGCTCCCCTTGATTCCTCAAAATTCAAGAATTACAGAACGCCTTTTCCTGATCACTATTGCTCAAAATTGTTGGACACCTATGGCCCAAATTTTGATTCGGAAAAATGAACTTAGTGTTGTTTTCTCTTCTGAAGATTTTGAAGGAAAGTCAGTAGGTGAAATAGTGAAAATGAACGAAAATCTGGTGTAGGCTATGCCTGAAGTTTACAAATTAGCTTGTCTAATTCTAACAGTACCAGCAACTGCAACTTCTGTTGAACAGTTATTTTTCACTTTAAATCGAGTAAAATTTAATTGTAGATCTACAGTGGGCCAAGAAAGACTATGATCTCTATTAATGATGTCCACAGAAAAACCGTTACTTTATGTGCTTCGGAAGAATGTTGATGAAAATTTCATGCAAGCTGTTATGGAACTATTTGTGAAGAAATCTCGTCGGTTGGAGCTAACATTCCAGTAAACTTGCAAGTACTGCTACCAAAAATAAACAATAATTTACGTATACAGGTGTCCCTGGCATTAAGCAATCTCATGAATTATCACGTAACACAAAAAAAACGCGTTAAGTGAATGTGATAATGATATGAGCTATTTCAAGGTAAACATGAAAATATTATAGTTTTAAACAGATGCATCTATTTATGTCATTTGTACAGTGTTAAAATCACAATTTTTTAAAAATCGCTCTAAGCGAAAACGCGTAAAGTGAGATCGCGTATAACTAGGGATGACTATTTTATTGGCAAAGGGAGCGTTGTACCTAAATTACTGACCACGAATCGCCACTGGCATCTTCCAAATATGCGACACCAAGATTTTGATAAAATACCCTCACCCCAAACTACCCTTTATATGGAAAATTTTTCGAAGATGTTGATTGTTCTCAAAATTAACTCTAACGATTTTGATTAAAATACTTTAAGATATTTTTATCTTGAATTTTCTGGGAATAGCCTCCGAAGACTCCTAATTTGGGATGACTTTTACATAGCTGGTAAACCGTAAGAGACATACGAAAACTTACTAAACAAAAAATGTAGATCTCATTAAACCCCACAAATTATGTGTCGCGCGCGCGTGTATGCGTGTATGTGTGTGTGTGTGTGTGTGTGTGTGTGTGTGTGTGTGTGTGTGTGTGTGTGAGTAGTGTTTTAACTACCGCTTTTACTACTTATGGCACCGCAGGCGATGTGTGTGTGTGGTGCTAACCATTTTCGAGATATTCCGGATTATTGGTTTCAATTTTAGCCGCTTAAATTTTTCTCATCTTTTATCGCGTTTGTTTATTCCTGGCAAGCAAAGAGATTGAAATTTCAATCGTTTCACATAGCGACCGGCTTTTAGAGGACTTGACTATCTACTTACAAGGAGCTAGTAATAATAATTATAATAATAATAATAATAATAATAATAATAATAATAATAATAGTTATTATTATTATTATTTTTATCTTGATGAGCCATTGCAACTAAAAGATTAATCTTTTGAATAAAAGGGTTGTTTGCGGCACAACTAAAGAAAGTAATGTGAATGGAACACATCAGATGTTTTTGATAGTTTTTAACGCCCGCTTTTACTACTTGTGGCACCGCAGGCGAATATATTATCTGAGAGCATACATAAAGATAACCTGTGTAACACTAAATTTTACCAGGAGGTTATGCAGCGATGGCAAGAGTTACAAACGAAGTACAAATGCATATTAAGTTCAGTAATTGTGTCTGAAGTGACAGTTGAGCATAGTAAAAACTAAATAATTCTGAATACAAAGCACAATAGTATTAACAGCGCAGATATGGATATAAAATTGGTGTTTGTGAGATAAGGGTAAAGTTTTAGACCAAGTTCAACCACGAGGAGGCGTGCTCATCAAATAAATGTGTCACTTTCAGTTGCAAACTGAAATGTTTGTAATGTATAATATGAAAATTGGGGTTTAGGAGGTGCCAACTAAAGTGAACGTCAAAACCTCGGCAATTTGGCGTACGTATTTTTAGTCTGGGCATTCTAATATTTTCAAGACCTTTAAATCCGCACCATGTCTGGAAGTTAGGTCACTTTTTTGTTTGTTTTAAATTCAGTTTGAGAAATATTTAAGGGAGGAGAGCTACAACCAGCGGAGCCATTTATTAAATAATTATATCACAACGTTCGATTTTTACAAGAAAAGTGTGCAAGTTACTTTAAATTTAGATCCACATAGAATCCTTAGAATTGCTCCTGTGAGTTCTTAAGCTTATATCAGTACCTTATATGAAATGGGCCGTCAATATTACGAAGATTGAACGCACGAACTGGAGCATAGAATGAATAACGGTGTTTTTGAGAACACATTGACTGCACAAATGGGTAAAGCATTCAACCGTAATTAAAACAGATGCAAAATGCTTAGTTTAGAAATACACGCAATAATGTTTCTTTAAATCATGTATTACGCTGAATATGTGACTTTATGTACATACCGGTTGGTATAACGCTATAAAATATTTTTTTTGAGTCACATGCATTGAAATCCCTTGAAAACTTATGAAATAGTTCTATAAAAAAATCACGTGGTTTTGGACCATCTCAATGTTCTTTCCACGTAGTAATGTATTGCACATCCCTGTTGGCTCTCTCTTCTAATTGAACTCTATTAAGCAGTTACAATGGATGACAGTGGCTTCTGTAATCACCAAGTAAAGCCAGTTTGAGAAACTGCCCAGGATTGGATTTTGCCATACTCATTACACCAATCTGAGTTGAACCCACAGATATAGATAGAATAGATAGGAAATTGCCTATGCTATTCAATTGTGGTTGGTAAATCACGTTTTTATCAAGTCGCCATATTTAGATTCTAAACCTCGGATGAATACGGCTTTTGTGAGTTAAATGTGCACCCAAAACTAAGATTTTGTGGTATTAAATATCAGTTAAGCAGTACATCTGATCTGTATGTTGTAAACCAGTATAATGGTGAATACAAGTGTGATGTTTGTTTGTAGTTTCTCGAATAAAAGAAGTAAAAACAAGGAAAGAGAAATGTGTTTCGATATATAGGTTAGGGTAAGTGATTTAATGGTGTCAAATGTTCAATTAAACAGTAAAGTTAGAGTGTAAGTTTTAAACCAGTATAATGGTCAATACGTATGTGGTGTTTGGCTATAGTTTCTTAAATAGCAAAAACATACACAAGGAAAGGGAAATGTGTGTTCCAATACACAGGTTAATATAGTTATTTAAGTGATTTTTGGGCGGTATACTTAGTGAAACATGTTATACATTATCAACAGAACGATTCTGTATTGTTTGTTAGATTTCCAACTGGATAGACCATTGAGAAACTTGGGTAAAGGTTATTCGCGGACAAAATTGGTAACTTAAGAAACCTCTTGCTAATTCGTCTATTTAGCACTTTTCGTGAGAAACAATTATATCAAATTATGTGCTTATGATACCAGAACTATGAGATTAGGGGGCCTGTTCCTCGGACTTGGAATGCAATAAATGCATTTCACAGTGAAATTATTAAAAAATCTTTGTCATAAGCTTTGTCCCTTCTTGGCGTACACTTATAAGTTCACGTAGTAGAATTAATGGCTACAGGCACGAGAGACAATAAGTTTTGGAAAAAAATCTGACATTCTGCCCCTCTTCAGTTTTAAACGAAGAAATTAGAACAAAATTAAATAACGATCTTGCCGTGATGTTTACTGCAATGATACCCGTTTATTAACAATAACTTCTGACAGACCTAAAATGTGACCGTATTAAGTATTCCTTCAACTAGAGACCGCTCCCCTTCCATTTCCATTTGTTTTTTGTTTTGTTTTTTACCGCAAAAACTTGTTAAAACAATTGATTTGATATGGTGGCGTCTGGTTACAAAACGTGCTTCAACAAAACGTCTATGTATTTTTGCCCTGTGGTGGAACCCAAGGCGATAGCGTTAAATTTTCTTAAGTTGGAGTCTGACAGGTTAGCGGCCAAACTCCGAACTAAATGCAACACGCGCTGACATATGCTTCCATAGGACGTCATAATAAATAAAACACTCCATAAAGAGACAACAAGAAGAGTAATTTTAATTATATTTATGAAAAAGTTAGTAATTGAACAATAAATCGATTAAAGGAATAAACGAGAGAGCTAAATTAAAGAAATGGCAAAGAAAGAAGGAAATGTCCATAGATCACTTTGAAGTGGTCTTTAAGCCGCGTTGAAGTGTCGAGGAGATTTCGCATTGAGGTGCAAGAAAATGGCCATAGATAATCATAATTACAACTCCCCTTGCGTTTCCATCTTAACCACAAGCTAAATAATAAGATAAACAAATTAATGGGTAAGAGGAATATAAAGACACCAAATCAATTAGATGTACACTTCTGCAACATACCGCCATATTGCTTTGTGTGTTTGCTAAAATCGGTCGACCTCTTAGGAAAATAGTTTTCATTCGCACAAACAATGAATAAAATAAGTAACAAATAGTACAGCAAACAATACAAAAGTAAAATAATTGAAAGCAGCAACAACAAATCACAGATCTGTGCTTTACCGATTACAGCGCTTTGATCAGACTCCAAATTAGGAAAATAGAGCAGTAGATTATATACTAGAGAGAGCTAAACTGACGTCTTATAAATGAAATCGAGCTTCGTCTGCGCTGAATGACGTGTCGAATTCAGTGTGAAGTATAACATTGAATTGGAGCATACTATGGGTATGGTTTTAATAACACTCAATGGTTTAAGAACAAAAGTTTAGGTTTTCATAGCTACGTAAACACCAATGATTCTGCTTCCTTAAAATATTACCATATACTTCAATTTGGCAGTTTAATATAAAATATTAATTTAATATACGAAATACAAGACATGCTTACTTAGCTGTATGTATATAATTTAATACTTCAACAGGTTTCCGCATCAATGCCTGATGTGTAACAAAAGCTGTACGAAAGGAAAACTGCAAACGGTGAAGATACAACAGTCTTTGTAAAAGTAATCTTCCAAACGATTATTAGAATCTAAAGCCTGAGGCAGAAATACGAAGTTACTGAACGAAAGTTAAGCCCCTTTTGTATTAAACTGTCTTCCTCACATGTTAAAAAATACAGTTAAAAGAAGAATACTGAGTGGGCCAGTAGCTGAGATTTGCACCAATAAGAGTAGTATGGTATTTGTGCATAGGGAAATAAACATTGCGGTAATTAACATCATAGTAATAACAAATTATAGCACTGTGTATATGCATATCTCTTTTTCTCATTTCTAATTACGCCTAGAATGTAGGGTTGATTTGGATATCAAACATTTTTCTAGCACCAATTATTAATAATAAAAACTATTAATAAGCCTAAATACCAGGGCGGTCAATAAGTCCACGGAAAATCCAAGAATTTACACCCTTAGCATTGGAAAAAGTTTGCTTCTAGTAACCGTCGTTCGCTAGATGGCAGTTAAAGTTTCAGCTATAATTATGTGGTTTTGTTGCCATAATAAACAATATTGTGTTTCTTTAGAAAGATGGAGGAAGAAGAACAAGAACAACAACAACTTTGGTGCGGCGATTAAACACTTTCATTTTAAAGACTTAACACCAAAAGAGATAAAAGCCGAGATGAATGTAGTTCATGACACACCTACGCCTGCGTTTGCAACAATTTACAACTGGATAAATGAATTTAAACGTGGCCGTTCATCCACAAATAATGAACACCGTTCCGGATGTCCAGTAGTAACAACTTCCTCCGAAATGATTGACAAAATCCAAGATATGGTTCCAAGTAATCGACGAAATGAAATTCACGGAATAGTAGGGCCCACAGGTGCATCATAAGGTACAGCGCTCTCAATTTTGTAGCAAAAATTAGGTCTGACAAAGGTCTCGACAAGATGGGTGCCGCGTTTGCTCTAAATGGAGAACAAATGCAATCTTGTGATCGATTCTGAAATGCCATTTTTCCGCAGCAATCTTGACAAGTTTCTGCGTCGATACATAACTGTGGATGAAACATGGATACACTACTACACTCTAGAGAGAAAAGTACAGTCGAAACAGTGGCGAAACGGCTCCAAAGAAGGTAAAGGTAATGAAATACGCAGACAAGGTGATGGCCTCGGTTTTTAGGATACACGCGGAATCATCTACATTCATTACTTTAGAAGGTTTAAATGGAGAGTATAATGCATCGTTATTGCATCGGTCGAACGGAGAAATAAAGGGAGAGAAAAAACAAAAACAAACAAACAGAAAACAAAAAACGCCGACATATAGCAAAGAAAAATATTCCCTTTCACCAAGACAATGCAAGGGTGCACACCTGCGTATTTTCAATGGCAAAAATTATAGAATTAAGTTTCGAATTACTGCATCGACCGTATTGAGCAGCTTTGGCCACACCAGTGTTTTTTTATTTCCAGTCTTGAAAAAGTGGCTCGACGGAAAACGATTCACGCTTAACGAAGTGCTCATCTCCCAAATGGTGCCTATTTTGAGGACCTTCGGATCCTACTTTTTGGAAGGCTTAAAACAGTTGGAATAATGATGGGAAAAGTGTATAGAGCTAAAAGGAGATTATGTTGAATAAATAAATTAAAAAAGAAAAAAAAAAGAATAGTTTGTTACATACATATACATTCTGCCAAGAAAAGTAGCGGGAATTGATAATTTAAAAAGCCTGTTTAAAAGGGGATTCGAAATTATTGTTGCCGCTAAGTTGGTACAAATTTCCTCTATACCCACGCGGAGTTTGATAGTAATCTGTCATCTAGTTTGTTTACAGTACGCCATTTTGTTAGTTCAATTCAAAGGTGATTTGCGGTTTTACGATGGATACAAATATTGAACAAAGAATCTGCCTCAAATTTTGCATTGCAAATGGTATTTCGTGTGCCGAATCACTGAAAATGTTACAGAGGGCGTACGGTGAATCGACTTTATCAAAAACACGTGCATATGAGTGGTACAGTGCATTCAAAAGTAGTCGAGATGTGGTGGAAGATTTGCCTCGCTCTGGTCGGCCATCAACGGTTTCAACTGAACTGAACATCGCTAAAGTAAAGAAAATGGTGTCCGAAAATCATCATTTAGAGCTGAGAGAGATTGCCTCTGAACATTCTGTGTCTCACGAATCGATTGGTACCATTTTAAACGATTGTTTGGGCATGAAACGAGTTGCAGCTCGGTTAGTTCCGAAAGACTTGAATTTTCTACAAAAACTCAACCGCGTAAGGATTGCTGAAGATATGCTAGAACGAGCCAGTTCCGACCCCACATTCATGAAACGCATTGTAACTGGTAAAGAGACATGGGTTTACGAGTTTGACACTCAAACCGGTCAACAAGCTTCCGAATGGCGCCTTCCAGATGAACCGAAACCTAAAAGGGCACGTCAAACTCGATCAAAACTGAAGGTCATTTTGACAGTTTTTTTCGATTATCGCGGTGCCATGCACTCAGAGTACTTGCCAGAAGGTCAGATGGCAAATAAAGACTATTATGTGAGCGTTATGCGGCGTTTGAGAGAAAAGGCCAGATTTGTGCTACAACAACTCATGGATTCTGCACCAGGATATGGCAGCAGCTCATAAGGCTATTATTGTGAACGAATTTCTGGCCAAAAACTCAACAAATTTCATCGAGAAACCACCGTATCCACCTGATCTGGCTCCTACTGATTTCTTCCTCTTTCCAAAACTCAAATTACCGCTTCGAGGCACCCGTTTTCAGTCGATAGAAGACATTAAAGAAAATTCGCGGCGACAATTGACATAGATTCCTAACAGTTCCTACAAAAATGTTTTAATGATTGGATTATTCGTTGGCATATATGTATAATTTCAGAAGGGGTCTACTCTGAGGGCGATAAAATAAAATTGGATGAATTTTTGTGTATGTCAAATTGCCAGAACTTTCTTGATACAGTAATATATATACAAAGGACTTATTGAACGTCCCTCGTAGGATTCTAATTTTACGGGATGTTTAGTTTTAAACAATTCTGAACAATTATATCTAAAGCTTATTAATTTTAATACTGTTTAGTTTTGAAAAGATAGGTACAAGTAATTGTGTACTAAAATTATAAGAATGCCTTCACAAGATCCAAGGCATAATTTTTCACATCAAAAGACAGGGTTAACAGAACAATTTTAATATCTACCGTACTTGTAACTTGGGGTTTCCAAATTATGTTAAAAAGTTTTAGCCCTTTTGCTAGTAAAATGTTAAGGGCATTATTCACTTCCTTTGCCTGCAAAATGTTGAAGACATATGCCATTTACAGTTTAGTTGTTAAACGACTGTCACGTGTTTTGGAAACGCATTACTAAAAAAAAAAAAAAAAAAAAAAAACAGCGGAATGAGTTTAATACTTCTTCAGTTTTGAATACACTGTGTTATATCTATATATTTATTTATTAAAGCGTTATCGGGAAGATGATGTTTTAAACTATGTGTAACTATATGATTCATTAAACATTTCGTGACGAATTCGTTATTCTTCGTCATGGAGGGGTAACATTAGCGACCCGGCGGAAACGGTGGATTTCTTTTGGGTGTAAAATTCTTAGAATGACTGCCTTCGGAACGGGAAATAAAACCGCTGGTCCCGTGTCTTAGATTTACATCACGTAAAAGAACCTCAAGCCTGATAAGGAGGCCTCTGAGCAAAATTAAGCGCTCTTTTACACCTTATTATAGAATGAGACGTTGAGAACCGCTGTAATTAAAGAGCGTCCATAAATAAAACACAAAAAACCATTTCCTAATGGAAAGCAGACGACGGCTCGCATTTTCAGTACATGGTAGACGTTCTACGGTTAAATCTGCTGGTTAAGAATCGAGACACGTTCCCAAACACAGAAGCACATAAAAAAAAAGCAGCAAGAAGAAAGAAACAGAAGCAGGAACAGAGAAAATCTGAACTCTTTGGTACGGATGCTATAATAAACAGACAGTGGACGAACAGCAACCAAACGCAGAGACATGCAAACATATTATGACTTGCAATACAGGCTTCCACCATTTAATATTTATCAATAAAAATACCATTAAGCTCAAGAACAATGTGTTTGAAAATTATGTGGGTAAAAATGTGAAAAACGGACTGTGCTCTAAATGAACTTATAAAAGCAAGTAAATAGTCAAAACACTATTTTTATTGAGTATCTTCCTTCATTCGAGCACACTTAAAAAAAATAATAAATAAATAAAAAAAAAAATACGGTGGTTTTGTTTCACGTGAAACACCTTTGTATACTCTCTGATCGGTGCTTGCGTACACCTATATTTGGTAGTACCGACTTTGGTTTATCGATTATTAAAGCTTGAAGCTCTTTGGACTCCAAAGTTTGGAGCAGTAACCTAATTGGTGATTAAGCAACATTGATTGTGTTTCACTGGAATTTTTTTTTCCGCCCTATTCTATTATTTTTAAACAATGGTGAAAAGTGCTGAAATATGTTGGAACGTATTTCTACATTGCTGTAAGTAAACTGAAATGCTATTTTCTTAATGCTTTACCAACATGTTTCCTGTGATAATTAGCTGTGAGTGACATATGGAAAGTAAACTTAAACCATTATTTTTCAAGAAATAGCGGTCAGGTATGTGCTAATAGGCAATTTGATGCAAAAATGTAAATAAATACTCTCCATCAGTTTAAGTAGATTTAAAACTAAATTAACGCAGATTGGGTGTTTCTTCCATACTTGTAGCCCTTTGGAGTAATTCTGTGTAACAATTTTGTCTCTACAGCTTGTAACTGTCCTAGGTTGCTGAATGATTACTAAGTGCTGTTGTAAGGGTGAAAATTGGGGGAAAAAGGTGCAAAATTTAATAATTCTTTAAAAAAGATCTTCATCGATGAGAATATCCAATTTTTTTATTCATTTACTTAGTAGCAAAGCATGGGTTAAAATCTATAAAGCTAACAGTGTATCAGAAAATTTTGAATTGTTGCTTCAAACACTACAGCATTACTTAAACTTAACTTTTCCCTTCAGAACTGTAAAGAATGTGCCAAAAAAAATGGCTACATCTTGGATTACCACAGGAATTAAAAAATCCTGTGAAACTAAACACTATCTACATAAATTATCAAAAATGTGCCCATTAACTGTATAATTTCAAAACTACATCAAGAAGTATAAATTGATTTTGAGTAAAGTAGTAAGAGAAGCAAAAATAATGACAAATGACATACTCACCAACTTAGCAAGTAACAAATCAGAAACAATGTGGAATGTAATAAAAAGGAAGCAGGCAATAATAAAAAAAACAGAATAATATAAAGCTGCTCATAAATTCTAAGAAAGTTGTAGATCCAATTGAAGTAGCACAAAACTTTAATACATATTTTAGTAATATAGCGGATAATCTCACAAAGCAGGCCTCAGCAAATAATCCTGCTCCTACTTTAAATATTCACAGCTCAGTACATGAGTCAATATATCTTACACCGACAAACGAGAAAGAAATTTTACAAATCATAAAAGATTTTAAGTCAAAAAGCTGTGCTGTGGTTGATGGGGCACCAGACTTTCTTATTAAAAAATGTGCACATATAATTGTAATGAATCTCTAAGCTCAGGTACTTTTCCCACGTTCTTAAAATCAGCCATAATCAAACCATTACATAAAAAAGGGAAAGGCAATGATATGTCTAATTATCGGCCCATAGCACTACTTTCAGTCTTCTCTAAAATATTAGAGAAACTGTGTCTTAAGTGATTTTCCAACTTCTTAGAAAAACATTAATTACTATCTGATTTTCAGCATGGCTTCAGGAAAAATCATTCAACTGAAACAGGAATCTTTTCATTTATAACCACATCCCTTAAAGCCATTGATCAAAAGCAGCATGCCTAGCCTATATTTTTACACTTAACAAAGGCATTCGACAGCATAGATCATCAGCTATTGTTAACTAAACTAGAGGCTCTAGGCATAAGAGGGTTGGCCAATAAATGGCTGGAATAATATCTTTGTGGTCATATGCAAATAGTGGAAATGAAAGGTAAAGCAAAGAATCAGATCAATTATTATCACTCCAGTCCACTCCAAGTAAGCTATGGTATGCCACAAGGCTCTATACTATTTCCACATAAATGATCTATCTACTAAAACCATTTTATATGCTGATGATACAAATATTCTGGTTATAGAAACCCACAAAGAAACCTTTTTAATCTCTATTCACCAAATCTCAGCAAAAATCACAAACTATTTTACATTGAATAACCTTATTTTAAATGTAAATAAAACTGTAGCAATGGATATATGCACAAATAACAACAAAAATTATATTGTCCCTCAGTCATTCAAAAAAGTGGAATACATAAAATTCCTTGGGGTCTGTGTACAAAGCAATTTGAAATGGTATGCCCACATTAAACCTTATCAATAATAAACTCAGCTCTCTATGTTATATGCTAAGAATATTGACAACATGCACAAGTAAAGAAACAGAGCAGCATACTTTGCATATGTGCTCTCATTCTTAAGTTATGGAGTAGTTTTCTGGGATGAGTCTCCAGCATGGAAATCAACCTTTATTGCACAGAAAAAAATTATCAGAACTATTGAGGGTGTTAGCCCAAATCGCCATGTAAATCTCTTTTTTGGAATCCTCCCACTTCCCTGCATTTACATATATGCAATTATTACACTTATACTCAAGAACATTAATGCTTCTGATTCACTTTTTGTAACTAATAATATGGTGCATAAACACAACACCAGGAATAATACACAAATACATATGACCAGCTGCAACACCTCACTCTACCAAAAAAGTATTTTATACTCTGGCATTAAACTTTACAATAATTTACCGAGTCATATCAAGGCAATTAAAAATATAAACCAGCTAAAATCCAGTCTCAAGGCACATCTAATTAATCACTCTTTTTATTCTATCAATGATTACCTTGAACATGAATGTATGTCATGAATCATAGTATTTAACATGTAAAGATTATTGTACATATTGTACATATTGCAGAAGCCTATGATTGTTATGTTTATAGCTTGACGTGTCCAACAGTGATTGTACATTGTACCAAATCACTTTAACGGATGAATAAAACTTACTTACATGTAATGCGAGATGGCAAGAAAATGTTATAAGCTCGATGGTTCGGCAATGCGCATGCGCAAACAGACAGAACCAACTGAATACTGCAAGCTGTATTGAGTCTCGCATAGCAGCCAACCAGCATTTCATTTCTAGCAATCGTAGCCAACCTCTGCAAATAATCCCCAGACATGTGCAAACAAAGTGTGTAGCACTATCTGGAAGTGATTAACAGTGAGTAATTTTTAATAAGTCCTGACATACTTTCTCTCTGGTTTTATTGCTTTACGAATATGGGGATACAATTGAAAAGAATTTATTGTAGTGCAAGAAGGGAAGGCTGTATATTACTGGTGTTATTCTTACAGATTCTAATAGTTTCAGAAATGACTGACCTGATTAATCATCACATATTGGAAAGAAAACTTAAAATTCAATTTTTGGCATTGTGTCCAAATAAGTACAAAGAATATGAATGTTTTTTCTGCATACCCAAAAATGTTTGGTTACCAAATTAACTTTAATGTCATATGCAATAAATTGAAGAATCCATACCTAAGTCATGTTAGCACATTGCAACTTTCCTGATTTTTGCACATAAAAAGAAAAAGAAAAACACTTGGTTTATTACAATGTTATTATAAGTTTTGTTTATAATTTGTACAATTCTTTTATGCTTTATAAGTAGAGGTTGATATATAATTCTGAAATGCTTGGTTTTTTTTTGTGCTTTAATATTTTGAATAAATGTTCATTTATTTTGTTGAGAAGGTTTAAGATATGTATTTTGTTATGATCATCTATAGCATATTTAAAATGTTTTATCTGGGCCAGATTTGAATCCACAACCTTGAGATGAGAAAGCAAGCACCATAAGACTGAGCTGCCCAGACTGACATGCATATGTGCACACACACATATGCGCACACACACACATGCATGCACACACACACACATGCATACATACACAAACACATGCACACACAAGCGTGCACACACAATTTATGAAAAGGAAAGCCTACAAAAATTTATGCTGATTAAATGCATGGACTATCACATTTTTTAGTGTTCATGATGATAAAAGTTTGAAATCATTAAAGGGAAATTTTGAACATTGATTCCCCAATGCAAGCTGATTGAAACTTATGCACAGTATATTGTAAATAGGGCCCTGATTTGTTATGTAAGTACATTTGTTTTCTTCTAATATGTACGTACCTAAAACAAAGTTTAATATCGCAATCTAGGTCTAAGAAGTGTATTTGCAAAGTTTTATTTCACATAAAAATACACATTTCCTTAAAAAAATATATGGAAATAAATATTTATGACATTTTCCTCGTAATACATATTTTAGCACTTTTCATATTTGGAAGAATAACAATTTTTATAAAATCTTTATAAACACATTTTTTTTTTAGCATTTTCTTCATTCTGTTCACAACAAAATAACTTTATGTCATAACTTATCATAACATGTGAAAGAATAACAAATAAGAATTCATTAGTCCTACCACTTGATATCTGCTGATTCAGAATCTTGTTCTGGGAAGTCAGAATTCTTCTCAAAGATTACATCATACATGTTTGTTAAACCTGACTTAGCAGTGAGACCAAGCTCAATGCTGTTTTTAATGTACTCTCTCACTTTAGTTACAATCAGTTCACAAAAACATTTGTGCAGTTTAATTAGCAGAATGAATTAAAAATGCCAAAAGTGAAATCGAGTGCAGGTGAAAGTTTATGTCAATGCGTTTAGAAACACTTTTAACAGTGATGAGAAAATACTATTTTGTCAGCCTTGAGCAAAATCTGTTAGTGTGGATCAACATTCCTAGGTATTGCAACTTTTGTCAGGAATTAAGCACATATTAATTGTCACATATTTTTTTGAGACAATTTCTTATAGGAGAATCAACATCATCCTCTTCCTCTGGCACCCAAAACATTCAGAATTGTATTCAGATATGAGTAAAACATTTATTTCAGCAGACATTCCCCATTATAAAGTTACAATCCTGTTCTCAGAAAGTTTCTTACTAAATACACAAGTATAAATCCTCTTGATGAGTCCACATTGAGAAAAAATTATCTTCCAATTTGCAATGAGGAAACATTGGTCCATTTGTGAAAATGAAAACATCTGGGCCATTGTTGGCAAAACTATTGATGTCAATGGTAAAAAAGTGAGAAATGTAGTCATAGGTATATTGAAAAATTATGAACAAATTTCTCAACAAAAATTCTTGGTAGCTGTAGAGCTCCATCATGGATTGATAAAAATGTTACTCCCGGCCTTCCTTTGCTGCCTACACTGGCAGTCGTGTGCTGGAGTACTTGAATTATTGATTTAAAGTTGTTTTAAGCAATTGCAACATTAGTAAATGAACTGGACAAAGAAGATGCTTCTGCAATTGAGGTTATCCAGAATTTAATATGTGATGATAATTTAAAATGTGACTTGGCATTGCTATCTTCAAATTTTGATTTCTTGATTCATTCAATAAACAAACTAGAAAATTCTGTTGACCTATTAAGTAATTCAGTTAAAGAAATACAGTTTGTTGGAAAACAACTTTCACCGTCTTAAGTCCAACAGCAGAAATTCTAAGCAAAACATTTCAGGCTTTGAGATAAACAGTGGCTAAGAAACCCTCTGTAAAGTTGCTGAAGTTTTGGAAGGGTAAGACATAAGTGAATTGAGAGCCATTCCATTTCAAATCAACATACCCTGTTTACCTCAGCATTTTAGATTTTTCTAAAATTTGGTATGCTCATATTGGTTGCTGATACTAAGGAAAATGCCAATTTTAAATATTTTATTTCAAATCATTTCTGAAAATATGGCTATACAAAATTTTGAAAATCTGGCCAAAAAAGAATGAGTAGTCTTTTCAAAAATCATTCTAGGGGCTGTTCTAATTGAGCTGGAGAACTGGAAAAGGTGTCCTTTTGAAGCAATTTTTATGCTGTTTTCAGTGATATACAATAAAACATAGGTTCTAATTAAAACATTTTTTTTTATTGAAAATACAAATTGAAATTTTAATTTAATTCTTTTTGAAAAAGTACATAATTTAAATTTTTCAAAATATTTCCATAAATACTTGGTATTTTGTAAGTCATATGGCAGAATATAAATATGGAATGATAATGGGTTCATTGTTATGAACTATCATATCCTAGTACATATTTAACTGCCTGCCCCTAAACATCTGTGATTTAGTTCCTAATTTTTTAATTCCTCTGTACAGGGGCAGGAGGTTATCCACATGCATGCACTCTTCTCAGAAAATAGGCAGGGGACTTGGCAAGTTCCTGGATTCTATTTTTTTTGTGATAGAGTTTAATGCCCACTTTAACTACTGGTGGCACCGCAGGTGATCCCAGATTATAGATTTGAAAAACAATTGGAGAGGAAAGACATGGAAGTGTTCTGTGATGAAATAAGTGACAAAATGGGGAGATGTGTGTTCGTTGTATTATTCAAGATTTTTGTCTTTATCAAACCTGAACTTTTAGTTGCTAGCCTTCTCTTTTTGAACAGTGCAAATGCCACTCACTATATTCAGGACATTCTTGAGGCGTTTAAAAAAAAAAAAAAAAAAAAAAAAAAAAAATGTAAATTATGATAATGTGAAGAGTGTGGTTACAGACTCAGCGAGGTACATGACTAAATGCGCTGTTGAATTAAAACTTGTGTGTGGCAAAAACTTGAAGCACATTTAATGTGGGGCTTATAAGCTGAACATCATTGGCAATATTTGGGCCCAGTATTTACAGGAACTAAACACAGCTCTTTCAAAAATAAAGGGGCAAAGAGTAGGTTCCTACACACAAGAAAATGGAAGCATTTATTTGCTCAATGTTTGGCAAACAATAAGGGGAAGGACTATCCCTTGTATCCAATGCCAGTGGTCACCCATTAGAATTTGTGGTTTGAAAGTGTGTTCTATGTTGCTGAATTCTTTCCCCTTATTGTTGTCTTTGCTAATGCAGATAAAATAAAAGCAACTCAAAATACTGGCGTTGCATACTTTTGCTCCCTAATTGAATTTGATACAAGTATAATCCAAGATTAGGCTGTTTTTGTAAAAGAAGATGGACTATGCATCGTTAACTTTCTTACAAAACTGGAAGGATCAAGCTATCCTCTAGCTCACATTTTGTATGGGGAGCTTAAAAGATTGAGACAAAGTTTTGAAAATGTAAGACAGAGAATTGTTTTTATGGTACAACACAGTTATTAAGTAAAATGACTGCTTCAAGGTCACTAGCTTGTCAGCTAGTGTTAAAGCAACTGTTATAAAAATGGTATTGCAAGCTTCACTGAAACTTAACTCTATTATCAGTTGATCCTAACAGATCTATATTTGATAATTCTTTATTAACAATCTAAACGTAAATGGGAAAGATCATATCACGTAAAGAAATACAGAAAAAAACAAAAATTATAGCCCTTTGTGGAGATATATTTAAGAAACAAAATTTTAAAGACAGTGAATGTTTTACATATCTTGGATATAATCTAACATTCTAAGATGTAGCAATAAAAGGAAAATTGTAAAATATTTTAATGAAACCTTCCCTAGTTAGAAAAGTACCAGAAAGATGAAAGTGAGGCACGGAATCTAAAATGAGGGGATGAAAGCACAATAACAGCTAATGAAATGCACTTCATGAGGAAAACAACAGAATATACAAAATGGGACCATAAAAGGAATGAAGATATAATAGTGGAACTTGGTTTGGAACCCATTCTACATACCAGAAGCATAGAATTCCTAAAGCTTTGTTTCACTACCAAGTATATGGAAGTTCTCTGGTTGTCTCAAGATGCATTGGAATGAACATTTTTCTTTTATGAGATCGTAATGTACTGTAGGACCCAACACTTGTGTGGATGATGATAAAGCATGAAGGGTCTGTGAAATTCAATAAGAAATACAGAAGTTTACTCCATATAAAGGTTAATTTGTGGTGGGGGAGTATTTTGAAAATGCATTGGATCCTCTATTGGCAGAAAAATGAACTTAAATTTTGGATTGTTTTCTGTATTGACATCCAAATTCATAAGACTGCTTTTAAATTTTTTAGTGAATATCTTCTCCCAGAATTTTAACTCAATTTTGTTGCAAATATTTGTTAGTAATTTTACATCAAATCTTGTTTGTCCTCCCAAAAGTGGTGAACCACTGCAGATTTGTCTGTTTCCATGTTATTTAAATGTCTAAAGTACTCTTTCATTCTAGTTTCAATGTCATGCCAACATATGCTCTATCATCTTGTTTACACTGTATTTTGTAAATCCGATATTCTTTTCATCTGGTATTTAATGTATTTTATTTGATGTAATTAAGTTCCTGATACTGTAATTGTTTCTTGGTGCTAACTGTATATTCAATTCTTTAAATATACTCTGGAACTATTTTGTGGCTATTGCATGGTATACAAAGCCTTTATATATGGTTTCATTTTTTCCTTTTGAAAGTTAGTGATCTGTTTTGCGATTTTTCTTAATTTTTTGTGCACTAATTCTTCGCTGAAGCTTTTATATATTAAAGTTTTTATTATTTCTTCATACTATAACAAGAACAAAAACAGTATGAAAATCAGCAACAATACAAAACATTTGCCTGTTAGACATATTTTTCTGGTAACTAATTGGAAACAGGAAATGCATGTAATGTTTGGGATATCCTTAACAGAACTATTTTTTATTGCTAAAATATCACTGTAATATGGATAGGAAAGTTTCAAATTAAGTTGAAAGTAACCTGATGCTAACAATGGATAAATCCAGAACCTTTTCTAAAAATATTTTTTTTCACTTCATCGGTGCTCCAAGATGTCTCCTGAACATTTAAATGCTTGGTTTTGTTTACATACAGCTTTTCTCTCCAGCTCCATTCCATCCTTTTTACTGATTCTCCAGTTGCATCCACAGTCCTTACCATGATGACATTCAGGTCTTTGAAAGCTTGAGCTTTGATATTCATTACTTGCACATTTTCTTTTTCCCATGCTAATGACTTAAATAGAAGATGATTAGAAGAGTATTTGACTACAATATTCTGAATGTTGATCATGCTTTCGCATAAGCAATACTTCCCGTATACGATTCACAGAATACAAAAATTGTAATACAAACTTAACTTGTTTAAACAAAGCAACTTGTAATGTTATAGCTGTCACGGTTAATTTCTAAAGTTTATTATGATTACAATAATCTGTTTTATGTTCAAAACCCTGGATAGCATAAGAAGAAGGATTGCCCAGTAAAATCCTAGATTTAATGCATGTTTTGCTATTGTAGTTAAAATGTAATGGGGTAAAACTTTCATGTTGCTAATAATGTTTTTCTTTCTCCACAGACTTGCTATTGAATTTTAAGAACAGAAGTGTTCAAATACAGGAACAACTATAGTAAAATGGATATCAAAGTCGAAATAAAAGAAGATCCTTGTTTCCTGGAGTTTTGTTCACAGAATGAGGCAGAGGGTTTTCCCAAAGATTTTATAAAGAAGGACAACAGTGAAACAATTATAAGCAATGAGAGTGATATATATGCCAAAACAGAAACTGAGAAAGATGCTGTGGTTTCCAGCTTTTGTTCTCTGAAACAGGCAGCATTTTTTTCAGAAGAACCAGTAATGAGATTTAATAAAAGCAGTAAAGACAGTGAAATTGAAATCAAAATAGAAATTAAAGAAGAACAGCAAGGTTTGGAAGGAACTTCATCAGAAACACATATTTTTGATGACATTAAGGTAAGTTTTGCAGAAAAAGTATATAAAAATATTTTACTTGTGCATAACTGTCTTGTACGTATGTCACTGAATTATGGTTTGTAAGCAATTATAAATATAATATAATATTTGAAATAGTGTAAACCAAAATGCAGCATTATCATCACATAGATTTTCTATAAAGGTTCTGCTTAATATCTATGAGATTCCAACACGACTATAGGTGCATCAACAAAAATGCTTAATGGTCAGAATGGATTGGTATTTACTCAATAACAAAGCCAATGCTGGCAGATGCTCTCTGAGGTAATGCAGGCAGGTTGAGACACATCAGATCACATGCTTTAGCAATAATGTTGTAAACATATTGACATGCTGCACATTGGTATCATCATTAGTATTCTTATTAATAATAATAATAAAAATGACAATAACAATAATAACTAAATAATAAAGTTATAAAGGAGAGAGATGCAACAAGAGGACAAGATAGAAATAATCCAAATTGAAATCTGGAAAATAAATTTGTATTGCAATATATATGGAATGTAAAACACACCAATTAATAACCACTGCTTAGATATAATACACATCCATTCAAAAACAGTCCTGATTGAAGATTTTAATGGTCACTCATGAAAATGGGGATAAAAAATATAAATCTAGTGGCAAAACTATACAAAATTTATTAAACTTGAATACCTTGGAACTTATGTATGTGAATAAAGGTTGTCCTGCATATTTATACTGTAATGAACAATATACAGACTGAGATCTTCTGTTGGTAAACAATTTAAAATATAAAACTTACATGTAAGATCATTGAAGATATAGGATGACAACACGAGTAGTTATTACAACCAAAGAAACATATAACAGCCAATAAAAAGATACTCTTGGAATTTTATAACAGCCAATGGGAAAAATTAACAGTGGAAATGAAAAATAAATTAAACCTAGTCGAGTATAAAGTATCAGCAAAGAAACTTGACAATACCATGTCAAATATAATGCCCAAAACAGCAAAAAATTGGATTACAAGATGAAATATTAAACTTTATAAACCCTTTTGGAGTGGAATCCAACTGAAAGGAAGAGAAACATATAGCAAAAAAAAAAAAAACAAAAAAAAAAAAAAAAAAAAAACCCAGAAATGTCTATTAACCAAATAGATATACAAGAAAGATGTTAAAAAGCAGCTAAGCTAAAAAATATACATAGCCTAGAAAAAAATGTGTTTAATTTCTCATAAAAGCTGACTACAGAAAAGATACTAAAGCAATACTATATAAATAAATTTACATGTCAGGAAAACAATTCTAGCAAATCCAGAAAAAACTTTTAACAAGCATTAAGCTACATTCACAATGAAATGCTAGTGCAGATGCAATGTAACATAGTGTAGATGCAAGGAAACACCATTCACAATGTAATTGTAAGTGCAATGCAAGAAGCTGTCATGGGTTTCTAGATCTGCAAGTTACATGCGAATATCTTCCAAATGCTCCGTGTTACAAACTGAATAACATAACCAACAATACCACATACTTAAATTCACTCAATCTCTTACAAAATAAATACATTACATACCAACAACTGACGCACGTGGCAGTGACATCATAATAATTGCCCATTCAAAATTATTGAAACTAGGGTAATTCTGCATAACGGCTCTATTAATTCTACCATCTGATAAACGGAGATACGTCAGGGTATCTATAGCAGGAAATAAAAGTGAAAGGTGTAGATTGTGGTGAAAACACAAAAAGTAATTTATTGGTTAATAGTATGCAATTCAGATCCAGCAAAGACCATGAATTCAATACCTGCCCAATTATATGTAAATCATGGTAATTCTACACCTTCTATTTATTAGCTGATTTTAAATGACTTGTGTTTTCACCACAATCTGCACATATCACTTTGATTTCCTACTATAGATACCAACATGGTAGTTTCCATTTTGCAGACGGCAGAATTAATAGAGCCGTGATGCAGAATTACCGAAAATAGTACAAGCATAGAGACTTCAGAAAGTGATAAAGCTACACATTTGATGAACTAAGAATAATCTCTCTGCGTCTTTGATTTATGAGAGCCAATAAATCAATAACAGATGATAGTTACATCCATTAAACAAAAGATGAATTCACAAGGAGACTGTCATAACCTCTTGAGGGAGATTAGAGATGGGGCGGTACGACTAAATAGAAGAGCATGCTTGTACAGCAGGCCCTGTAAAATCTTGCAGTGTGATTGTTTGTTATTGAATTCATAGGCAATGCATAGAGAAAGGAAACAGAACTCTTCCTCTTTGCATGCAATGCAAGGATAAACTTTGGAGTTTGCAAACTCTTACATCGTGTCTTGCATGTTTCTATGTGAATGTTTACATTAAATAATGAGTCCAAACTCTGGCGTGTACATTGCATCTGCATTTGCATTTCA